>CM076572.1:910943853-911279237 GCA_034641835.2 Pinus albicaulis
ATATAATGCTACATGCTGGCAAATGATGAGTTCAGATTCTACTATCCCTGTCATGAAGCTACAAGACAAAGTCCTTATCAAGATCCAGTTGACTCAGATCTGTTCACCTGTCATCTGAAGGAATAGGCTCAGATGAACAATAAAAAGGGTTTAGTGACTGTTAAAGCAGCCAAAACAGAGGACATATTTTACATTTCAGGTGTTTGCAAGTAGACTAGCAGTCATGTGATTAAACAACAGTGTTGCAAGTGCATTTCCATATTTGAAAATTTTTGTTTTGATTGTTGTTAGAAGGTATTCACATATAATACTTTTGCTGGAGATTGAAGTTTAGCAAGCTTATCAGTGATCACACTAAGCATGAATAAAGAAATCATGTGGAGTAAACTGTAAGACACTCCTGTTCAAAGTCTTCGAAATCTGGATTAGCCTCCTTGCAAGGCAGAGTTGATAATAGGATATGCAGTGTTCAGTGGTCCTGTTCAAAGTCTTTGAAATCTGTATTAGCCTCCTTGCAAGGTAGAGTTGATAATAGGATGCAGTGTTCAGTTAAAGGTGGTTAAAAGGAGGAGTCATCGTGCATCCTTAAAGGAAACACCCTACATCTTTGGGTTGTTTGGAGGTTTTGATTACATATTCGTTACATCCATATACATCTAGGAAGAAAGTGCTTCATCAATATAGAGGCATCCAAATGCAACAACACAAACATATCCTTGCAGCGATCGATTCTTTTGGGGACGTCTTGTTCAAGGAAAAGAACCAGCCCAGTTTATTTCTTTGTTTCCAAACTTGGGCATTCTAAATGGTATAATCACTTTCCAAAGTCCGCGGTACAGATCATCACAATTGTAGAGTGATACAAGTTGATCCAATTGCTGCATCCTTGATTCTACATATTGCTTCTTCTTTCAAACAGGGACATCACTTCTCATTTGGCATGAATCCTGGCAGAAGCATCTTCTGGAATGGAATTAAAACTGGTGCCAGAGGAAGAGCTATATTTGAATAAATTTGTAAAAGAAAGCAGAAAATTAAGCCAGAATGGTTCAGAAGCTAGGGCATTCTCACTGCAGAAGAAGGCTCATAAACCTTTTCACTGGAAGTTCAAGGGATGCTGAGAAACTTGTTGTTGATCTGAAAGGACGACTGAAATTAGAAGATGCAGGATTTGATTGGAAAATTATTGGTCTTGACGTCCAGGAGGTCGATTATGTTGCATGGGTTTGCGACCAGGATGCTTATGCACGTGATGGACAAAAATGCTCTGCACAATCAATTATATTCGTGCATGAGCATTGGAAATATGTCAATCTTGTACCCAAGTTGAGAGCTCTTTTTGAGAGAATAAAATTGGAAGATTTAACAGTCAGTCCTGTTCTCACTGTGACAATTGAAAGTTTTTGGCCCCACCAGATTTTAACCAATTACAGGCAAGATCAACTTCAGATGATGTTGGACACATCTGAACAAATGCATGCCCAAATAACAACAGCATCCCTCTTGTCCCCAAAGGCAGTGCAGATCAATGTCGAGGGCTCCAGGAATTTCTTAAAACTAATTCATATGTAGGCCCTGTCAGCAGTAATTGTGGTCTCCATGGGCAGCGATTGTTTCTTGTCAAGGGCAGAGAGAAAAACTGAAGGGCATCGTCTTGCTGGCACTATCTAGCCGTGCAAGTGATCATATGAACTATAGCAGTAAATGAGTTTGTACACAGTGACCCTTTAAACAAGCTCGTACACATTGATCTTTGAGCCGAGGGCAATCCTATTAATGAATTCTCTCTAGTGGGTTTTAGACTTTGCAGGTGTGCCCATCCTCAAATACTAGTTTCTCCCCCGTGATCCATTATTCTGATTAACTGACCTAAGGAGGGTCATTCTTCTTGATATCCTCTCATCCATAAGATTCCCTTGACTCCATCGCCCTTCAATATTGGCATTGATCTTCACATCCCTCCATCACCAGTATTTCCTCTTTTCTCTTAAAGCTAACTCTATCATTGGGGTGACTTGTGATATCACTGTATCTCAGGTCTATAACAGCATACCTATGTGATAACCCTCGGACTACAGGCAACATACCTATGTGATGACCCTCAGACTATAGGCATAATACCTCTTTGATCACCCTCAGACTTGTCACAAAAAATTTGTGGCTCGGACACCACCTCACAGACCATCTGACCTTGGCAAAATAGCTTTTGTTTTATCACAGAACTTCAGGTTAACAGGATAGACCTTCAGTCCAAGCCATTGTCACCATCACAAGGAACTCACATCTCATATTTTTGGAGTGTCTCGTCTATATGTGGAGAACTCAGATATAGATACAACTCTGGAGTGATCATACTACTATGGAGACCTGTAGCTTATTGCAAGACTTCTGACCATACTAGTTGTGATATACATACTACTGTGGAGACATGTGATCATACTAGCTGTGATATACAACTATGAGCATATAAGTGTTCATACCTGTAGCTTATTGATCTACAGAACAGTGCATTCTTGGAAGTGCTCACACAAGCTTGTGAAATACTCGGTGTATTGACTAGTTAAAGAGCTTGGGTATTCTGTCGGTGGAAGCCTATCTGTGGTAGCTTGGACGCACTTGTAAGAGGCCTGGATAGTCCTAATCAAGCTTGGAATTAACATCTATTGACAGTCTTGCATGGATTTGAAGTTGCCTTGGGGATACTCTTGAAGACAACCTCAGAGTGGCCTTTTGTACTGATTTAAGGATTTATAAAGGAGACCTTGGAGCATCATTGAAGCCATCGCTTGGTTAATATAGTGAAGATCTTGGAAGAAGTATCTTGGAGTCTTAAATAATTTATGCAACTCTGGAGTGATCATACTACTGTGGAGACCTGTAGCTTATTGCAAGACTTGTGACCATACTAGTTGTGATATACATACTACTGTGGAGACCTGTGATCATAATAGCTATGATATACAACTGTGAGCATATAAGTGTTCATACCTGTAGCTTATTGATCTACAGAATAGTGCATTCTTGGAAGTACTCACACAAGCTTGTGAAATACTCGGTGTATTGACTAGTTAAAGAGCTTGGGTATTCTGCCGGTGGAAGCCTATCTGTGGTAGCTTGGATGCACTTGTAAGAGGCCTGGATAGTCCTAATCAAGCTTGGAATTAACATCTATTGACAATCTTGTGTGGATTTGAAGTTGCCTTGGGGATACTCTTGAAGACAACCTCAGAGTGGCCTTTTGTACTGATTTAAGGATTTATAAAGGAGACCTTGGAGCATCATTGAAGCCATCGCTTGGTTAACATAGTGAAGATCTTGGAAGAAGTATCTTGGAGTCTTAAATAATTGTTATGTAGGTCAAAAAGGAAACCTTTGAGCATTGTCGAAGACACCCTTGGAGAATTCTTGAAGAAGAGGCTTAAAACAGGTGCAGAACTTGGGTTGCTTATTGAAGACACCTTGAAGGTCTTGGAAATATTATTGGTGATCATGATGCTGATTGGTTGGTTTGACTACTTACTGATTGAAACCAACTAGTTTTTAAAGCTATGGGATGCACTAGAGTTGGTATAGCATAAACACAACTGCCTTTTAAAGTCAAACAGACAACTACTCTTTAGTGCTGAATGAGCCCTCTTTTTGCATCTAGAATCAACACCTTTCTGGATTTAGATTATGATAAATGCCCTCCTTGCCACTGTATGCTTGCCAAGCTTTATAGAATCGATATCTGGGTCTTGACAACAAACTTTTCCATCTTTTCAGCCTAGGGCTTATTCTACAGCAAGAGGCTAAGTCAACATCATGTGCAACTAGCTTAGCAGAGCTTATAGTCATTATGTTAGCATTATGTCTTCATAGCGTCACAACAGTAGAAAGAAGGTTTATAGGTATTGCTACTACTTCTTCACATGGATATTTATAAATTGCTATAACATCATATCATGGATAACCACAGACCATTATGTACTCCTAATTGCCCACTAACCTGTTTAACATGATCAAGGGGATATATATATATATATATATATATATATATATATAACCGTGGATCATTATGTACTCCTTCCAACTTCCCACTAACCCTTTTAACATGATCCTCTCTCTCTCTCTCTCTCTCTCTCTCTCTCTCTCTCTCTATATATATATATATATATATATATATATATATATATTCCAGCTTATGTCAAGTCCGTGACCTCTAGCAGAGAAGGTATATTTTCTACCTTAACACAATCACGAATTCCCTTGGATAGTGTTTGATCACTATGTTCTACACTAGATAGTCATAAGAATAATTTCCAAGGTAGTACCCTCCCTGTTGGTCACATCCAACAATCCTTTTCTGCTAGCTACTATGAAAAGAAAACTCTCAAAATGCAAAGGAAATTTAAGGGATAACAGATAGCATGGTAGGATTTTAGTTCATTTTGACCAATAATCATGGTAATATTTGAACACTTGTTGATGACATTTTATTGATTTGTTTAATAAATTATACAATCATATAGTCTGCATCACTCTTTCGGCTTGATTGAATGTAGTAGCAATCTCTTCTTTACAGATTTTTGACGTCAGTCATTTATTGTTGCTCCAATTTTGCACATGCATGACTGAAAGGACTTTTATAGTGGATAGCCCATCTTCTCCCATGTTATTTGGAGCACTTGTTGAACCTTTCGGCTCTTTTGCAAAAATTTCAAAAAGAGTGTGCAATTAGGTAGCTTAGTTTGCAGGATTGGATCATCTTCTTTTCTTTTCTTTTTTTATATCTATGACACATGCCTCTAGCTTCCCCACATAAGTCTCAGCTTTACCATGCTCATTACCCTCTTCTATACCATTTTCTTGACACCATGGTGGGATTTGAATTCCCTCCATAACAACTTGGACATATGCCTCTCATTAATCAAATTATAAAAGTGTTGTTTCATGGCTGTAATATGTTTCCAAATCTGCAACTTAGTTCATCAAAGGAAGAAGAACAAGTGCAGAAATAAAACTACTAATAAAGAAAAAGGGAGAACCTATCAATTTTCTTTGTTCCCAGATGAATAAATTCATTATTAAGACCTTATAAAAGAATCAGAGAGAAAAATATACAATGACATGAACAAAAAATTGAACAGCATAACTAAACCATACATCAATGTAGATCAATACCTTTTGTCAACTCTATGCGGCTCCTATCTCTGGCTATGGACTCCCTATCCTGACTCTGACAAAAAAAATTCATTTTATTTCCTTCATAGGTTGACTGTCCAGCTTCTTCAGACCCTTGATATTGCTCCTAAGAAAGGTCACAGAAGTAAAGGAAAGCAATCTAAGAGATGAAAATATGACCAAACAAACATTAGGTGATGCTGAGGAAGCTAGTGCCAAATAAACAGGCATCTCCTACACTGTCATCGAGGGTGGTAGAATAACCATATATTTTCTTCCACCTATCAATGAATTGTTCAAGCTCATTCTTCCACCCGAAGGTGTTTTTGAAATTCATATTTGTCTGGAAAATATTTATATTTGGCTTTAGCGTTAAGCATAGTGAAGGCTTAGATAAGAAATTTATGAAAATAGTAGCATAGTGACTTGATGTTAGGGACATTTGGATGTCCCTTCATGAGATGGAGGGACATTTGGATGTCCCTTCATGAGATGGAGGGACATTTCAACATCCTACTTTATTGTGATGACTTTCCCAAGATGTCCTTTTGACATCCTCTCAGCTGGGGACATCTAAAGGATGTCAAATGAATGGACCCTACATCACATGTATGCCAAACAATGAGAGAACAATGAGAGCTTGAGTCACAGGGACATCATATAGACTGATAGAGTAAATGGCCAGCATCAGGAGAGGATTTTTGTAAATAAATAAATGTTGTAGTAGTTGCTTCACACAGGTATATCAGGAATCGAGTTTGGAAATTGAAGTGTTAAATTAGGAAGTTGAAATGAAAGTCATTTTGATATTTAAAAGCATATGCATCCCTACAAGGATTAAATATATTCCAAATAATAAAGTATCTATTATTATCATCTCTCTCTTCTATATGCTCACGTGTCTAAAAAAAATTGATATGATATCAGAATTTGGAAATCAGAGTGTGCATTTCATGGCATCTAGAGAGGTAGTGTGTGGTCTAGAGCACAAACAACTTATATGTCTAATTCAAATTTATAAAGGAGCAGACATTTTACTTCCTAGATGATAGAAAAGAGGGAACATAGTTTAGAAAGGTTAAAGCTCAAAGCTTGTGAAAGAATTTAATTAAAAGAAAAAAATACACCACTGAGAATGTGAGAGAACAACATTGTTGTAGCATAATTCAAAAGAGTTGAACAGACATAAAGTAATGTTTACAAATGCTGAAGATAAAAAAGTCCAGTCTTGGTTCTAGCACAGTGTCAGAAAGGGGAGGCTACCCTCTTTTTTGGTTATGCTATTTGTGACAATATGTGAAGCTTTTGTTCAGATTTTAAGATTGCAGTGAGTGACTTCATGTATTTTGACAGACACTTGTTGCATAATAACGGTGAAATGTTTGGTATGAATAGTCCTAATATGGTAAACACATTTCTTGTTGAGTGTTTATTTCACCATGATTCCAAAATACGTCTAAGCAGGTCACCACATATCTATCTGCACATGGTTACAAGGTTACAGAGCTATGTGTGAATATAATTTGAGCAGTAGGAGTAGCATGGTGACATGCTGTTAGGGACATTTGGATGTCCCTTCATGAGATGGAGGGAAATCTCAACATCCTGCTTTATTGTGATGACTTTCCCAAGATGTCCTTTTGACATCCTCTCAGCTGGGGCCATCTAAAGGATGTTAAACGAATGGACCCTGCATCACAGGGATACCAAACAATGAGAGAACAATGAGAGCTTGAGTCACAGAGACATCAAATAGACTGATAGAGTATAATGGCCAGCATCAAGATAGGATTTTTATAAATAACTAAATGTTGTAGTAGTGGCTTGACACGGGTATATGAGGAATCAAGTTTGGAAATTGAGGTGTTAAATTATGAAGTTGAAATGAAGGTCATTTTTATCTTTAAAGTCATATGCATCCCTACAAGGATGAGAGATCTTCCAAATAATAAAGTATCTATTATTATCATCTCTCTCTTCTATATGTTCATGTGCCTAAAAAAAATTGATATGATATCAGAATTTGGAAATCAGAGTGTGCATTTCATGGCATCTAGAGAGGTAGTGTGTGGTCTAAAGCGCAAACATCTTATATGTTTAATTCAAATTTATAAAGGAGCAGACATTTTACTTCCTAGACGATAGAAAAGAGGGAACATAGTTTAGAAAGTTTAAAGCTCAAAGCTTGTGAAAGCATTTAATTAAAAGAAAAAATAATACCATTGAGAATGTGAGAGAACAACATTGTTGTAGCATAATTAAAAAGAGCTAAATATAAATCAAGTAATGTTTACAAATGCTGAAGATAAGAAAGTCCAGTCCTGGTGCTAGCACAATGTCAGAAAGGGGAGGCTGCCCTCTATTTTTGGTTATGCTGTTTGTGACAATATGTGAAGCTTTTGTTCATATTTGAAGATTGCAGCGAGTGATTTCATGTATTATACTCTACAGCAATTCTACCAGTTTATACTCTGCAGCTATTCTACCACCATCCTTTTTTTTATACTAGTTTATTATACTCTACAGCTATTCTACCAGTTTATACTCTGCAGCTATTCTACCACCATCCTTTTCCTTTCTTAGACAGCTAATCGTATCTCCAAGGGCTGGACCCTATAGGCCTCAGTTTTAGTCATTTCCTAAATCTGATTTTCCCTCCTTGAGATGTTCTTCAATCTCCAACTGTTCCACTATTCATCCTCTTCCACTTATCATTTATGTTGGCTATCATGGTAGTCATGAACCTCCATCTGCCTCTCTTATTTGATGTAACAAAATCCTTCAATCTACTTATTAGCTTTATGTTTCCAACAAAATTGTCATCAACTGTTACATATGTAAGATCCTCCATTACATTTCATTGATTGTTGGAAATTTTTCTCAAGTAACAGGGACCTCCACAAATTCCCTTACACATTTGAATCATTTTCATTTTGGCATGTAACCAGAAATGAGTTGTGGCTATCTTTTGGATAATAGGGTGATTTTTATCAGTCTTGCTTTCCAAAAGATTGTGGTTGTTATTAGTATTGTTTTCAGTATCAATGAAAATAGTGTCATTTCAGAGATCGACATCCAAAATGATAATATTGTCTTCATCTAAAGACAAGACATGTGGGGAAATTGCATCAGTTCAACATCATGTTGTAGCTTGGTACAACCAAAGGAAATAAGTTTATACAACGATCTCATCTTTTCAACACCTGACATCTCTTCTATATCATTGCATTCTTTCACATTTATTATTCGAAGCTTTGTTAGTTGCCGCAACGCTCTTATGCTTTTCAGTTTGGCACATTCAGATGCCCACAATTCCATATTCAAATGTTTCAAGACTAGGAAACTCCTCTACTTCTTTACACCCGCTAATGTCTAGTTTTTGAAGGTTTGCAAGACCCCAAATCCCTCCTATTTTATTCAATGTGCAACAAGAGGAAAACTCTAGTGTTACTAATATTGATGGAAATCCTCCAACCTCCACCATATCATTACAAGATCTTATATTGATATGTTTTAGGTTGTGGAAGACACCTTTATGAAAGGATACCTCAGATATTATCGTCCAATGTCAGGGTCGAACACTCTGTGCCCTCTCAGATTTGTTAAATTTGTTTTTCCTCTGACCATTTCCACTCTAGAAAATGGTAACT
This sequence comes from Pinus albicaulis, assembly GCA_034641835.2. Classification (NCBI taxonomy): domain Eukaryota; kingdom Viridiplantae; phylum Streptophyta; class Pinopsida; order Pinales; family Pinaceae; genus Pinus; species Pinus albicaulis. The sequence continues at coordinate 910,952,667 of CM076572.1, forward strand.
CAAGCAATGGAAGGGTTAAGGCCATGGTCATGGCCCGCTTGTAGAAGTTATAGTGGGAAATGCTCATTTCTTTTTTTCGAGGTCAACAATAAGAATGACTTACTTATGCCATACAAAGAGAACTTCTTTGGCATCCTAAAATGGATTCTATGAGCATAGAGCTGGTCATCACCCGAAATAAGAACAAAAATGGGCAATCGGAGGAGATACTTACCATCCTGGCCCGTTCACCCTTCTCATCCTTGGCATCGTCTTTAACTAACCTTTCATTCTGCATCAAAGCACAAAACAAACTATAAACCCTAACCCTTAATTGTAGAACCCTGTCACTGATGAAAGTCCATCAAGTGCATAATGGGGATCAAAAGGGGTGCTGTTAACTTCAGAAAATTGGCATGAAAGCAAGTAAGGGAACGTGGGAACTTACCCCCATGTTTGTGAGCAGGAAGCTTCAACTGTAGAATCGTTCTCCCGTTTGCCTCCTTTTCCCCCGAAGGCTTCTGTCCGTCGGGAAAATATTTGTTGCAGAGAAAGCGAAAGGATCGAGTGTAAAGCAAGGGATGGGAGTGTTATACATGTGACCCCTTTTAGGTTGGATTAAGACTTGGTGGAAATAAATGAAACTAATGAATTTGTTTACTTCCCCTCTTCTTTTTCAAAATTTTTCCGCCTCTTTGAATGAATTGTGTTGATTTCTAATTTAATGGAATGAATTGTCTTAATTTCTAATTTAAGACCATTAAAAAGTTTTAATTTTTAAATTAAAATAATTCAAATGATAATTTAGGATTTTAAGACAAAATATTAGTTTGGCTTAAAAAAATGTTTTAAAGTATCTTTATATGCTAGTGATATAATCATTGTTATTGTTTCATCAGTTAGTGTTTTTAGCAATAGTTAAGTAATCTTATTAATTAATGAGGATTATTACTATTTATTTTTATTCATAAGGATTAATTTAAGATATTTGTGCGGTGTAAGTCTAAATAATCCAATATACAATGGTGTCTTTGAGTACAAATTAAATTATAGAGGGTACTGATGAGTTTCCTAATTAAAATTCCTATGATTATATGGAAAAGTGGCAAAGAATATCCATCCAATATGAAAGTAACATTCAAATAAGTGCATTGTAATGACAACATAATCCTTGTAGCATGATAACATATACAAAACAAACACATGAACTCAAAGAGCTATAAAATAAATTATACTAGCAATCGCACCAGGGGTGCAAGGGAAAGCCCGAAAGGGGAGTTTTGAATTATGTTGTGCTACATGTAAGCATCTTGACAAGGTTGGAGACAAAATTAGAAAGACCATGCAGGAGATCTATTGATCTTGATTGATATAACAAAGGAAAAAGTGACCTTCAGCTGAGGCCAGAGGCCAAAGTGTGTCAGGTTCTAGAGGCCTTTACTGTCAAGTACAAGATGCAAGGATTCAATTGATTGAATCCAGTGTTACCAACAGAGTTTCTAACACAATTTACATGCCACAACCTTGTATTAAAATTTCGTACTTACAAAATTCATATAAACAATGATGATGATTCTACGTAGTGGATGATCCCGTTTTCAATTTAGTTATCTTATATAATAAAATTGCCTAAAATAACTGCTGGGAGAAATAAAAATAAAATAACAATAATAATAAATAAGAAAGGAAAGATTTATTTTTTCTCTAACGCCAGAGCTAAAAGAATGCCAGCTACATACCTTGTAGTTGTAAGATATTTTCCACTAGGAGAGAAGTAAGCAGAAAGAACTGCCTTATTATGTCGCATAGTAGCAATGCTTTTAGTTTGCCTCTTTTTCATATTTCTCACATCCCATATGCTTGCCGTAAAATCAGTTGAGCTTGTAGACACTAAATGTGGATTATGAGGGTGAAAATCTATCGTGTGTATCATCTTTTCATGCAAATCATAGGAGTTTGAAACACCCCCAACCCTCAAATCAAGCACCTTCATTTTACCATATGCCTCAGCAAAATAAATGGATTGATAACCATCTGGTGGACAACAGATAGCTGAAAGCATTATATCCATGTTGTTCATGTATATCATGTCAAATACTTCTTTCTCAATATCCATACAATGAATAAAACCGTCATAGCTACAAGAAAGGACCTGCACATGAAAAAGCATTGGAATTTATCACTTACATGTGAATAACTAACACAAAATAGTTTAGATAATTTCCAAAGGAAAATTTTTAGATACGCCTTCAGAGAAATATTATAATGACAAATGCTTTAAGGCGGATTTTTCCGATGTTACATTTTATGAAGAACGCCGAACATTTGACTACTCAAAATATTCCAAGTTGTTTCAATTTACTTGAATGGCCACTTATCAGTGGAAGGGCATCAAACAAGCTTAGTTACCACTACACTAAAGGGTAATGGACTCTGGGATATAACAATGTAGCGAATTGTAAGCAAGAGTATGGTATCCCAGTGCTAAGCATGAACCTGCAATTAAATATCAAATTTTATAATGTATATCAGTGACTATAAACATTAACAAACTGTAATAAGTCCACATTATCATCAATAGAGATGACAGTGGATACTGGAAAGTTGAACATGGTGGCTACCTAATAAAGGTTTGAATCTAGAGTTAGAACAATACAAATTAGTTGTAGCAAGAGTTACTGACCTTAACCATCTACATACTCTGTATTGTTCAAACCATTATTAATGATGCACCAGGATCAGATTACTGATCCGTTATGAAATAGTAGTAGGTAAAAAAAAAAAATATTAAAAACACAGGTAAAGAGGGAAGAATATTCATGTGAATCGACATAAAAAAAATGATTTATCCAACATCTTTCCAAGTCTATTGAATTGTCTTTTATTGTCGGATTCTGCCCGTAGTTATCATATATAGATGTACAACAGCTTTTTGTTGTGTGTGATTCTACCTATAGTTAACAACATTCTTAATACATATATACAGCCTTTTTAACACAGACGTGCAGCAGATACACAACCTATGCATAAAAACAGAGCCATATTCAACAATTTATACCAAAAAAGGGTTAAAGTATGATAACCGTATCTTGAAAATTATGTTGGGTAAATTGCAGCCATATCTCTGCGTTTTTCAATATTTTTTTCTATATTATATTGAACTGTTTTATATACATATGCATATCAACGCAGATATACGGCTGCAATGTGCCCAACATAATTTTTTCTATACTATATTGAAATTTTTCATAGGCATATACATATCAACACAGACATATGGCAACTATGATTATGCCATAAGAGGTTATGGCAACATCTTGTAGCGCGTAGGAATCACTTTTATTAAACCACAACACCCATTGACGACTGTGGCACATCTAAAACATGAATACTGGCTAATACTAGGTAACAAGCCATTGTTCGGTTCATGGTAAGATCAATAGAATGTTAAGCTATTCACCAGATTTCCACTTTAATCTTGACATCTATCCTTGAACCGTATTCAAAATTCACTTGTTAAGTTATAATTTCAAAATAATTGTTCTATTCTTGCTCTTGCAATCTGCCATTGGGAAGTATAAAGAAAGCACTAAATTTTTCATATAAATATCTGCAAGAATCAAATAAACAACAACCAGAGACTAAAAATTATAACAAAAAAAAAAGTACTCCATGGTAAGAATTGAACCTTCTCCACAGAAAAGGGTGTGGTTGCAATTCCTGATACAGGGGAGGAATGAGGGAGATACATGTGAAGTCCATTTCCCTCCTCCTCGCAATCAGCATCCCACAAGCTCAAATGGCCTTCCTTGTCTCCACTCGCAACAATAACCCTATCCCTGCAAGGCAAGATGTGGACACTTAATATTCTATTTGGAGCAAGCCTTGCTATATGTTTGTCCTCCAAATTTAGGTCTCCCGGATTAAATTTTGGCCCAACAAGAACTCTGCCTTCCGATCCCATGTCTTTCTTAGCGCGTATCAAATCAGCCAAAGGTGCATGGTCCCTGAGCTCTCTGAGATGGTTGAAATAATGATCATAAGAGGCCTCTTCCCCGTAGGGGACAAAAGTTTCAGCTAAACTTAGAGGGTCGTTCCTCGTGGATCTGGGGGGTTTCGAAAAAGCAGGGTTTGACGTAGGCGGGCTATCACTTCCCAAATCCCCGATACTTTCAGGGGAAATTCCTCTGGTCCACAGGGACCTTCGAATAACAAAGGGTTCTGGTTCTTTTCCACGCTTCGGAGGTTTATAACCTTTAGTATCCAACCTTCAAAACAGAAAAAGTGGTTCAATTAGTTTGGCTGCACAATCTTAGGAGCATTTGGGGATGGGGAATGGGACTTACTTGGGTTTTTTGAGATGGAACGAAGGTGCTCCACTGTGTCATGCACGCGAAGAGCCGCTAAGATATGCTCATTACGCTGGAAATTTTCAAGCTTCTTGCATTCGTATTCTGTCATTTTCTCCATTTTTGTTGCTGCAGTACTCTACGATAAACAATCGGAGTGTGTTCCGAGCGAAAGAATTGTTCAGAAAAATATATAAACTTCTTGGGGAAGATATGCACTATGGAACGGAAAAATGGCGGGAAAGGGTGCCCCTACGGTTCTGGGCGAGAGCTTACTCCGTATGATGGAAATGAGACTCTTGGGAATCTTCATCTGATGTCAAGTTCACTCGTGTAAAGCACAAAATGTTCTCCTCTCATGAACCTGTAGTTTTGCGCTAGGGCTAGCATGAAACCTCCCACCGCGGTGTGCCCACACATCGCAGCAATGGTGGGCACCTTAATCCTCATGAAGGCGGCCAACGCCCTTCTCTTCTTAATTCTAGAAGTTGGTTGCTATGCATTAAATGGTTGGAGGCTAAATGGAATATTTTCATTGGTTTGAGGAGGTGCCACATGTTTATATTTTAGTGGCTGGAAGGGCTATAAGAAAGGTTTCTCATTGGCTGGGGTGAACAGTGTTTAATCAGCCCAAGCCAACAAAGAAAACGCCTCCGGCGTAATTATAATTCATTTGATATGTGAATGAAGTGTCGGAAAGTAAATCATAGAGACACTATACCATGGGCTACCCTATCAAGTGCATGTAATGGGAGTGCTCTCAAATATGAAATGGATGAGGGCAGATGATGAGAAGCTCTTGACACCTATGTAGTAAATCCACCCTCTTGAATGAGGACTTTCACCTCTCCTTTATAGAATAGAATACGGAGATAGAGAATGTAATCGATGAAATAGAAGAGGATCAAATTGTGGGTTAAAGGCCCATCTGCTAGATCATTTTGGATGTCACAATTTCTCTCTAGTAAATTTTCTCTCTTTCAAAACTAGGTATGTTGAAAGCACACATCTCCTCAAAACACTTTGTAGCTAATGTTTTCCCTTTAATTGGCAATTGTGTTTAAAGTATCTTTAGTGAGGCACATGTCTTCTAAAATATGTGTTATTTTAGCACGTAATACTCAGAATAGTGCATTAAATGTATGAGCAACAAGTCAACACTACTTCTCCATGATATCTATTTTTTTCTTATTATGAAGTTCCAACCTACTAGAAATAGTTCAGTATGGTGCCCCCTTTGTAATAACTTGTTGTTTTCCTTTAGTAATCATATATATCTATTGATTGTTGTTTGTATGGATGAAATACAAACATTTCCTAGAATGATCCTCCTTGAGCACACCCTCTCCAAGACTGTTCACTGTTTGCATGGTTGAAACACGAAATATGCCAATAATAATCCCTTTTGACTACATCACCTCTCAATATTTACCTTTCTCATTGTAATAATTAACATGTGTGGATGAAAATAGGTCTAATTCGACTTCATGAAGAAAAGAAACTATGCATATATGGCTAGGTTGAATTGCATCATGTGGAGTTTCCAAGAAGAGGCTCACATGCAAGGTGTGGGAATAAAGGTTTATTTTCTCTAAAATAGTATGATGCCTAGAGAGGCTAAAATAAAAAAGGATAAGGTGTATAAAAATAGCAAAAGGCCCTCAAGCAAGGCATCACTTCCTAGGCTAGATTAGAGCTCTAGGCATCCTCCAATTTTGAACAGAATACGATGGTGGAATTTCAAATAAATTGATGCCCTAACTATCACACCAAGAGGGAACCCTTGATGCTCCTTTAACTTGAGGATTTCTTGAAGGTTTTCACTTTGTAGTTCATCATTCAAAACCTATTATCTTAACTATGAATGATCATTGGATGAGCCTTTACCACGGTATATCTCCCAAACCTTAGTCTTATAGTATTTCTCTCAAAAAAAAATTCATGGAAAGTCACCCTAGATTCTCCCAAAGCTCACACTTTAATTGAATCTTTCCTTGCCTCACTTTGAAGCCTAGTATAAAGACGTCAATCACAAGTGAGGGATTTTGGAAGTTTTGATCTTAGGCATTCATCATTTTTTAATATTCCTAAACCCGAGGTCATCTTTCCCTCGAGCCTTTCTTGGAGAGTCCTTCTTTTGGTTCTAAAGCAAGGAACCTATTATCTGATCCTCTTCTTTGAATGGGCATTGGAAATCACATTGTGCATCATTATTGGTCTCATCATTCTAGTAATTTCCCTATACCGAGACTCCTCCCATCAGTGAAAGTTCATAAAGAGCAGGGGAAATTGAATGAGGTGACAATGGGTCCTTGTCCCATTGTTTCCACTTGATCTAGTAGTAGTCCCTTTGGAACCCCTCCTAGGACCCTTGCTAAATTAAGTGCTAACATTTTTCAAAAACAAGTATAAAGTAGATGGCTCACTTGAAAAGAATAAATCTAGGCTTGTGGCAAAAGGTTTTACACAAAAAGAAGGGGTCTATTATGAGAATAATTTTTCCCCCATAGCAAAATGGGATACCATATGGACATTCTTTGCCCTAGAAACTCAAAAAGTTGGAAATTCCATCAAATGGATGTAAAAACTGCTTTCTTGAATGGAGATATGAAAGAGAATGTTTTTGTGTCCCAACCAGAAGGATTTTTTGTGAAAGGTTAGGAACATAAAGCATGTAAGCGGTAAAATCCTTGTATGGCCTCAAGAAAGCACCACGAGCCTGGTATAATAAGGGGTTAGGGGAATAGGGGCTTAGGGGTTAGAGGTTTAGGGTTTAGGGGAATAATGAGTTAGTGGTTAAGGGGTTAGGGATTGGGGGCTTAAGGGTTAGGGGATTTAGGCGTATTTAGGGGTTAGGGGCATAATGAGTTAGTATTTAAGGGATTAGGGATTCAGGTTAGGGGAATAATGAGTTAGTGGATAAGGGGTTATGGATTGAGGGGTTATGGGTTAGGGGATTTAGGCGCATTTAGGGGTTAGGGGAATATGAGTTAGTGGTTAAGGGATTAGGGATTGGGGGCTTAGGGGTTAGGGGATTTAGGCACAGTTATGGGTTAGGTGAATAATGAGCTAGTGGTTAAGGGATTAGGGATTAGGGGCTTAGGGGATTTAGTAGTTAAGGATTTTAGGGGTTAAGGGTGAGGGGTTAATGAGTTAATGGTTAAGCGTTAACAATTTATGGGTTAAGGGGTTAAGGGGTTAGGGGTTTAGGTGTTAGTGGTTTAGGTGTTAGTGGTTTAGGGGTTTAAGGGTTTAGAGGTTTAGGGTTTAAGGGGTTAAATGGGTTAGGGTTTTAGGGGTTTAGGGGGTTAAATGGGTTAAGGGTTGGGAATTAGGGCTTAATGGGTTAGGGGTTAAGGGTTATACGTTTAGGGTTTACGAGGTTAAATGGGTTTAGGGGTTTAGAGGTTTAGGGGGTTAGGGGATTTAGCGGTTAGGGATTTTAGGGGTTAGGGGTTAGGGGTTAAGGGGTTAGAGGTTAAAGGGTTAGATGTTTAGGGGGTTAAATGGGTTAGGGTTTAGAGGTTTAGGGGGTTAGGGGATTTAACAGTTAAGGATTTTAGCGATTAGGGGTTAGGGGTTAGGTTTTGGGGGTTAATTGGGTTAGGTTTTTAGGGGTTTAGGGGGTTAAATGGGTTAGGGTTTAAGGGGTTAGAGGTTATTGGTTTAGAGGTTTAGGGTTTAGGGGGTTAAATGGGTTAGGGGTTTAGGGTCTAGGGGGTTAAATGGGTGAGGGGTTATAGCCATTTATTAGGTGAACAAGGCATAATCTAGTTGTAGTAACCATAACTTGGTCAAGTTGTTATAGTCAAGGCAAGACTTGGTTGGGTTCCCAAGTTCCAAAAAAGTAAGGGTAATTGTGAGGGCATGAGAACTAAGGAGTGTCAGTGTGTGCCAAGGAATGAAAAGGCATGCTAACACATGCTAGAAAGTGTCAATGGATGCTGAGGAGTGTTAGGGAGTGCCAGGACATTGCAAGGGAGAACTAGGTCAAAATGCATGGAAATGAATGAATAAGAGTGTGTGCCAAGTAGTGTCAACGAATTCCAAGTGTCTCAAGGATAAAGTGTGTTAGGGGAAGGTCAGAATAAGACTTGTAGGAGGTAAGGCTATGGTTACATAAAGGGTTGGACAAAGTAGTTTCAGACAAAGGGAAAATTTGGGCTGGGCACAACATTGATTTTCCAATGACTTGGTTGGGTTCCCAAGTCACAAAAAAAGCAAGGTTATCTATGACGAAATGAAAGCTAAGGAATACCAAGGTGTGTCAGGGAATTCCTAGAAGTACTAAGACATGTTAGGCAGTTCCAAGGCATGATAGGCATGCCAAGATGTGGCAGGTGCCAGGGTGTGGCATGAACACATGCTAGGGAGTGTGAGGGCCAAGTGTCAGGGAAACACAAGGGAGCACTAGTTTAAAATTCATGGAAATGAAGTATCATCTAGTTCCAAGTGTGCTAAGAAGGGAGTGACACAATATTCTAGGAAGTGCCAAGGCATGTTAGAGTGCTAGGGAAGCATACAAAGATGTTCCAAGTGCCAAGGTGTGTCAATGCGTGCTAAGGAGTGTTAGGGAGTGCCAGGAAAACATAACAGAGCATTAGGTCAAAATTAATAAATGAATGAATAAGAGTGTGTGAAAGGGAGTGTTAGCGAGTTCTAGGTGTCTCGAGGAGGGAGTGACACGGTATGATAGGCAGTACTAAGTCATGTTATAGTGTCAGGGCGACATACATCCAAGATGTGCGAGGTGCCAAGGTGTGCCAACATGTGCTAGGAAGTGTTAGGGACTGTCAGGGAAACACAAGGGAGAATTTATGTTGTAGCCATTAAAGAAGTATTTACGTTGTAGCCATTGCAGAACCTCGAGAATTTTTGTCCATGGAGAATTATTTACGTTGTGGCCATTGCATTAAAGCAAGAGGTTTGTCAATGCCTTTTTGTATGTGTTTATAAATTGAGAGAGAAATCAGAAACAAGAAGGGCCTGAAAGAATTGAACAAAGAAATGGAGGTCACTAGGATAAAGCTGATGGCATTGGATTTGGTAGTTTCAGATTGTCACAAGGGCATATAAGACAACCATGACCTGATTGAAGAAGTGGAAAACAAGTTGGCTGTCCACATTGAGGAAGATATCAATCCATTTTCGACTAAATCATATATATAAATTTGGCTCTCTCTACTCACAGTATTTCATTGAGATTGTGTTAGTTATCTATTATTAACCTATGCTTGTGTCTATTTAAATGGATACTGTATTGATAGCCCAAAAATGAGGCATTTTGGCTTGTCTATAGTTTGTACTAGTTCTGAAAAAGGATTAGCAAAAGTTAATCTCTTTGACTACAAAAAGTATTCTACTTGTTGTGTTGGGGAGTTTCTCTCAGGAAATTTATGGAGAACCCGACATATTTTTTATATATGTACTATGCAGAAACTTTATAAATCTACCCTTCAAATCAGGGTCAACCCAGATAAATATGATTTGGGGGTTCCACTGCAACAACATTTTCCCCACAACAAGCACAAGATCAAGCCAACATGTGTGATGTGTGCATTTAAAGAGATGGATAGGTAGGTTTACCCTTATGAGAACATAGCACCTTAAAATCTGACCATGATTGGTGAGTGCAAGCATTTGCGAAATGGCATTATGAGTGGAGCCTTTTCTAGAAGAGATTATTCATTTACATTACAATATATACAACATGCAGTTAGTGTTCCATCCATGTTAACGCACACACTTGATGGTATCAGTCCTTAAACTGGTACAAAAAAAATGATTTTATATATTCACATCCGGGACAGTCACAAGATGTCAACAAAATCACATACTTATCGAAATCCTCAACCAGGAATATGCTACATTGCTTCTTAATGTGATTGCAACTAGGTAGGCATCAAAGACAATCATTGCAATGGGTTAAGGGGATCTTAGAGAGAATTATGTAAGGAGTTCCTTGTATGTAAAGTCCATTGGTATTACTATTGTTAAAGGAGGTGGCCTACAAGGATACATTGGTAGCTACTGATGCAAGAGCATAATTTCAACAATTTATTTCAAAATTTGTATTTGTCCTCCATAAGGTCTTAGAGATTTATAGAAGAGGAAGTTTGTTTCCTTGTTGCCCTATAATTTTGTATAATTTCTAACTTTATATTTGGGATAGGAAATTTTAGTAATTTTCGCCATAAGTTAAGATGTTTTTTTATTTTTAAGGCCTCCTAGTCATTAGGAAAGTTGAGTCTTATGATTAGGATTACTTGTGGCATCCTATGTATTTTTCAAACTCCAATACACCAAGGAAAATATGTGGAGGACATTTGGGGGAAATGTGATTGTCCATAAAATGTAGATCGGATTTGGGGAACTTGTAGCTCTTTTCCTTGGACCCTACTAGTTCTTATAGGTTGTATTTGTAGCAGTTAGCAGGAAAAATCATAATATGCCCAAGAATATTAGTGTTGGAGCACCTATGGTTTGGGATAAAGGATAAGGGGTTTTAGGAGTTAATGGGTTTAAGGTTTTAGGAGCAAGGGGTTAAGGGTAAAGGGTAAAGGGTTATGGCTTATAGGATTTAGAGGTTAGGGGGTTGAGGTATAGGGGGTTTAAGGGTTAGAGGTTAATGGGTTAGTGGTTAAGGGATTTAGGGGTTAAATATTAACCATCAAGGGCTTATAGGTCAGGGGATTTAGGGGTTAAATTCCTAAGGGTTATGTTATTTAGGTGTCAGTGGGTTAATGGGTTAGAGGTTAATGCGTTTAGGGGTTAGGGGTTATGGGTTAAGGGTCAAGGTTTAAGAGGATATGGGATTAGGGTTTATGGGGTTCAAGGATTCTAAGTTAGTGGTTAGGGGTTAAGGGGTTAATGGCTTTGGGTTTAAGGGATAAAGGGGTTAATTTGTTATGAGTTATGGGTGTAGGGATTAAGGGATTGTGGCTTCGGGGTTAAAGGGATAGGGACTTTAGTGGTTATGGGTTAAGTGCGTATGTGTTGTGATAATGTGGCCCCTAATACCCTTGTCACAACTATTGGGGGTTCCCCTATCAATTTCTCTCATTACCTTACCTATAGGTTCCCTATCCCCTATGCCATAAGGCCCTAAGGCTCCTTCTCATTCTCTAATGTTAGGATTGTAGATCTCAGTAAACCATGCTCGAACCTCTCACTTCTACCCATCCATGCTACCCTTATGTCCCCTTGCCCCGCTCAATACACCAAAATAACCCCCTCCCCCAAAATTCATGAGAATTGAACATTTGGAGGCGATCATTTAACAACAACTTCACAACTACTCCATTTATAATGGTGTCTTGGAGCTATTAGATGTCATTTCATTGAGCTACAGTGATAGGTGAGAACTCACTAAAGGTGTATCAAGAGGCTATTAGTCTATTTGCTATAGAATTTGACTCTTTTTATTTGTAACTTAGCGAAATGGAAAAGATGTGGAGACAATCTCCATTCTTCTTCTTTCACCGGGCCATGTAAAATAAATGAAGAAAATAGTCTCAACCCCTTGGAGAAGGAAATTTGAGAACAATACTTAGCATGAACAAACAAAGAATCCAATGAGTTAAGCTTAGAGGGGTCTCCCTTTGTAAACAAGCATCCATAAGCTTGTTAGAGTTAGTATGAATCTTTACTAGAGGTTGAGTAGTCTTCACATCACCAACCACATCCAATAGAAAGGTACCAACCCCTACAATAAAAATGATGTCTCCAAATAAGGTGTAGCTAATACCAATAATATCACCTTATGAATCTATTACAATATGATTTGGAAAGTACATTTCCATACATGTGTGAAAGAAACAATCCATTTAATTAGCAAAAGGAAGTATTTTTGAAGACCTCAAGAAACCCCCTTGAAGGAGACAAGAAGGGTTTGAAACCATAGAATACAAGTCGATCTATGAACCCTATTTCTGATGTGTTTTGTGCATGTGTTTGTTCACTCGGTTTGACATGTGATAGACAATATATGAAGCCTTTTTTTCCACATATCATCTTCATTAGATATCATGTTGCTAATAATGAAGTGTCTGGATTAGAGTTAAAGTTTCTATTTTAGTTTGTTGTCTTTTTTTCTCTTTTAGAGTACGAATATTTCTGGTCTACTGTGCTAAGGTAGTTTGGCTTTCAAATATTCAAGGAATATGTGAGCTAATATAATACCATATTGTAATATTTGAAATAACATGATGAACTATTTAGCACAATTATGGTGTTGGATTGATTGAGATGTATATTTTTGGATGGATGGATGTACATTTCTTTAGCCAATAGACAAAACTCACTAAGCATTGTTGCAAGTATTTTATTGACATGTTGAAGTGTCATTGAAACTTAGAGGTAGAAGATTTAGACTTGTATGTTTTCACCTATCCGGGTGTGATGATACCTTGTGGAGGTAGGCAAAATTTCCATTTTTTAAACTCTTGGATATATTCTATATGCTCTTTAGAGAATTTCAACCTATTAAACAAAATTACATAAAAATTTACTTTCATGCAATAATTATTAATTGATTTGGGGGTGACTCAACAAATTGTAGCATGTTGGCTTATTGAATTTGTAAGTAAGTTAGGGTTTGATAAATTTGTAAGCTTCAGTGGATTAATTGTGGTTGTATGTGTTTTAGAGAAGCGAGTTTGGAGTGGTGGTTGTGCTTCCTTTATTGAATTTGATTTTTTTGGTTCTTCTTCTTGTGCATGCCCATTGTGGTATCTTCTCGTTTGCAAATATTTTCCTATTATGTACAGAAAAAGTTCTTGTTGCATCCTTGAAAAAGTTGCACAATTGTCCTGATTTATCTAATTAATACCTTGAGTTGTCTCGCTTCTTTCAATTGGGCTGGAATTTTCCACCTCAAGAGGGTTGTTAGTTGTTGTCTAACTAAATTGTTGCAACATTTTTTCTTGTTTTATTTATTTATTTTTTCTTCAAGGAGGTGTTTCCTTTAAACTCTAGAAGAATCATTGCAAGTGGCCTGATTATAATAGTCATCAGAAGTTGTCTGTGATCATGGGCAAGAAAACCCTCAGAGGGTGAAAATTAGGTATGTTATACCTATGGAAAACTTTGGCTAACATCCAATTAGATATGTTATACATAGTTCATAATTAGGAGATCGTAGACCATACAGTTTCACATAAAAATGCACTACTCCTCAAATATCAGGGTAAGTGCAAGATTATTTATTGAATATAGTTTAGTCACATGATACAACTATCCCACAAATCTACAATAGAGAGACCAACATGGAACAAAAAACTTAAAATCGATCAATGCACTCACTTTCATGGGAATTTCATGAACATTTTTATTTTCTTATATAATGCACTTTTACCCACATCTTGAGATCACACGAAAATGGTATTCATAATAAAGTTTTCTGGGTGAAGTAATTCATTTTTCTTGCAAGATCAAATTACGTAGCTATAATGTCTCGTGTTTTTTCGTACATCCGACCAGAAACATATCTTGCAGGAATTTGAAGGAAATCCCACTCAAATGATCAGAGAATCTCCAGGTGATCTCATTAAAAAAGTATGTTTCTCCTTATATGTTGATTATTCTTGCCCTTCACTGTGTTTTTTATATAAATTAATTTCAATTCATTCATATCAGATATACTCCAGCTCGTGGTTCCAATTTAAAGGTCGAGTTCTCAACATTGTTTTTTGTTCTTTATTTGGAAAGTGCTTGTGGTTTGAAGAGGTTGCAAGAGATGAGAATCTCAAATAGTTGTTGAACGGGCCAGTGCAATTTTTATAGGTAGAATGTGCGGCTTCAATCCCTGATGTCTCAAATTTGGCCGTGCATTCAGGAGCTAGAATGGTCATCCTTCACCCACATTTATCATGAGCTCAATCAACTAGCAGATAAGCCCTCGGAGGAGGCATTCAATTAGTAGCCAACTGATGAATTATCAGCAAGATCAAGGTTGTGGCACACCCAAAAAAAAGGCAACTCGCAAAATTTAAGCTAACAACAACCCCTACCCATGAAGCTGACAACTTGTCTCCCTCAAGGACCACTGCATTCTCCTTCATCAGGCAATACTTCCTCAACAACTCACTCAACTGCATCATTTCTATACCCCCAACAATCTATTTATGTTATTGTGCCCATAACATTTTTCGAATAATCTGATGTTTCATAGGTGAATGTCAAATGCCAATTTACTATTTGAAAACCAAATTTTCATCCCTTGTACCTAATGAGCCTTCTTCATTGAATATTTTCTTGAATGGTGTTTTGTTTACTAATTTTTATCATTCAATGATTTCTTATATGTCAAGATTCTTCTCTATTTCATGCCTTACGACGATTCCTTTGCAACATCTCGTGCAATTGCTAGTTTAAATTTTTTCACATATTTAAAAAAATAAACAATTTTAATTCATGGAATGTAACTCAATTGACAATCACCTTGTTATGAAGTATTATGTTAAAACATGAGATTCAAAGTTAAAATCCCCTTGAGTAGCCAACCAAAAATAATATTTTTTATCTATTTATTTATTAAATTTTTAGAATGTGGTTTAAAGAAAAAAGAAAAATATAATATAAAAGAAATAAATATGACATGATTAAATTTAATGTGGTTTGAATATCTATTTTCAAAAATAAAAAAATATAATTATCCACTATCCACTCATGGATCATTCATCCACAAACTTAGAATACTAATGGAATTATGTCTAATTACTAATATCTTAAATGGGTTTCGTCTTAATTGTCATTGTCTTAAGTGGTCATTGTCTTAAATATAAAGTTTTATCCCAATATTTTTGTCTCAAAATTGCTTTTGTCTTTAAATCTAAAATTTTGTCTTAAAATATTTTTGTCTCAAATTCCTTTTGTCTTAAAATTGTCAAACTTTGTCATAATCTCAAAGTTTTGTCTTAAAATATTTTTGTCTCAAACTCATTTTGTCTTAAATATAATAATACGTGTTAAAATACTTTAATCTTAATTTTTTGTCTTAAAATACTTTTGTCTTAAATTTTTTTGTCTCAAATTGTTTTTGTCTTAAATATAAAGTTTTATCTCAAATTATTTTTGTGTCACACTATATTTGTCTTAAATTTTATATTTAAGACAATTCAATTGATATTAAATTTTAATATAAAATAACTAAAATAAAAAGTGACTTTTTAAGACAAAAGATTTCTTTTGTCTTAAAAAAATGTCTTAAAATGCTCTTAGTGTAGTAGTGATGACACCCAAAATTTTGAAGTTTGATAGCTATAAATTGGATTTACAAAAATCCCTGCCAGATTTTATTAAAATCTTGCCAAAATTTCCATAATTTTCATAACAAAAAAGTAAGCTAATTAAACTAAAGCTGTTGGATTACTAATAAAAATCACAAAAATACTTTATAGACCACACATCTATTTTATAATAAAAGTCACAAAAATACTTTGTAGATCACAAATATATACATAGAAACAGTTCAAAAACTTTAATTTCATCAAATTTATAATATACCCACAACAAATATTCCCAAATTATTCAATTTAACTTATACATATATTTTTATTTTTAAAAAATAAAAATTTCAAAAACTTGATTCCAAAATAAACCATACTTAAAGTGTTTACCATCAAAATGTAAATAAATAAATCATACTTTCAAGAATTTACAATTAAAAATAAAAATTTCAAAAACCTTATTCCAAAATAAACCACACCTCTTGTATTTACCACCTAAATCTAAATAAAGAGACCACACTTCGAGTGTTTACCATCTTGATCTAATGCTTAAACCTGGTAAGAAGTAGCTTCTGGTCGTGAACTTTCGCTGGATTAAGCAAGTGTCGCAGAAGACGCTTCCCACAATCGTGATTGACGGGTTTTCCTTCTTCCGATCGGCTGCATCGTTGCCTTTGCATGGTGATATAGATATCACTAGTATTGCTGCCACAAACAAAAATTTGAAATTCATTGAGGTCATGAATGGATCAGCTGGCTTGGAAGAATTAAGTAAGAGGCAGAAGTTATTTAAATATGCAGAGGCAGGACACCAAGTTCGTGGGGATCGTATAATAATAATTAGAATGAACCAGAGCCTGTGATCTGCACCACACAGTGATCAAAAAAGTATTCCAATTCACGGGTGCACACAGCAATTTTTAGGATTTTGTCTGTTGTGGGCAAAGTATGAGCTCAGGGAAAAGTATGAGCCCAGGTCTTCATCATATCACGTGGTAACTTTTCGACCAAAAAGTCATTAATATTCAGAAATTTTTGTAGAAATTCAAAAGGTAAATATATAACTCGTAAACTTAAAATTACTTCATTTCAGATCACATTCAATTTGGATAATAATATTCGTGTTGACTATTGAGCGAAAGAAACGAAAGAACATTCTTTAGCATATTAGGGCATTAGCTGGTGTAGTAACCTGATTGGGAGGTTCAACCATCAACGAAGATGTGATCCCTGCTATGAAGATTCGTATCTTGAAGAGTTATATTGAGGCATAGATTAATTCTAATTTAATTTAATTTCTGTGTGTTCAATTTCACTATTTGCATAACAAATTAGTAAATTCATTAGATTCTAAATGGTAAATGGTATGATGTCAAATAGGCTTCCCTTCTGACGAGTATTAGAATCTTGAAGAAAACACCATAAACAACCATATACTACTATTCCAAACTCTTGTTTTTCTATTGTAATCTTCACATTCTCTCATGGACAACACACATCATTTGCTTTTCTAATCACTCTTTTAAATGTGTTTTTTTTTCCAAACTCTTGTTTTTCTATTGTAATCTCCAAATTCTCTCATGGGCAACACACATCATTTTCTTTTCTAATCACTCTTTTAACTGTGTTTTTCTTTTTACATTTTTTTGCCAAGAATGTAATTTTTGGATTTCTCTTTCCCTCCCAGAGTTTTGGGCCAAATTGACTTGGGGTCAAATTTGCAAGTATGTGTAAACTCCAATTTACTTGATATCAAACTAGAAATTTTGAAATTTTAATTTAAATGTTGAATGTTAGATGATGTGCATGTTTAAATCTTTAAAATTTAAATCATAAATATTTTAGTTATACAAATTCTCTCTCTCTCACACACATATATATACACCAAAGGAACCCATACACCTTGTTTCAAAAAATGATGCACCCATCCAATCAATTATGGTTCCAATTTTTCCTAGCAATATAGGTAAATTTCTTTTATGATAGAGAGTATTGTTAGTATAGTTGGGGCAAGTTAGATAAAATTCAAAATGATGATTATGAGGATGATGTATGAAAAATAAAAGTTATAGCCTTGAAGAATTGTTAGCTAAAAATAGTTTATGAAATTTTATCAATAAATTATTGAGATGATGTATAAAAAATAAAAGTTATAATTCTGAAAAATTATGAGCTAAAAAATAGTTTATGAATTTTTATCAATAATTTTTTTTTAAGAAAATTGTTGATTACCTATGTATTTTTGTATATGGTGATATTTTTATATGGATTTTCACATATATTTGTGTTGGCATGTATATGATTGAAACCTAAGAAAATCAAAAAGAATAAAATGAAAATAAGAAAAGGTAAATTTAGACACAAAGATGAAGGAGGGACTTAGAAGATCAATTCTCAAGTTTATAATGATTAATTAATTAGGCGGAAGGCCTTTTTATTG
Source organism: Pinus albicaulis (assembly GCA_034641835.2). Classification (NCBI taxonomy): domain Eukaryota; kingdom Viridiplantae; phylum Streptophyta; class Pinopsida; order Pinales; family Pinaceae; genus Pinus; species Pinus albicaulis. Next base: position 910,970,663 of record CM076572.1, read on the forward strand.
TGAGGTTCGACGAGCTAATTGTAAAAATCAGTAGGCAGGCACTTTAGAGATCTCCTCCCATTAGGCCAACAATATTTAATATTTTATTATCTGATTACTTTTCATTTTATTTATTGAATACCATATTATTTTTGTCCAAACTTAAGTATTTATATGGATTTTCACATATATTTGTGTTTGCATGTATATGGTTGAAACCTTAAAAATCAAAGACTAAAATGAAGATGACAAAAAGTAAATTTAGACACAAATAAGAAAAGAGGACTTGAAAGATCAATTTCCAAGTTTATAGTGATTAATTAATTAGGCGAAAGGCTTTTTTTATTGTGAAGTTCGACTAGCTATCTGTAAAAATTAGTAGGCAAGCACTTTAGAGAAATAGACTAACAATATTTAATATTTTATTGTCCGATTACTTTTCATTTTTCATTTTATTTATTGAATACCATATTATTTTTGTCCAACGTACAAGGTCAGAAAACAACCAAAACCAGTAATTGGTTTACTTGTGTTCCGAAATGCTGTCGTTTCAGAATATTATAAATAATGTACATTATAGGGTTCTTTTAAAAACAGTGAAGCAGAATGTAGTTCAATAAAATAAAAGGGAGCAGTTTTTTTTTCTTTAGAGGTTTTGGAACGGCCGTTGTTTTGTTGTGTTCGTTTATAATGTGGTACCAAGTATTATTAAATTTGGTGTCGTTTAGGCGGTCATGGTTTAGTGGTCCTTTGTCTTCCCCCGTGCAGATTCGTTTTTTTAAAAGAATTCTGAAAGTGTAGAGATTCGATCCCGTGTCAGCGAAAATATAGAATTAAGAAGTAACTTTCGAGTCAAATCGGAGGTGCAATCCTTTGTATCATATGAGAACGCCAATAACTAAGTGTCATCGTGATGTGAAGTTTTCCCCGGGGGAGTACGTGGCTTATTTACATAATTTGTTTTTTTTTTCTTGGGTAAATATTTTTTTTAAAGTTGGGTAGTTTTTTTTTGGTTAATAAAAAAGAAAAGCAGGTTGTAATTATAATATATTTTTTAAAGTTGGCTAGTGAGGTGGTAATTATAATAAATGTTGGATTGCTTTAATTTGTTGGTAGGAAATTAAGTCTATTGGCCATCTCAAAGAGTTAAAAGTCAATCAAAATTGATTAAGTTTAACCCAGTGTATGCCTTAACAACGTCTTTATATATTTCATCAAAAAACTTAATCAGAAAGTAAATGCTATCCGTAATGTGCATCTCAAAAAGATAAAAAGTAATAAGACTTAATCATATCAACTTGGTTCATACTCTGCAGTTGACGTTCCATTCGTATTAACTTGGTTCATATTGTGCAGTTACGTTCCATTAGGCCAAGGCAGACCTGATGTTGCATAAAAAGTATTTCGTGGATGTCCCTTATCATTTCAGCTAAAATAGACCCAGCTTTCTCATCACCACTTATTTCTTGGACATTAATAATGGCCTTAGCCAATAAGCATTTCATTGTCCAGTATGTATGAATGGACTGTTTGAATAAAGACATTTTGCTTCTGGTAGTGTCAAAATCTCCATCTCTTCTTCTGAGATGTCTTCTTCCTCTTTTGTTTGATGGTCTAGCTCCCAACTTAAAATAAGCAATTTTACATGAAATAAGTGATTTCACATGAGCAAGTGCCCCTACCTCGTAAGTTTAGAAGAGATTTTCCATCATTTCTTTGCCTGACTTTCTTCCCCTCGGTTGGGCCCACTATTGAGGGCAACAAAATTTCAACAATTGATTTAGTTAAACAAAAGAGGAAAGTATTAGTTGTGACAACATTTTATAAATGGGTAAAATGTTTTCCATTTAACTTTAACATTTAAAATTGATGTGACACCAGTGATTAACTTCAAGGAAAAAAAGTAATTGAAAGAGGTTTCAAATTTGTCAAAAAACAATGGAATTTCTTGCAAGATTTTGATCAAATCTGGCAGAAAAATTGGGAAATCTGCTTTATAGCTATCAAGTTTCAAGATTTTTTCTAGGAAATTTTGATGACCCTGAATCTATTTCCACAATTAAAAAAAACAAGATTCAAAAACTCCTGGTATAACAAGATTCAAAAACTCCTCATATAACATTTGTTGAGAAAAAAATAGCCTCAAATTTTGCCATTGCCGATCACGTCATTTTCATTGAGTGCAACCTATGATCTATTAAATGTGGTTACGGAATCCATAGAGATCGTTGGATGTGAATGTTTCCAAATTCAACTTTCTCGGCATTCCAACATAGTGTAGCAGTGGATAAATGTAAATTCAGAACTATAAAAATTTTCAAATGCCGGCCGGATCCGTACAGGAAAATCTGAATGCAATACATTACCAACTTGTTCAAGTTACAAGAGAGTATTATTCATAAATATTTTGGATAGAAGCCACATACAATCATTCTGCAAGAAATATACTGATTATTCGCTGTATTTATCAATTCCACAAGTATTGCAGTTTAATGTATATACAGGGGTCAGTCAAATCTAGATTGTACAGTAGATAGCATTATTCAAGAATATTCTCAGATGGAAGCCACATACAACCTTTCTGCATGGTATATGCATAATATTCATTATATTAATCAATTTTATAAATATTGCAGTTTTAATGCATATAGGGGGAGCATCTTTATCTAGCTTGTAGAGTAGATATAGTTGCTATTACTTGGATTTCAAGATAGGTAAATTAAATCTATGGTGATAAATTAAATCTATGGTGATGATGGAGGAGAAAGAGAAAATAATGGTGACAATCTTCCAACATGGTTTGGAGATAAGGGAGGAGGAGATAAAGAAAACGGTGGTGGCAATCCTCCAATAGGATTTGGTGGAGGAGGAGACTGACCAAACAGTGGTGGCAATCCTCCAATGGAGTTTGGAGGTGGGGGAGGAGGAGTTAGAAGAAGTGGCGGCGGGGATCCTCCAATGGGATTTGGAGGCAGGGGAGGAGGAGAGGGTGTTACCAGTGGCGGCGGCGGAGGAGGAAACAGTGGTGGCAATCCTCCAATAGGGTTTGAAGGTGGTGGAGGAGGTGGAGAGAGTGGTGGAAACAGCGGTGGCGATCCACCAATAGGGTTTGGAGGAGGTGGCGGAGGAGGAAAAGATGGTGAAGGAAACGGTGGCAAAAAAGGAATTGGGGGCAGATTCCAAAATGGAGGAAGAGTGGGAGGCAATGGAAAAATTATGGGAGGAAGCGGTGGAAATGGAAAAACGGGTATGGGAGGGAATTCAAACTTGGAAGAATCACTAACATTTGACTTCCGAGAATCAGCTGTACTCGTCCATTCTGTTTCCCTTCTTCTGGTTCGCTGCTCCTTGTGACATATGGCTGGAAACCTCGCTGGCCGATAACTCAGAGGGCCTGCACTATAGACATAGTTGTTATTCATCTTGGACTTAATAGCAAAGTTAGATGTCGTCTTTATTGATGGAACGTTGCAGGAGCCACTGGAAGTACGAAGTAGATGCGCGCTGCAGGTTTGAATTTCTTTTTCAGAATCAAAGCTGAAAGGGAGCTCTATTCTGAATACTCCATGGCTATTGGTTTGGCCATTTGTGCCGTGGGTTGTTGTTCTCCCTCCTGCTCTGGTATAGCACTTTATGGCTACCCAAATTCCTGCAAAAGTGAAATATTGTAAATATATCAAATATTTTATTGAGGTTTAGAATTTATATACACATAAATAATTATCAAAATTTATGTGCTATTTAATTTTAAGATAGAAAAATAAAAAAAATACATTATTCTTCTCAAAGTTTGGATAAGTTTCCTTATTTTAAGGATTGATAAACAAAACTAATGTAAAGGGTATTACTATAATCTTTACAGTGGCAGAGGCAATCACTGATAAAGGGAGTTGTTTTTAGTAGGTTTTTTTGGAGTTTTTTGTGTTGGAATTATGTAGAAAATTTTGAGGTGAAATCTTTTTAAATTGGTTTTTTGACTGTATATGGATTCAGTACTTTGGAAAATCTTTATGGCACTTCTATGGATTCAGCACCTTGCAAAATCCCTATGACACTTCTATCGTGCAGGGATTACCCATCAAATTTGTAATTTCAATAAATTTCTGTAAGAGAAATTAAAACAGAAAAATTAACTAGAAAAACTTCCAAAAAATAACACTAAAAACAACTCTGGTCACAAACATACTTTATAGGTCACAAATATATTTTATAACCAAAAAAACAGTAGAAACTTTAATTTCATCAAATTTATAATATACCCACAATAAATATTTTCAAATATTCTCAAATATACCCATACTTAGAATGTTTACCATTAAAAATAAAAATTTCAAAAACCTTATTCCAAAATAAAACACTTGGACTGTTGTTTACCACCTAAACCTAAATAAATAGACCACACTTGGAGTGTTTACAATCTTGATCTAATGCTTAAACCTGGTAAGAAGTAGCTTCTGGTCGTGAACTTTCGCTGGTAGCAAGTGTCGCAGAAGACGCTTCCCACAATAGTGATGGATGGGTTTTCCTTCTTCCGACCCGCTGAATCGTTGCCTTTGCATGATGATATAGATATCACTAGTATTGCTGCCACAAGCAAAAATTTGAAATTCATTGAGGTTATGAATGGATGAGATGGCTTGGAAGAATTAATTAACAGGCAGAAGTTATTTAAAGACGCAAAGGCAGGACACAAAGTTCGTGGGGATCGTATAATAATAATTAGAATGAACCAGAGCCTGTGATGTGCACCACACAGTGATCAAAAAAATATTCCAAGTCACGGGTGCACACAGCAATTTTTAGGATTTTGTCTGTTGTGGGAAAAGTATGAGCCCAGGTCTTCATCATATCACGTGACGACATGGCTTTAAAAAAAAGAAGCAAAAGATTCAAATCTGTTTGATAACTGTGATTCATGTTTCCTGGTTTTTATAATTTTTATATATATAGTGAACATACAAGCTTTCACATTGTTGATATTGTTATTTGTTGTTCAAATTGTTATTTCTATAGTCTGAATGCAATCTGGAAGTCAATTACTACAAAACTACAGTAATAGACACGTAGATTGTGTCGTAGCCGTTTTCAATGTAAATTTATTTTCTGATACAGAGTATTGTTAGTATGATTGGGGTAAGTTACATAAAATTCAAGAGAATAAAGTGAAAATAAAGAAAGATAAACTTAGATACAAAGATGAAGAAGGGACATAAGGAATCAATTCCTAAACTTGTTATGATTAATTAATAAATAATATGTATACTAATTTTAGAAGTCGAGAGAAATGGATGAGGAATAATTAAAAATATGGATGAATTTTTTTGAAATCCATTAAAAGATTTAAAGATATAATGGAGAGATAGTTAGGAAATTGTTATGGTTAATTATAGTTATATAAAAATTATTTATAAGTTATATAAAGAATTATTTGTAAATTAACTACTTACCATCAAAAGAGAGTGTGATAATTCTATATTCAAGATTTTGTATTCACTTGGTAACCTTATTTAATATTTTGTCATCTCAATATTGGTTACTTTTCATTTTTCATTTTATTTATTAAATATCATAATATTTTTATCCAACATACAAAATCAAAAAACAACTAATAAGTGGTTTACTTTTGCTCCTAAATGATGTTGCTTTAGAATATTATAAATAATGTACAAGGTTCTTTTAAAAACAGTGAAGCAATATTTATGAGTTCTTTATGATAAAAGGTTTTTGAGCGGAAGACTCATTCTACAATGCAGTATGAGGGGATGAATAAGTTTGTTCCTTTGTCAAGGCTGCTCATTCTTCTACCATATGTATATAGGCGATGAATCCTAAATGGACTCGGTCAGTACTTTTTTAAAATAAAAATAAAAAATAATATTCTAAATAAAAAAATAAATTCCATTATAATTAAAAAAAATGAATATGCTATAAAGTAATTAGAAGTAAAAAAAAATCAAAAATACTTTTAACAACATATTTAAATAAACTATTTGAAGGTCTATATTAACTAATTTATGTAGATATCAACTTTATATATATTTATATATTGAAAAAAAAGTTTTTATGGCTAAATTTTTTATTTGGTCTTATATATACTTTATTTACTATTCAGAAATACAATTTAAAAAATGAAAAATAACACATTGTATTTTGCACTCTAAAAAAGTTTGCACGTGAAGAAATTTGATCCCTCTCCACTCATATTACATCTATACTTAAGATGGATCTATACTTGTTTAAAAAATTGCTGGTCACTCATGTATTGTTGTAGATGGTGACATTTTTATATGGACTCTTACATATGTTTGTGTTTGGAAGTACATGATGACAACCTAAGAAAATCAAAGAGAGTAAACTAGTGAAGATAAAGAAAAGTAAACTTAGACGAGATGAAGAAAAAGGTATAAAGAATCAATTCCTAATTTCTTAATAATTAATTAATAAATAATATAATGAGATGTATACTAATTTTAAAAGTCTAAAAAGCTTTGAGTAAAAATATGGATAAAGATCTTTTGAGATATCGATGAAAATAATTAAAAATATAATGGAAAAATCATAACAAATAGTTATAGATATAGTTGTAAATATTGTGATGAAAATAATTAAAAATGAAAAAAAACATGAAATATAGTTATAAGATATATTGTGAAAATAATTAAAGAAATTGTTATAGCCACTTTAATATAAAAGTCCATTTATAAGTTGTATAAAAATCATTTATAAATTAATTACAACGTTGGAAGATTTATAAATTAATAATTTTTTTTTTTTTCAAAAAAAAAGTGTAGAATATCTTTAATCTTTCCACTTTTACTTGAATTTAGATTAGTTTGATAAGTTTTCTTTTCCTCTTCTTAATCCACTCTGATTGTCATCACGTTCTAAATTTATGAGAGATTTGAGATACACTTTGATAACTTACCATCAAAATCCTGTGATAATTCCAAATTCCAAATTTTGTATCTACTTTGTAACAATATTTAATATAACAACCAATAATTTGTATACTTCTGTTCCGAAATTCTGTTGTTTCAGAATATTATAAATAATGTACATTTTACGGTTCTTTTAAAAACAGTGAAACAGTATTAAAATAAAAGGGAACGTTATAATGTGGTACCAAGTATTATTAAATTTTGTGTCGTTTAGGCGGTCATGCATTAGTGGGCCTTTGTCTTCACCTGTCCAGATTCATTTTTTTTAAAAGAATTTTGGAAGCGTAGAGATTCGATCCCGTGTCAGCGAAAATATAGAATTAAGAAGTGACTTTGGAGTCAAATCGGAGGTACAATCCTTTATATCACATGAGAACGCCAATAACGAAGTGTCATCGTGAACTGAACTTTTCTGTGGGGTAGTACGTGGCGTATTCACATAATTTGTTTTTTATTTTTCTTTTGAGCTTACCCAGCATTGTATTCCTATTCTATAATTTTTTCTGAAGTAACAATATACATAATGTACCTTTCGATGCAAACATCAATTTTATTTGGAATATTATTATTCTTTTTTTAATTTTAATTTTAATTTATTTTTATGAAAAAAAGGAATTAAAATATTATTATTTAATTCAATAAATATCAAAATTACATTAAGTTTAAAATAAAATGGATACTATTTGTTTACAATAAATAAAATTAAAAAATATTTTTATATATTTATAGAATTTTTTATTTTTATATTTAAAAAATAATTTATAATTTAATAATTTTATTTTTTTTAAATTAATAAAAACATAAAAATAATAATGTTTAATAGTGTATTCTTGTGAGTTTTTAAGGTAAATACATATTTGAATTATCTTTATTAATAAACATGTTAAATGTTGTTGTTGTTGTTGTTGTTGTTGTTGTTTTATAAACCATTTTAGGCAAAAACTACATATAAATATATTTGGTCTATGTTTTTTGAACTAGTCAGTGTGGTTCATCTTCAAGATAAGATGATAAATTAGATCATGAAAATCGATTTAAATACATGAAGAAAAAATCCAACTAGTTGTGGTAAAGAAACAATTAGTTTGACTAAGAAAGGGAAAGATAATAGAGGAGTCTCTGCATCTTTTTTAAAAATGGCAAATCTGATTTCATCATAGATACCCTTCCTAAACGTGCTCGTTCAAAATGATGAATTTTAAGCGCCATGGCCCTACCGAGCAGGGTTTCAATATTTGAAATTTGGCTTCTGTGATCCCTAATTTGTATAGAACAACTTTCGATAAAAATTACATATGAATATATTTTTTCCACACTGTTTTCGATGTGGTGAAAATAACATATGAACATATTTTTTCCACGTTGTTTTCGATGCGTTTGGAGCCACATAGTGTGGTTCATCTTCAAGACAAGATGAGAAATCAGATCATGGAAACCAATTTAAATAGATGAAGAAAAGATCCAACTAGTCATTGTAAAATAACAACTAGTTTGACTAACAAAATGAAAAATAATAGAGGAGTCTCTGCATTTCTTTAAAAAGGCCAAATCTGATTTCATCTTAGATATCCATGCCTGTTCAAAATGATGAATTTTAAGTGTCATGGCCCTACCGAGCAGGGTTTCAATTTTTGAAAATTGGCTTCTGTGATCCATAATCTGTATAGAACGACTTTCGGTGAAAATCACATACTAACATATTTTGTCAACGTGTTTGGAAACAACCAATGTGATTCATTTTCATGAGAAGATGAGAATTCAGATCATGGAAACAACTTTGCCCAATTTCTTCCACTAATTCTGGAAGCTCCGCCAGTTAGCTCCACCAATTTAGGAACTGCCTCCGAATTTAGGGGCCCCACCAAAAATCCGCCAAAATAAACTGATAATTAATTAATGTAACTGCAATTTAGTGTTAATTAAACCCCACACTAATCGTGCTTAGCTATTGGCTCCGGCGCTTGGTCATATGATCACAGTCGCATGGGAAGAGGGCTAGCCCCTCCACGCTCCGCCAATCCCAATGATTAAGGTTTAATTAAACAATTGTGGCAATCAATTTCAAGTCTGCCATCTTAGGCTTGGCGGTGAATTGGTAGGTTTATGGGAGCAGAGGTTCTTGGGTACAATTCCCGACCTCGCTCCCATACATTTCCTTTTACCATGTATACGATGGCCTTTGGACTTTGGCATTTATCATGCATTTTGGAATTTGGCATTTACCACGCATTAAACCTTGGCATTAATAGATATACGTTGGCACAATATTAAAGATTTGTTTTATGTTAAAAATACCACCAACGTAAATTTTTAAATTTTTAATGTGAAATGGGTTTTGTAATAGGATGGATTTTTAATTAAAATTTAACTAGCAATTCTACCTGATGTTGCAAAGGAAACGTCGTAAGCATAAATTCGAGAAGCATTGTGACACATAAACAATAATTGAAGATGAAAATTAGTAAAAAAAATGTTATTCAAGTATAATAAATCAGTTACATTATGCCAAACTGTTACATTGTGCCAAATTGATAGATCTGTAACCTTTCCAATATAGATTACATCTTAATTTTCGAAGATGGTCTTTCAAGATCCAATAGAAAATATTTGATAGATTTTGAATGGTCTTTCAAGATCCAATAGAAAATATTTGACAGATTTTGAAAAAATACAGGTAGTACATGACATGAGATAGGCTAAATAAAATAATATTAATTCATGAACTATGATGGTTATCTTTCAAAATCTAAATTTGCATCACAACCTCACAAATTTCAGACATCATCACATATTAGATGAAAATGAGAGAGACACCAGCTCCCAATTATTCATAACTTTTGGTGTAAAATCTACAACTTCGATGGGAAACTTTAGTGCATTTTACATCTCGTGGTGGCCATAATTCTAATATGTATTATAATTTCTTGTATATATCATCGATTTTTATTGAAAATTGCAACAAACTATTGTAACACTTTACATGGTGACGAACCCTCTACATGGTTGAAGACATTGAGTATCATAGAATCCAATAAACCACCAACCACCTATAACTTGACCAACTCAAAAATACCCAAGAAAAATAATTAAAAAAAAACTAATAATAATGAAATACCCCCAAGGCCCATTGAAGTAATACAATCTGTAGAATGTGCATTTGAAACAAGACGGAGGGTGTTAAACTTGTAATCCTAATGTACCCTCTCTACAATGATTATTGCTACAATTTCCAAATGCACATCAATACCTATCCAAGAACTAATATTCAGTAAAACTACACCATTTTAACCAAAGTGGATGATGCAATTTATTTTTCTCTCTATCTAAACCCCCTAAACACATGTCATTCTCTCTCTCTCTCTCTCTCTCTCTCTCTATGCCTCTCTCTTCTTCCCTCTCTCCCCCCTCCATCTATATCCCTATCTCCCCTTGTCTCTCCTTCTCACCCCCAAAACATATACTCTCTCTCTCTCTCTCCCTTTGTCTCCCTCCCCCCCCACCTCGCTCTCTCTCCATATCTATCTTTCTTCCTCACTCCCTATCTTTTCCTCCCTCTTCTTCCCTTTCACCCCCCTCCATCTATATCTCTATCTCCCCTTGTATCTACTTCTCACCACGAAAACATACTCTCTCTCTCTCTCTCTCATCCTTTCCCTCCCTTTCTCTCTCTATGTCTTTCCTTCCAACTCTATTTATTTCTTCCTCTCTCTCCCTTTATCTCTCCCCCCCTCGCCCCCATCACACACTCTCTTTGTCTCTCCACCCTCCAAATCTGTCACTATCTCCATATCTCTCTCCTTGCTCTCTCCCTCTGTCCCGCCTCCATATCTATGTCTCCTTGTCTTTGTCTTCCCCATATTTCCCTATATCTATCCTCTCCTTTTCTCTCCTTTCCCTCGTCTCCTCTCTCCCTCATTCCATATTCATCTCTCCCTTATCACTCCCTCTCTCTCTACCTATATCTGTCAATGTATTTTTTCTACCCTCCCTTTATTTCCCCCTTCCAACTCCATCTCTCTCTCCCCCTCTCTCTCTCATCTCTCTCAAGTCCCCTCTATTTTCCTTCCTCTCTCCCTTCCTCTCCCACCTGCTTCTGTCTCTCCCCTTCATCACATGCTCTCTCTCTCTCCCTCTTCCCTCCAACTATGTCAGTATCTCCCTCTCTATCTCCTTCTCGCTCTCCCCCTTGATCCCCTGCCATATCTATGTCTCCTTGTCTCTCTCTTCCTCTTCTTTCCCTATCACTATCCTCTCCTTTTCTCTCCCTTCCTTCGTCTCCTCTCTCCCGCATTCCATCTTTATCTCTTCCTTATCACTCCCTCTCTCTCCACCTCTATCTCTCAATGTCTTTGTTGTTCCCTCCCTCTCTTTCCCCTTTCCAACTCCATCTCTCTCCTCCCCTCTCTCTCAAGTCCCCTCTCTTTTCCTTCCTCTATCTCCCTTTCTCTCCCACCTCCCCCTGTCTCTCCCCCATGATGCACACACTCTCTCTCCACCCTCCAACTTTGTCACTATATCCCTCTCTCTCTCTCTCCTTGTCGCTCTCACCGTCTCTCCCCCCTCCATATCTATGTATCCATGTCTCTCTCTTCCCCTTCTTTCCCTATCTGTATCATCTCATTTTCTCGCCATTCCCTCATCTCCTCTCTCCCTCATTCCATCTTCATATATCCCTTGTCACTCCCTCTATCTCTCCACCTCTCTCTATCTCTCTCTCCTTCTCACTCTCCCCCTTTCTCCCCCCTTCATATCTATGTCTCATTGTATCCCTCTTCCCCTCCTTTCCCTATCTCTATCCTCTCCTTTTCTCTCCCTTCCCTCATCTCCTCTCTCCCTCATTCCATATTTATCTCTCCCTTATCACTCCCTCCCTCTGTCCACCTATATCTCTCAATGTATTTATTGTTCCCTCCCTATATTTCCCCTTTCCAACTCCATCTCTCTCTCCCCCCTCTCTCAAGTCCCCTTTATCCCTTTCTCTCCCACCTCCCTCCCTCTCTTCCCCCATCACGCACACACTTTCTCTCCACCCTCCAAATTTGTCACTATCTCCCTCCCTCTCTCTCCTTCTGACTCTCCCCCTCTCTCCCTCCTCCATGTCTATATCTCCATGTCTCTCTCTTCCCCTTCTTTCCTTGTATGTATCATCTCCTTTTCTCTCCATTCCCTCATCCCCTCCCTCCCTCATTCTATCCTCATCTCTTCTTTATCACTCCCTCTATATCTCCACTTATATCTCTCAATATTTTTTATCTTCCCTCCCTTTCTTTCCCCCTCCAAATCCATCTCTCTCCCTCCCTCTATCCTATATCCCTCTCTCTCTCTCCTTGTTGCTCTCCCCCTCTCTCCCCCCTCCATATCTATGTAACCATATCTCTCTCTTCCCCTTCTTTCCCTATCTATATCATCTCATTTTGTCTCCATTCCCTCATATCCTCTCTCCCTCATTCCATCTTCATATCTCCCTTGTCACTCCCTCTATCTCTCCACCTCTCTCTTTCTCTCTCTCCTTCTCACTCTCCCCCTTTCTCCCCCCTTCATATCTATGTCTCATTGTATTTATCTTCCCCTTCTTTCCCTATCTATATCCTCTCCTTTTCTCTGCCTTCCCTCATCTCCTCTCTCCCTCATTCCATCTTTATCTCTCCCTAATCACTCCCTCTCTCTCTCCACCTATATCTCTCAATGTATTTGTTGTTCCCTCCCCATATTTCCCATTTCAAACTCCTCTCTCTTCCCCCTCTCTCAAGTCCCCTCTATCCCTTTCTCTCCCACCTCCCTCCGTCTCTTCCCCCGTCACGCACACACTCTCTCTCTACCCTCCAAATTTGTCACTATATCCCTCTCTCTCTCTCCTTCTGACTCTCCCCCTCTCTCCCTCCTCCATGTATCTCTCTTCCCCTTCTTTCCTTATATGTATCATCTCCTTTTCTCTCCATTCCCTCATCCCCTCCCTCACTCATTCCATCTTCATCTCTCCCTTATCACTCCCTCTATATCTCCACCTATATCTCTCAATATTTTTTATCTTCCCTCCCTCTCTTTCCCCCTCCAAATCCTTCTCTATCCCTCCCTCTATCCTATATCCCTCTCTCTCTCTCTCCTTTTCGATCTCCCCCTCTCTCCCCCCTCCATATCTATACATCCATGTCTCTCTCTTCCCCTTCTTTCCCTATCTATATCATCTCATTTTCTCTCCATTCCTTCATCTCCTCTGTCCCTCGTTCCATCTTCATATCCCCCTTGTCACTCCCTCTATCTCTCCACCTCTCTATCTCTTTCTCCTTCCCACTCTCCCCCTTTCTCCCCCCTTCATATCTATGTCTCCTTGTCTCTCTCTTCCCCTTCTTTCCCTATCTCTATCCTCTCCTTTTCTCTCCCTTCCCTCATCTCCTCTCTCCCTCATTCCATATTTATCTCTCCCTTATCACTCCCTCTCTCTCTCCACCTATATCTCTCAATGTATTTGTTTTCCCCTCCCTATCTTTCCCCTTTCCAACTCCATCTATCTCTCCCCCCTCTCTAAAGTCCCCTCTATCCCTTTCTCTCCCACCTCCCTCCGTCACTTCCCCCAACATGCACACACTCTCTCTCCACCCTCCAAATTTGTCACTATCTCCCTCTCTCTCTCTCCTTCTCACTCTCCCCCTCTCTCCCCCCTCCATGTCTATATCTCTATGTCTCTCTCTTCCCTTTATTTCCCTATATGTTTCATCTCCTTTTCTCTCCATTCCCTCATCCCCTCCCTCCCTCGTTCCATCTTCAGCTCTCCCTTATCACTCCCTCTATATCTCCACCTATATCTCTCAATATTTTTTTATCTTCCCTCCCTCTCTTACCCCCTCCAAATACATCTCTCTCCCTCCTTCTCTCCTCCTCTCTCTCTCTTATCCTTCCTCTCTCTCCCACCTCTATGTCTCTCTCCCCCACTCTGTCTCATTACATATAATATATATGCACATGCATCTATCGTGGTTCTATGCATATAATATATATGCACATGCATATATTATATAGATTTCAAATTTGTATATATAAAAGTATTCTCATTTTCTGTTTATTAATACGGATTTAATCTCTATGGGAATATTTTTAGTAGTGGTGAGGATGGTGAGTTTAGATATACCTCAAAAGTAATTATAACATTTTTTCTTTTAGATTTAATTAAAAAATGTTATAAAATTAAATTAAATAAGGTATTTGTAAAATATTTTGATTTTGAAATAAGTATGTGGTATTGATAACCCGATGCTTGGTAATGGCCATGGTATTATAACATAATAATTAAAATCATCGTCTGGCCAACATAATTATCGCAGCTGAATGGCCCACTGGTATTGATAAACCATGCTATTATGCTTTTTCTCCCCTCTTTCCCTCCCTCCCTCTCTCTTTCTCTTGTGGGTATTGGCCCATGGTATTGTAAAAAAATCTATTTAGAATTTAATAATATCCATGGTAAATATTAATGATTAAAAATCTTCTTATATTGTAAATATTATTTTTTATTGTAAATTTAAGGATGGTCAAATCATTATTTTAATTTTGATTTTGAAATAAGTATGTGGTATTGATAACCCAGTGGCTATGGTATTGACCCATGGTATTGTAACATAATAATTAAAAGCATATATACATAACATAATTTTAACATAATAATTAAAAGCATAGATCCGTAACATAATTATCGAAAGCCTAGATAGCCCATTGTATTGATAAACCATGCTATTATGATTTTTCTCCCCTCTTTCCCTCCCTCTATTTCTCTATGTTTCTCTTGTGGGTTGGCCCATGGTATTGTAAAAAAAGCTATTTAGAAGTTAATAATATCCATGGTAAATATTCATGATTAAAAATCTTCTTATATTGTAAATATTAAATTTTTATTGTAAATTTAAAGATGGTCAAATCATTATTTTAATTTATAACCATTTTTTAATAACAACATTTTAACTTAAAAGTCACCAAAACCTAAATTCAATCTAACTTATTAAAATAAAAAAAAACTAACATTATAAAAAACATATATAAAACTATTTACTTGTAAATCTAATGGCCTAAAACATTTCAATCATCTAACATTTGATCCAATGGCTTAGACATGGACACAGGGGTAGCTAGGGGAGTTGCTTTCAAATAAGAACGCCTTACGGCATAATTATAATAAATATTTAATATATATCAAATATATATTATATTATATAATATGTTTATAAAACATATAATATATATATATTAAAAAAAAAAAAATATCCAACTTTAGATCTATTAAGAAATTTATCTCCATATAAAGTGGCAAATTTTGCAGTTTACCTCGGCATTCAAAGTGTAATAACTTCTTCATATGGTGTCGGTTTTTCGAACTGTTTGCGGCGCCAGAATCAGGATGACAAGATCTATTCAACCATCCCAGTTTAAACCCAATCCTATAACTTTAAATTTTGAGCAAATCCTCAGGCCTTGATCCAAATCTGATCACTCCTCCCCATTGGGAATCTTTTGGACCCCAAAAGACTGATTACCTGTTCAATAGATGAGAGTAAAACACCCTCACCTTTCAAACCTCCATCCACTTGCCTTGCTTGACTTAGTGCCTTTGAGCCCCAACTCGAAGGTAGTAAACACTTCCCTTCTTTGATACTCTTGTCTTCCTGTCAATAATTGTATCCTCTTTGAGCTCATCTAGAAATTTCTGGCAATAAATATTCAATTGAAGGTATTTGAACATCATGTCCTTGATCATCGATCAAAGGTAGCTTAAAAAAATGTAAGTTTTCAATAGAAATGCATACATGACTGGAATTTTCATATGTACAAATGAATGTATGTCTTACTGGGTGAGGAAGTCAAACCACTTCTTACCAAGCCACTTCCATGGCTATTTTTGCTGTCGAAAATATTCTTCATGTGAAACATCTATTCTCACATCAATGATGGAATCTTTGGTTCCAGTTTCGCCAATATTTTTATCCTCTTGCTTCAAATGCTTGGGATGATAGGTTGGATGTAATGTCCAACATTGTGCAATTAAATGTCCCTTTTTCTGGCAATGTGTGCAAGTCTTTTGCACCTTCTGTGCAAGTTTCCTTCACCTTGACTGTTTCCTGTATGCCTTCATCCTCTTCCTGCATTTTGAAACTTCATGGTTATGCAAACCACAATAGGAACAACAACTCTTTCTTCCTTTCATGCATGCAGATTTGTCATTCTTAACATAAACATTATCAACTTGACTGTGGGAATAATTATACCTCATATGTTGCTTTGCATATCCATATTTTTTACCTTCTTCAGGAGATGAACTTGAAGAGGTTCCAACTTTCTTTTGAAGACCAACTTCCATGTTCATATCTTGATAACTGTTTGAACTCTCTTGCTTGCCATATGCTGCATGTCTACAAACATCTTGCTACAACATAGGCTTCAATCATTGGAAATCATCTTGAATAAAAACTTGAGATGTTTGTGGATTTGAATTTGCAACAAAATTTCTTCTTGAAACTGTCTCAAGTGCCTTCATGGCTTTGGAGTTTTCGCCATAAGATTGAACATAGCCTAGACCAAAATTCTTAGGCCTTTTCTCAACCATAATAGGTTAAATCATGCCTTGTGCATGTTTGCCTAGACCCTTGCCTTAATATCCCATTTTAAACATCAATTTGGACCCTATACCTCTAGTGTGTTTTTCAAATGAACCTACACATCTATCTGAAGAGGAAATTGAAGACAAATTTGAGTGATTTACCTCTGCTTCAAGCATGTGTTTGGTTAAGGCCTCTTGGGAATGATGGAGCTGCATCTCCATCTCATGCATTCTTTGAAAAAGTCTTTCTTTCTCTTGCTTCATAGCAACCAATTTCTCATGAAGTCTAGTGTTTTCCCTTCCATCTTCATACAGACTTTGCACCATATCCTTCAGGATGTATAAGTCTCGCTTCATCTCTTCATCAAAGAGTCCTGTAAAGGTGAAGGATTTAGAAACCTCACTTGAAGAATTTGTCATAATTATGTAAATGAATTAAAGAACTTCAACAATAATTCACAAAGCTTCAAAAACAATTTGACGAAGCTTCAAAACAATTTGGCTATAGAGTCAAGATCTTTTCTGCAGCTTGTATCTCTTCTTCAAGAAACCTCTTTTGCAAACAATCTCGCTTGTGCTTAAAGGGTTTCCTTGAGGTCCTTAGGGTAAGGAGAATGATTTTAGTCTTCTTCCTTCTTTTCCTCTTCTGGACTTAGCTAGCAATAGCTCCCCTTCACCTCTAGCAAACTCAAACTTGTAAGCATTAGCCAATTTGCAAACAGTTAAATTCTTTGCTCTATTAAACACCTTTCAAGTCAAGCAAGCAACCTAGTGCTCTGTCAAGCAAGCAACCTAGTGCTTTGTCGAGCAAGAAACCTAGTTCTATGATACCACCTAATCTGAAATGGGTGGCTGACTTGTTATGATATTCACGTGAACCTTAACTTTGATATTTGGCATGATTGATTGTAATTTAAACTATAATTTAATTATATATATATATATATATATATAATTTAAAAAAAAATACAATTCCATATTAGAGAAATTTCACTCACATAGACCAAACTGGCCTATCTGAAGGTGTCACTTGGCGCGATGTCATTGGCTATTGCTGGAGAATATTACTGCATTGCTGAATGTACCTGCCACATCAGCACTATAGATGTTCTGCTCATTTTTTACCTATTTTCCATTTCGATCAAAACACAATATCTTCCTAAGGCTCAAAGATCAGATTTGGATTAGAAAGTGACCATGTTCAATTATGGTTATCTACAATTTTACCATCACATCTTCAATCTATTGAAACCCTCTAGTGATCCAAAATTTGGTAGTTGGAGGTTGATTATTTCCTTAATGCTTTTTTCCATGATTTTTGACATTTAGACCACTCTTCCTCCATTTAATCTCTCGGTTTTCTAGCTATATTTGTCCATATTTTGTTACAGACTACATCCTCACTATGTTGTTGTCAACTAGCACTTAAATACCTTGATCTTACACACCATGAGATTTCTTGATCTCCCATATGAATTCAATTTGATTTAGGGCCTTAGCCCCTTTCTCTCTCCCTTGAAAAATTCTTTGTGTGGTAATGAAAGTTATAATGGCTCTTCTTCAAACTATGGTATCTTTTGTCAAATGTGTATCTTACCTATTAATGCTTGGCATGCTCTTCTAGCAAATATCATAAAAAATTATAGACACCCCCTATGGATTATTTATAATATTAAACTTGTTGTATAAGTGACACCAATTATTTCCACATATTTTCTAAGTCTTTCTCTTATTCTCAAGCCTTGCTAAGAGAAGAATGTGAGATGGAAAAAAATTAAAGACACCCATATGGATTCTTTGTAGTATTGGACTTGATGTATAGTGACACCAATTATTTCCACATATATTCTAATTATTTATTATGTTATGACATTATCAAGAAAAGCACATGAGATGTCCATCCAAATAGATATTAATTCACTCATATTAGGTCCTTTCAAATCAAGAAATATTTCTTTGACGGTGCAAATTATACCACTACCTATAGTGATTTTTCAAATTTCTTTATGCCTTCTTGACAATGGATTTTCTCCTATGATGATAGGAAATTGAGTCTACATATACTACTTCGTTTATGGTTCGGGGGATTGGTTAGTACCCCGAGGAGTATGGAAATTTTCCTCCATCATTTCCTTGTCTTTTTCCATTGATTGGCTCTTTTATGAAAATTGCACTTGTGTAAAAATTGGTATTTCTATTTATTGTTAGTCTTGAGTATTGAGAGGTATTTTAGTTCTTCAATATGGGTTGGAATGGGACCTTTTCTCTCAATGATAGATGGTAATATATTTTCATCCTTTTGATCAATAGTTGTGGTTGTATTATCCCCATTACACCCTTTGATAGCCTTAGTTTGCATGGATTTTTGAGTAGGATATTCAATACTAGAAGGGGTTTCATTCTCTATTGGGGAACTTGATTTCACTACCCTCTCCTATTCTTGAGTTAAATCGACCATTTTTTGAGAAGTATGGCCAACAAGCTAAGACTATTAGTTTCTTAGTTAGCTACTCTAATTTCCCCGATTCCAAATTTTTCGCTCTCCTCTTCTTGCTTTTTCAATAGCTCCTCTATTACCTTGTTGTACTCTAGTTCCCATATTTTATTTCCTTCTCTTCCTCTTATGGGAATTTATTCCAATTTGTTCTCTATTTATTCAATTTCAACCCCCCTTTTCTGTTCTACTAACTGTACTACGTTTCTTTTCTATTCCTCTAAATCATGTCTACTTTTTTCTTCATGTTCCTTTATGTTATGTTACTCCCAGATTTTCTTTCTTTGTTGTGTTTCTTCCTCCAATACCTATTCAGAATGTTTTCTCAGGGAAGCCTCTTCTTTAAGCTTTTTCATCAACTCTTCTTCAATATTTCTCTTAAACCATTTGAACTTTTTCATATTGTATGGATTTTCATTCTTCTTACCCTTTCAATATTATTTCTTATTCCATCGTAGATTCTTCTACTTCCATAATTAAAACTAATACTCCCTTTATCGTCTCAAGTTTTTCTTGTATGTGATAGGAACTTGAAGACAATAACATTGGGATTATATTTCCTATTTATAACTTGATACCATTTTTTGTGCATCCTCAATAAATGGTTTCATCATGCCATTTCTCATGGGAGTAAAGCCACTTGTAAGCCACACGTTCAACATTCTTAAGCACTAAACCTTTCGGGTCATGCCCCTTGTATAGGTTTTTCTCAAATCTATATTTGATATGATTTGTCTCTCTTTCTTGGATCATTTGGTGTATTTGATCGAATACTTTCTGATGTGAAAATTATAGGGTACACAGATCCTCTTCTTGTTTTTGGCTAATGATGCATTGAAACCTTGTAAAATAGTTTGATAACAATTTTCTCCAAAAGGCATCTTGTTAGGAACAAAAGGTGGTAGAAGATGTGTTGGTCCAACTACATCATATATTATGAGATATGTATATCTCTCATCAATATACCAGTTGTCAATGTATGGAGGTAGTTTCTTTTCCTACTTAGATAACCTTAGAGATTCTTGACAAGAGATGATAGAATAATCATAATAAGAATGAATTACATATCATGAAGCAAGATTTCTTGTATTATTAACCCATAACAAACTAAAGTAAACATATATGGGATTTTGAAATGTCCCAACTAAGACATAATCTAGCAAAACAATTTTGGAAAAAAAAAAATCAAGTAAATATGAATCCATATAGAATAAAGGAACTTCATTTGACTTATAGTTCTAAGTTTGTTGAATTCTGACACTAAGTTGTTTGGAAATTATGGCTCTCCAATTGAACATATTCCCATATACACCCACTATATGAGGTAAGGGGACCCATGCTTCGCTAATTTTGGAGCGATTATTTTCTCCATATAACCTACATAGTAATATCGAGATGTACATGTAGGGCTCCAATAGGGCCTATCGTACTATACTATTCTCTAGAGTTATTAAAACATTTCTTATATTATTTCCACCAACTAGCCAAATCATGCCTACACCATGTCAATTATGTAATTTTAACACAAATTCATTGTTGAGAAATATGTCTGATTCATAGAATTTATAGTACTTTACAACTTCTTCAAGAAGAAACACTCTAGCACATTACCATTTCTCATTATAAATTGAGCATGTTTACAATTTTTGTGGTTGATCATCCATTTAAGTGCTTCCTTGCATGGGAACATTGGTTCCTTTGCTATAGCTAAGTGTATCCTAGACAATATAAAGTTGGGAATTTTTTTTCCCTCCCTTCCCATGACAACAAATTCGTTGTGTGTCGTGAAGTCTTGGTAGTCTTCATTTTTTATTTCATGAATAACATGTTTAATATTAGTAAGGGAACTTGTGTTTCAATGATCGACTCATGTCCTTATATAGTAATGGCTACACTGACACTTTCTTTAGTAGTAATTTGATAACTAGTTCCACAATATTTACTTACTCTACCCATATCTCTTCCATCAATGTTGGTTTGGATGCCTTCACTAGCTCCTTTCCTTTTCCCCTCCATTTTTTAGGGATTGTCGAATGAAAGCTCTCCTTGTCAACATTTTACTTACAATGGAAACATTCAATGTTATAGTCAACACATTGATATTCTAAGAATAATTAAATTAGGATGGAGGTGACAATGAACATATAATGGAACCTATAATCACTTGGTGTTAGTGGAACTAACCTCAATTCCTATTTACTAGTGATAAAAATATATGAAACTAATGCATAGCTCAAAATTTCACCTCCTCTAGCTAGTAGGTTGAGCAACAAAACTATTTATGGGCATGTTAATAACAAATTTTTTTCATTTAGAAAGTAAATAAAAGTGAGCAAGTTGGGAATTTGAATGTTGATCTAAATATAAAGCGTTGAATATAAGCACTTAGAGGTGTCAAATATTGATCATTACAATTGGATTCTACATAACTTTAAGCTTAAATGCAACTACCAAACATTAAATTTTCCATTAATTATTACTCTAGTATGTTGGGTGCATGTGAAAAATCACTTTTCATTTGTTTTGGTGATTTTTAAAATCATCCCATATGGCTTGCTTTATCTCGCTCGACTAAAAAGTATGTCAAAGTTTCCAAATCCCCTTTATTGGCACCTTTTCATAAACCCCCAAAATAATATGATGGGAATACTCCCCTGATTTTCTCTATGTGCTCTATTTTGTTTATCAACTGTTGGCTATTTTGTGCACTGATATCCACCAAAATATTTTTTTAACACCACTGAATACTCGTCCAAAGAAAATATTCAAAAAATATTCTTTCAGTTGCATAAGAAATATATCATTAAATTTCATTTCACTGATTAGCACTTGATGATATTTAATGAAATTTGACACTTGAAGGATATTGAGACTTGAAAAGAGGTTGGAGTGTTGAAGAGCTATCGAGATAAATGAAGACTTATTCCCAAAAATCTTATTGGAATTGAGTAAAAAATGTGAATGTTGGACTTACATTGGCGGAATATTTTTTTTTTTTAGAGTAGTTTAAAAAATCCACAAATTAATTTGGAAAATAATGTAAATTATGGTAAGGTTATGAAAAAATCAGGAATTTTTTTTTAAAACTCTAGGTTACAACTGTCAAACTTCAATATTTTGAGTGCCCCAAAGTTTCTTGATGGTGTTGAATCCATTTTCACCATCAAAAAATCTATTCAAACACTCTACAAAAATAGGTGCATCCAAACCACAAGAAGGATCTGTAGAATCTATCGGATGAGCATAAGTTTCCCTCCCTGTGAAAACCATTTATTTTCCTAGCCATTGATTTCCTTGTGGAATTGGTCGATCACTCAATTCCAATCGTCAATCCCATAAATTTTGGCTTTGAGGTAAAAGCTGAAATAATGGAAACTAACTAATATCGATGTCTGTCAAATGCCAAACATAGCACCAATAGCCATGTTCCGTGCTGCCTCCATTCAAACATTCAACACGGAACAAGGATATTACAAAAATAAAATAATATGATGGTTGGGGATTGAAAGACATCAACATTTTCGGTTGGGATTTAATTACTAAGAGATTTTGGAGGGTTTTTTTAGGAAATGGTATTTGGAATTCAATTATAAAAGAAAAATATATGAGAAGGTTTTCTTTTATAGATTGGTACAGGTCAAGTGTTTTCTCCATACACAATGGTTCACAGATTTGGAACAACTTCATGAAGTTAAAAAGATCACTTTTTGAAACTCTCCAATGGGAAATTGTTTCAGGATCAAAGGTGTTAGTGTATAAATTATACAAAAAGAATGTATATCATGGATTCAATCCGATCTAGCAATGTACTAAAGCTAGATACTGAATCAATTCTACAAATCAATTACAGAATTAAAAACACAATTTCCAATCACATGAAACAAAGATGAATCAATCAAACCACAACACAGATAATTTCTCGGGGAAATATTACTACTCAAAACCCCTCTATCATATATTGTATATTCCACAAGGAATCATGAAACAATTATAATGAACTCTTCTCACAAGAGTCTCCTGCAATCTTCCTATTGTCTCACATTGATCTAGACAAAACCAGGCCAACACTTAGCCAATTCTCAGCCTGTCTTCAGCCTGCCTTGCTCTTGCAATTCATGAGGAATGAAACCTCTATTCCCTATGAATTTCAACCTTTCTCAACTGTGCTGAGTATCATGGGCATCCTATGGTGTTTTAATTGTATTTGGGTAGTTTGCTAATAATACAACTTATAGTCAACTTCCCTTTAACCTTTGTCTCAACTGGGTCTCCACTGGAACTGACATGCATGCAGCTAATAATAGTAAATCCTAAGTTGCATGTGATATCACTCATTGTGAATTAAATTATATTTAATTCACTTGATCTCTCACTAGCGCAACAAATATTTACAACTAGCACAATTGACTTTAACTCACTTGACTGAGTTAAACTGATTACACATGCATGAAAATAATGCACCACTGCACTTCAAACTTTGTTACAACTAGAATTACTCTGCATGCCTCACCAACTACCATCAACTTGAAATTCATGAGTTAACTGAGTTTATCACGCACAAAGTTAATTATTACAAGCTATTTTGAGATTATATTACATTTTATTGTCCATCTTAATTAAGGGATAACTAAAATAGACATGCACCAAATTTATCCCGCACCAATGTAGGTGCTGCTAGGACCTGTGGTCCCACACTAGTGTAGGTGTTACTTGGACCTCCTGGTCCCACCCTAGTGTAGGTGCTTCTTGGACCTCCTAGTCCCACCCTAATGCAGGTGCTTCTTGGACCTCCTGGTCCCACATTTAGTGTAGGTGTTTCTTGGACCTCCTGGTCCCACACTTAGTGTAGGTGTTGTCATGTTGTATCCAGATGCCGATTTCACTATTTCACGTTGCAAAATTCAACACCCCCTCTCAACAAGAAAGGAATGTCCTTGCATGCGACATGCAACTCTTGCATGCAACACTTCTCTAGTATTTCTCGCACATGCAACCTTTGCATGTAACAATTTTGAAACTGAATAGCCTCCAAAAAAATGAATCAGTATAATGAATTTTTCATCAGATTCTTCTGACTGTTGCTAGCTATTGCACATGTATATTGGATTCTATGCATTGTTGACATCTGCATCCATGCACTCTGCATTGCTTCCAACTCTGATTTGCGCTCCAATATATGACACTTGTCACTCTAATTTTTTTCCTCCTGACATCTGACTGCATCAATATAAATGATCCTGATACTGCTGTATTATGGGATCCTTGTAGCCAGGTTCGATCCATGAGACACACCATCTCTAGGAGCCTACCAAATTTCTTCTTAGGATTATTCTTGCACATCGCCTCACCTCACACCTTGAGGTATAGTTGCATGCACTCCCTCTTCCGATCTGGCTCTAAATTTCTTTGCTGGAGTGGTTTCTGCCACTCTATGATCCTTTGCATGTCACTACTCCACATATTGAGGTTCATTCTTTGGAACCAAGAGTTCCTCGCTTGCATGCAAATTCAACTCCCTCTCAAGGGAAAATTGCATGAATTTCTCACACTTCCCCATGGTTGGAAGATCTATAGAAATCACATCTACATTAAGTTTATAAAGATTCTTCACACGAATCTCAATCTTCTTGGCTTGTCCTATTGCTTTATGTCGAAGGAAAACTTTTCCTTCACTGAAAACAACATCATAGCCTCTATCCTCCAACATGGCAACTGAAACTAAATTTTTCTTCAAGCCTGGTACATGCATTGCATCTTTTAATTGAAAGGGTTTACCTAACTATCTCTAGAAGGTAATGATACCAATCCCGGTAGCACTATACCACCCGTCATCACCCATTTCAATATGCATCTGGAGGTCCTTCTCCTCCAAGCTACTAATTTTTTGTTTTGTTTCCCGTAATGTGGAAAGATGCATCACTATCCAAGTACCACCCTGATCCCATCGCACTTGACACCATGAATGCGATTAGTGAAAAGTCAAGCTCAAATTGTGAGCTCAATGCCTCATCAAATGTAGATCCTGAAGCCTTCTTATTCTACTTATTTTGTGGATAGTGATTGGCATAATGTCCATGCTAGTGACAGTGAAAATACTTCACTTTGGACATGTCGTGCTCCTTGCCTTCTTTAGTGGTCTCAGATTTGGAATGGAATTTATTTCCTTTCCCCTTCTTCACCTTGGTAGCCAAAGAAAAATCTTATTCATCTTCATTCTTAGATGAAGATCCATCTCTAGTATTCCGCCTGAACTCTTCTTTCACCAAATCCGACCAAAGTTGTTCCCAATCTGGCAAATTTTCCCTTCCATTAATAGAGTCCTCATAACTATGCCAACTCTTGGGAAGTCCTAGAAGAGCTAGGATCACCAAATACTCATTAGCGACATTAATTCCAACACTCCCAAGCTCATCCTAACATTGGAAAAACTTTCTTAAGTATATCGGAATAGTGTCGTTCTTCTCCATCTTGATCTTCCCGAGTTTATCCTTCAGTGCCAATTTCCTATGGTCACTGTTGCTTTGAAATAGATCTATCAAATCTTTCCACATTTCATATGGTGTCTCTTTCCTATGGAGACTTGAGACAATGTGGTCTCGTACTCCCTCTAGTAAGATCCTCCTCACTCTTGCAAATTTCTTTTGCCATGCATCAATATTTGCAGCATCCGTCACAACGGGTTTGGGAACATCATTATCAATGAATTATTTTAATCCATTGTCCTCCATTACTCCCTCCATCCTGTCTTTCCAAGAAATATAGTTAGATTTTCCATAGAGTGCATACTCCAATATCAAGCCATTGAAAGCAATTTTGATCCCGAATCAACTGTAGCACCAATAAAGTATTTCTGCAAATTCGAATTCTATTCAACCACAAACTTAGCTCCTCCTTCACTATTGTGATTTCCTGTGCTCTGATACCATGTAGAAATTATACAAAAAGCATGTATATCATGGATTCAATCTGATCCAACAATGTACTAAATCTAGATATTGAATCAATTCTACAAATCAATTTCATTATTAAAAACACAACCGCCAATCACATGAAGCAAAGAAGAATCAATCAAACCACAACACAGATAATTTCCTGGGGAAAGCTTGTTGCTCAAAACCCCTCTATCATATATTATATATTCCACAAGGAATCATGAAATAATTACAATGCACTCTTCTCACAAGAGTCTCCTGCAATCTGCATATTGTCTCACACTAATCCAGACAAAATCGAGCCAACACTTAGCCAATTCTCAGCCTCTCTTCAACCTGCCTTTCTCACACAATTTATGAGGAATGCAATCCCCATTCCTTACGAATTTCAACCTTTCTCAACTGCGCTGAGTATCATGGGAATCCTATGGTGTTTTAACTGCATCTGGGCAGTCTGCTAATAATACAACTGATAGTCAACTTCCCTTTAGCCTTTGTATCAACTGGGTCTCCACTGGAACTGACATGCATGCAACTAATAATAGTAAATCCTCAGTTGCATGTGAGATCACTGATTGTGAATTAAATAATATTTAATTCATTTGATCTCTCACTAGTGCAACAAACAGTTACAACTAGCACAAATGAATTTAACTCACTTAACTGAGTTAAATTGATTACACATGCATTAAAATAATCCACCAATGCACTTCAAACTTTGTTACAAATAGAATTACTCTGCATGCCTCAACAACTTCCCTCAACTCGAAATTCATGAGTTAACTGAGTTTATCACACTCAGTTAACTATTAAAATTTATTTTGAGATAAGATTACATTTTATTTTCCATCTCAATTATGGGATAACTAAAATAGACATGCACCAAATTTAGCCCACACCAGTGTAGGTGCTGCTAGGACCTGTGGTCCCACACTAGTGTAGGTGCTTCTTGGACCTCCTGGTCCCACCCTAGTGTAGGTGCTGCTTGGACCTCCTGGTCCCACCCTAGTGTAGGTGCTGCTTGGAACTCCTAGTCCCACACTTAGTGTAGGTGCTTCTTGGACCTCCTGGTCCCACACTTAGTGTAGGTGCTATCATGTTGTTTCTCGACGATGGTTTCATTGTTTCCTATTGTAAACTTCAACAACTAGTTGGGATCAACCCCATCCAAGGGATGTTGGGAACCACCTATTACCCCTTGTGGTTACAAAAAATTTACATGACAAGGGTTTTGTCTTCATCTCACAGATTTGAGAGGATATGATTTTATGCAGATACATCCCATTTGGAAAGATGTTGGCGATGGAGATGTTTGGAGAGAACATAACGATATGGGATATATACATATCAAAGCTAAACATGGCGGGGACAAATTTTTATTATATAAAGGATAAACTATGTTGAAAGTGTGTCCTCTTCTAGCGTCAATTGGTGGTCTCTGAGGTGTACAATCACATTACACACTCCCTACAGGTGTGATAGGATACATGTTGGTTCAAGTTTGTATGGAAATTGAGTATTCATTTAAAGATAAAAAAAAATTGGATGGCTTGTTTGGAAAAAAAAATAACCTCACACGGCAAAATATGTGCAGGTGAGGATTTGTTGGCCCTGGAAAGTGTTACTTATGGAGGGGTATTTTAGAACATGTGCTCCATATTTTCATATAGTGCCCCTTTTCCTTTTCCACATGGATTCGAGTTCGCGGAATCAAAAAATAAATGTTGGATGGTACTTCACATCTTTGGAGGCATGATTCATTTGGTGGATGTTTCATTGCAATGTGCATCGATCACTTACTCTCTTTATTATTTGGGGAATACAGAGAGGTATTAATTCCCTGATCTTTGAGGAAATTCCTTTTGACATTGGCCATATTTGTGAATCAATAAACACTTTGTATGGAGAATAAGTTTAGAAGTGCTATAAGGATAAACCACATAAATATTTAGTTACCATTAAAAATTATTTTTTTCGGTCAGTTACTTTGATGGAGCTACCCAAGGAGGGTGATGTGGTTTCAATGTTCAAGTAGAGGTCTCACAGCTACTTCAGTACCACTTTTATTGAAATTGTGGTTATGGTTCGAACATTAGGTTTGAGGTGATTGTTGTTTTTGTATTATCTTGGGAAGTACTCCAAGCCCTAGGGTTTTGGGTTTGGAGGTTGGAGAACCACAAGAGTCACTTGTGGGATTGAAACCCAAGGTTGGGGTTTTGCACCCAAAGGATTTGGGCCAAAATCATCAGGCTTATGTGCATGATAAAATTTGAGGTGATAAAGGATGGCGTGGTGAATCCAACACTTTGAAAATCACTCAAACAGGAGCTCTAGATTGTGAGATATGAATTTTGAAGATATTGTGTGGGATTGATAAAGGTCAGCCTAGTAGTTGGATACCTTATGATAGTTAGACAAGCCCTCCTCAAGAGTTAATTGGAGCCAAATGTGAAGGATATAAATTAGGCACATGTGTGAGTTCATTTCTACATCCACAGGTGCAAAAGCTCATTGAGATACACTTCTGAAGTATCCATAGTCAATTAAGGAGAAAAATGAAGGAGGATAAGGCTATTTTGGGTTAGTTTCATCTCCTATGCAGGTCTGAGTTGAGGAGCAAGGAGGATGCAACTCCTAGATGAGTTCTGGGCTATTTTAGGGTCACTTGAGGCCTAGTTTACCTGTTCTTTAAGGATCCGCAGGGTAACTGAAGTATTTAGGCAACCGCATGTCCATTTGGGTAGTTATAAGAGGAGGCCAAGACCTTGTTTTAGGGAGTAGTTCAACTCAAAAAGAATAAAAGGTAAGGCCACAACAATTTTGAGGAAGTTTGGGTAAGTTTGAGTGGGTTGAAGACGACTTTAATCTTTCCCTAAAAAAAGAACCTAAATTGAAATATAAATATACCAGTAAAGAGGAACATGCAATTTGTATCTATGTTAAGTTTGTGCTAGGTGGAAGGTTGTACTAGTGTGGATAGAATTGTAGGAGCCAGTGGGAGCCATTTGGAGGGCTTAACTTGGTGGTTAGAAGCCACTCTTAGGAGTATATCTTGCAGTCGATTATTGGGCATCATTGGATTGGTGGAGGGAAGCGTGTTGATGAACCAACATAGCCCTTGACAAGAATTCATAAATTGACATTGAAAACTGAAGGTTCGGTGAATTTTTGAGCCTAATGTGTAGCTCTTTTATGGATGCAAGAGGCTACTAGATTGAAATATTGGAGCTCATGGATTGGCCAGCCTATAAGAGTAGATTGCATCAGCTTGTGTTCATTGTAGAAGAAGCGACTTGTAGTAGTGATAGGTGGAAACACTCCTGGAGAATTATGTGTTGTATCTTGATGGACTAAGGGGAAGCTAGAGAGAAAAATGGGAGCGAAGGACCGAAAAGATGAGATACGACATAGAGGCTACAACAAGATTGTCATTGTATCTTGTATCCCTTGTAAGGGATTCTTAGATTTTTGTATCGCTTAGTTGGTTTAATATAACGAAGATTGGGTTGTTGTACATATTTGTACAATATTTTGTAAAAATTTGTCTATACTTGTGCATGTGTGATTTACTGCTTTATATTGTTTTGTTGTGAAAAGTATCTTCTGTTGAGATTCTTGGTTTGGTAACGTCAAATATTCTAAGATTATCACCTAAACCCAAGATCGTGGAAATTCAATAGTGATTTCCCTATGGGGGATTATATATTTTTCTAAAAGACTCAATGTTGAATCGATGCATATTTTTGGAGGCTGTAAGTTGTCATTGACTAGATCTGCGACAAAATGTCCCTTGCCACCCCCTTTTTCTTCATTTGGATGTAAAAAATTGATGGATTAAAAGAATCCTTTCATCATATTTCTTTTGAACATGTTTTCTGAGAACATAAAAATATTGCAGATTCCCTATGAGAAAATGGCCTTGTCTCGTTGTGTGACCGTATTTTATTCAACATCTATAGTCATGGTGTGCTCCAATAGGCAGGTTCCTTCCCTGTTGTGTGATTTTCTTATCATGTTTTTGTATATAATGCATTTAGTTTTTTATGTATCGATATAGTCTATATAGCAAATGGTTTTTTGTTTTATATGAACCTTTTATGTATGCCTCTATAGTTTTTATAAATGGTTTAGAGTTTTCTTTAGTAACAATTGAAGTATATGTATTGTAGAATATAAGACCTGTTGAATGTTATATGTTAGTTTGATTTGGAAAATGATGGTGTTTTCCCATAAAAATTGAACAATGTACTAGTTTTCCTATTTTATAATATAATAAATTGTGATTTTTCTTCCTTAAAAAAAAAAATTCTTGGTCCTAAACCATCGACATTTGAGACAAAAGTTAGATGGTTAAAAAGGCTTGACACCAAACCATAAGGTGAACCCTAGAAATCATATAATTCCTTGGATGAAAATATGAGCTTCCAAAATCTAGTGCCCATATGAATATTTCGATGCCCTATATGCTATTAGGATTTAAGCCAAATGTCCCCTATAACACGTTACTGTGAGACTTTGATGGTTTTTTTTCCTCAAAAGAAACTGGCCATGGATAATTTTGGGCTGACATTGACACATTATCCATGATTAAAGAGAAGGAATTGTTAATTTTGGCACCTCAGGGAAAAATTATCTCCTTTGGACAATCTTTCTCATCAAGGAAGACCCCTACTATCCCTTGGAAGAATTTAATTTGTTTAAGAAATATATATTTTAATATGGAAACCCCCATGTGAAAAAAAGAGGACATGTCGACCCAAAAGTGAAATTGGATACCCTTGGATGGCTATAAATACAAGTCAAGTGACTCCCATTTGGAGATCAACCAATAATTATTCTTTCTTTGATTTGGCTTGAAAAGGTATGAGGTTGGTTCACATAGGTCCAAACTTGCACAGTTCGAAGCTTGCACGTGTGATCTAGGTTTTTGGTTTGCAACCGTAGGGTTAACACAATATATTTTTAGTTTCAATCGCAGGCATGCACACATATGCATGTGGTTGAAACGTTTCAGCCACATACACAACTCCCTCTCTATGTAGTTAGAACCTAGGGTTTGATTTTGAAATTAGACCACAGTTGACCACAAAATCCAACAGTTGATGACAGTTGACCGTAGGCTTTTGAATCAGGGTTTTGATTATTAGCATTGTTGGGTTCATCTCTTGGATGTTGTTGAGTTTATTTTGCTGGATAGTTTTATGATTGAAGAAATGGATCATTGTACTCTTTCTTTGCTAAAACATTCAATGAAAATATAATAAGAATAAGAATTTGAAATGGTTTTCCCCCTTGTGGGGTGTTTCCATAGTCTCCGAACAATCTTGATGTCTCTATTTGTGAACGCTTTTCTTCTATTGTTCCTTTACGTTATGTTGCATTGTTGATGATATTGTTATTTCTACATAATTTCATATGCTGTAATGATGTTATAATGTTGTGAGGTGAATTAAATATGTAAAATAATGAAATTTAATTATCTAAACCAAAAAATAGTATATCCCTAAGAAAAATTAACGTGGTACCAAAGTTGCGTTGAGGAAAATTCATTGAGATCACCCCTATTAAGACACCATTGATGGAAGCAAGAGAATATGGAGGATACCTAAAAGAATGCTAGGGTTTGAAGGTAACCCTAAGAAATTTGTTTATTAGGGTTTGAAGGTAACCCTAAGAAATTTGTTTATTAGGGTTTGATGTATATTATGAGGTTAGGTTTTGGAATAAATGTTGGATTATGACAAAGGTTTGAGATATGCAATCTAGAAACTCTGACATGATCAGTGTGAAGATGTTCTAGCACTTGTGACAGGTTTGATGGGATAATCTTAATTAGGCCTGGTTGCTAGTGAAGTTGGTTGCAATATATTTAAGGTAAAAATGTGATATGGATAATGGATAGTAATGACTCTTGAAGGCTGGTTCAAGAGAGAGATGATCACGTCTCGTTGAAAGATAAGTACCTTTCAAATTTATGTTATTTCTTTGTGAAAATATTCTTGTTTTAATTGTTTTGATTATTTCTTATAATTCTTGCATATTTGAGTATTTGAATACTTCTAACCTATAGATAAGATGTGATAAGAAGGTACTTCTTGAGGATCATCTAAGGTGCAAGAAAAGAGAACTAGTACAAAAGAAGGTACCTGATAAAAAGGTTTCAAAGTAGCATCCGAAAATCACAATATGCAAGTAAGAACTATAAATTGCACATGTATATTAATACTTCGAGGTATGTATAGTGTATTGTTTCATTGTTATTATTTAGCTACAAGATTGGAAGGCAAGTTAAGCCCTAATGTATGTCAGGAAAATCACCTTCATAAATGACTCATGCACGCATATGAAAAGTAAGTCTAATCTCTAGTACATGTGATGTATTGGTGCAATTGATATTTGGCAAGTATCTTATATATGATGAATTTCCTAGATGAATTAGCTTTGATATATTGTAATTTGATTAGAGGGTGGGGGCCTACGAATATGATGGGAGCTATGAGTGGTGAGTCTCTATCAACCGTCGTGGGTGTTTATCATGTGCAAGGCGAGGTGATGATAAACATGGTCAAGATAATGGACCCTATGGTGCACTTTGGAGAAATGATGTCAGGATATGCAAAGCTTAAAAGGAAGCCTATCATTTTTAGTGTTGAATGATATCTTCTCTTGTATTTTTTTTTTTGGGTATTGATCGAAGCATGGTGTTTATGATGTATCTGCAATATCTGTGGCCAATATCCCAAGTGAAAGAATCTTCTTAAAACATATGAATAATCTGTGATGACATGAATTAATTAAAAAAAATAAGAGAGGGCGTACCTGAGATGAAGTTTGAGGCATGTGACATACCCAAAAATGAGTTTTTGTGGTAATTGGAATGGAGAGTTCTAGGCTGAAGATGATGAGGTAATGATCCTTTTTTCTCTCATTGTTTTGAGAAACAGACGTCACTGGCTCTGGTTATGGGCTCCATAAAATGGAAAAAAGGGCGATATATAGACCAAAATGGCCCAATTTCAATTCATTTTCACTAGTGAGCTTGAGAAGTCAGAGGCTGTCATTGGATCATTTAATTATTGTTGCATTCATCTATAGCACCAAGATGTGCATAGAGAGGCCAAGATAGGAGCTAGAACCTTATACTTTTCATTTTTTCAGCTTGCAGGGTAAGTAGGTCGTCTAGGGGTCCCTTGTATAGCCTTGTAGAGTTAGCTCTAGCGGACTGCATGGGTGACTCAAGAAGAGTCATGTGGTCAAGGTTTGAATACTTGATCTTAACACACCATCCTTGCACAAAATCTTGATGCAGGCGCGTCGAACATCGTGTGTGTGTGAGGCACAAATGCAGAGTCAAATCATCTGCGTGAAGAATAGGTGCGTCGACCAGCCATGGTGCTCGACACACCTGTTTGCTGAACAAATGTGCGCATTCTGTGCCTGTTTAACACAAGGACATGTAATATGTGCGCCTGTGTAGGCTTAAAGCACGTGGTCCAGTGAAAGAAATTTTTGCTTATTTTTCAGCTAAAAGGGGCCAAAAAATGATATTTTTGATGGTTTTTAGTGGTAGGTTGATGTGGAGGGAGAGGGGCTAGACCACCCTCCATGATGAGGTGGATAAGGATCCAAAGGTTTTTCATAGTCAGGAACATTGGGTGTTACTAAAGTTTCTTCAAAACCCCATCCTAAGATCATATGATAGGTTTTTGCAATTCATGGTTCGATGTTGGGATAGAGACCGACAAATTATGGTTGTGGGACAAGCTGAGTTGGATATATCGGCTCAGCTAGATATGTAATTTGTGACTGGACCGTTTCCTCATGGGGAGGAATTACTTTATCCACTTCCACCTGGGGTGGTGAACATCTAACATTGGGCAGAGCAGGAGGAGTATTGTGGACCCATTGCCATTATGGATGGTTGTATTGACATTTCTACTATTTTTAGTTTGACAGAGCACGCGACTCTGTCAATGATTGTGTGTTTGGTGGGGTCGAATTCGCCCCATAAATTATCAGGGCCTCATATAGCAGTTATGCATCTGGTGCAGGTGGGTTATTTCTTTGATTGAGCATGCTTGGTTTAATGTGGTATGACATTCCAGCTTGCGCAAGTGTAACAAGGGAGAGATTTATGCTTTTTCTACGCCATTATTTTGTGCAACATCATATATGAGAGGGTAGTCATGTTACGACCCTTTATTGTGGCATCAGCTGGTCCTCCAAGGGATCCTCAGATACAGAGGTGGGATCCTGTTATGCCCCGACATGGAGGGGGAGTTGCAGGGAAATATTGGAACAACACTGTGGAGGGTTGTTTTTATTCCAAAACTCAACTGATATTAGAGTTTCCCTATCATGGAGTGGAATTTCATGGTGACCCAAAAACAGATCTCCCTCTGGGTTATGCATGGGTTTTAACAGGTATGCTATTTATATTTTGTGAATTTTAATTATTGTTTACATGTATATAAGTATGTGTTTTTTATGATGACAATGATACCATTTTTTTTTTACTTGTAGATGCGGGTACTTGTGGAAGACCTTTAGCTTACTTAGTAGGCAATGATCCATGAGGGATGGGCATGCCAGGGGATGCACTAGATCCATATAGAATACAAGAAAATAGGCCTCTGTCTACGCCTAGACCCTCGGTGTTGCCACACCAGTTGAAGATGGGTGGACCCTCGGGGGAGGGTAGCAATGCTACGGAAATTTGGGATGTCACGGGTTTTCTCGCGCGTGCTGAGGCTGTAGAGGCACGTACAAAAGCATTAGAGGCCCAACTACGAGACTACAGAGATACTTGGGAGAGGGTATGGACCCTAACCTAGGGGATGCCCACTGGGGTATTTGATGACTTGGCGGAGCTCGCCATGGAGACAGTGATGGCCTGTGAGCGGGCAGATCGTCCAACATTGTGCCGTGTAGCTTTTGTGATGGCTACAATTTCTCCTATCGTAGTTCCTAGTGTGGATGTTGGTCCATAAGACACAGCTATAGGAGCTCAACCCTAGACTTACTCATGTATATGCTAGGGAAAGCACCCATTATGAGGATGCTCCCCTGTCTTTTTAATGACATATTTTTTTCTTGGCTATGAGCCAATGGACTTATTTTTTGTATTTTGGGACACACACACACGCATGCACACACACGCACACACACACACACACACACACACACACACACACATATTCAAGATGTATTTTGACGGCTCTCATGATGTGTATATGGATATTTTTATGATTTTTTTTTATTTTTATGATGGATTTTATGCTCTTATGGTTGATGGTATATATGTGATGCCTTCCAGTCTAGGATATGGTTAGCTATGTGATCAAATACATGATTTTGATCTATTGGTATATGTGTAAATGTGATGTGATCAAAACTGCATGCTAATATTTGTGGATGTAGGTATTTCCTAAATAGGCACGAATCACACACTCGAAAGGTTTGGTTTAACTACGATACAACTAGTTGGGAATTAAGGAAGACATGTAAATAGTGGATGCCTTGGAGGGAGGCATGATTTAATAGTCCTATGACAGTGTCATATTCAGCTTGATTGTTAGTGGCTTACCTGATACAAAGTTAGTTAGTGAGGTATGGTGACTATTCAGGAGAATATAAGGCCCAGGTGCTAACAACTAAGTTTTGCGACCATTGAGAGGCACCATCAGCAAATCCGAAATGGTATATTGGAAAATAATAAAACTACGACACATGATAAGAGAGTGTGATTTTAGAACAAGTCCATGATGATGTGATCATGATAAAAAATTATGGTGCATATATATTCATTTTAGGGTACTAAGGCCCTTCTTTTATGGGAGATTTTTTTTTGGGTAGAGTCCATTGACGGGGTTTTTTAGGCATGTCCCATCAGGTTCTCATAGAATGAATGCTCCCTTGAGGAGGAAATTTCTTATGATATATGGAACCTTCCATAATTTCTCGAACTTCCCAGGTCCTAAATCTTCTTGTGCGACATCATAGCTTAGGACTAGTTCTCCCTTGGTGAATGAACACACGGTAATTTTGCAATCAAATGACGCTTTTACCCTCTTCTTGTTAGCTTCGTTATGTTGGAGAGACTCTTGTCATATTTCGTCAATGAGTTCTAACTGTATCAACCATTTCTCTAAGATATTAGTATCAGTGATAAGTTCAATGGCTAAATGCAAGGTGGGGATTTCAAGTAATTCGATGGGAAGCACAACCTCCACCCTGTAAACTCACTGGAAGGGCGTGAATCTTATTGACGCTTTGACCATTATGTGGTATGCCAACATGTATGAGAACACCATGTGGTGCCAATTGGTTTTGTGGTTGTTCACCATGGTGAGCCCTGGTATTGCACCAAGAGTGCTGGAAGTACCAAAAGATACTCAACTTTACTTATCAACCCGAGGTTCATACAAAATTATAGGTGATAGTTCTATATGCACATCATATGGATTCTACTCATGTCGCCCTCAACTAGGTGTTATGATAAGTATTACTTCTAAGCCATTCCTTCTACTTGATTAAATTACATCTAGATAATGTAATCCAGGGAATTTCTTATAATCTAAGACAAAGAGAATGTCTATCAAACTTCTACTTTCAATTGAAAGTGAAATAAAATCATAAACAGTTGACCTAATTATAGAAAAATGAAGCTATGCTACGGGAAATCATTCAGCTAGCTATCTACACATTTGCAGTAAAGAAACTATTCTATCATTCACACACTTAAACAAATCATAAATCAACTCCTATATACTGTTTCATTCAACTTGTACTTGCATGTAAAATTAAATCTAATTCTAAAATGAAATAAAACCCTAGTGCCTACTCTGTTTTTGAAGCAAGGAAGGAAGGAGCTTTGGAGTGGCCTAAGATTCTTTTCTAACCATGGATTCAAAGTTGGGGGTCAAGTGCATCCTATTCTAGGCTAAGAAGGAAAAAATGAGCTAAACTGGAGTGAAGAGGTGACCTAGTTTTGCACAATTGGTGCATAGGTGGTTCATGTGTAATACCTTACTACGTGAGGGGGTGGCCTTGTCTCCAAAGGTGGAGGTGGGAGCCAGTGCTGTGGGGCGTGAAGGAAAACTTTCAATTCTTCTGATGTTTGACATTTTTGGTGAGCATGATACATCTCATAATGCACATGGGGAGCATATGAAAAAATAGCTAATTTGTCATCCTTCTTGCTATCTTTATCCCACTTGGTGGAACTTGCTAGTGTCGATCTTTGATATGACTCCTTGGGGTGTGGTGTCTTGAGGTATGATCGATAGTATAGCTTAATCGAATTTCAAGTGTAGACACTCCTAAGGAAAAATATTAAAAAAAATAATAGTTAAAATAATAAAATAAGAGTTAATAATTTTTCGAAATTTCTCTCTCGAAGAAGCATAGAAAACTATCTACAATGGTGGAATTCTCCCCTCGGAATTCTATGCTACATTGCTTGGGAGAAATTTTAGTAGCATACAAATTCACAACTTCTTCTTGTTTTTGGCTCTACATGAACATGTATTTATAGATTTTTTGAACACTACTTCCCTCCTTTGGCTTAATAACGTGGTTGTTTACCTCATACATGAGATGAGAGCTACCATTCTCTTTCCATTAAGGCTTCTTGGCACTCAATGCTTGAATGGTTAGCCCATCATGTCAAGATGTGAAGTGTTCTCCAAGAAAGTTCATGTCCCAAGGTGCTGATTAGACTTCTCGTGACCCTTACGACTATCAAAGGAAAAACCACATGGTAGTTAATATCCAGTTGTGGTGCACTCGTGAGGGTTTATTTTTTAACTCATACTTAGGGAATATTTTTATTGGATCTTTGCGATGTTTCCAACTAAAAAATGTAACCCTTGTACATGTTGTTTACAAACATTGAATTTCTTCGGCTACATACAGGTGAGTGTACCATTTTTTCATAATAGCAGTTAGTGTATGTTGGAAAAAGTTTCCTAAATATAACAACCAAGTGGACTAGTTCAAGTTAGTGTATGTTAGAGAATTTCTCCTAAATATAATAAACAAGTTGACTGGTTTAAGTTAGTGTATGTTGGAGAATTTCTCCTAAATATAACAACCAAGTGGACTTTTTTAAATTAGTGTATGTTCAAGAATTGCCCCTAAATATAACAACCAAGTGGACTGGTTTAGTCCATGATACAATCAATAATGATAAGTCAGTCATGGAAATACCATAAAGGAGGCTCTCTTGACCTTAAATCATTTTACATATATAAATCCATAATATATTCATGATCATGCCAATGTTTATATACATATATGAATACCATTGTGACTAGAAGGTTTTGTGAGGAGTCATTCTTGTGGGAGAATAATGGATTATATTGATGTAATGCAAATGTGGATGGCATGCAAGATTCCCAGTTATGTGAGGAATCAATTAGAAAAAATTAGCCTTGGTTTATCTACGATTTTAATACCGTGTGAATACGATTCTTATATTTTGCTCATGTTTTCATTATCAATAGGTAATGCTGAAGGATATATAAGTAGAATGAAAGCAATGTAATTTGTGGCATGATGGATAGACATGGGAAATTGAAGGAGCCACAAACCCAAGATTTGAGTTGTGAGTGCATGTGGAAAATACATGGAAAAGACAATGTCCAGCTGAAGGAATAGGGGCCTATTTATTCTCGGTTTTGGTGAAGGAATTGTATCCTTTAGATTATTATTTATATGGGTGGATAGGATATAGTATCTTGATTCCCTATGATATGATATTTCAAACTTGTAGTTGGCTATAGTGTTGTGTACATGTTGTATAGTGCCTTGTGTATATGTATATGTGTTCTATAATGTCTTTGGGATAGGTAGGTATGAGACTGCCTGGGCCTTGAGGATGGAGGTATAAACCTTTGCATTCCCTTGCTTATTGGAAGGTGGAGGTATAAGCCTCTGGATTCCCTTGAGGGTGGAGTTATAAACCTTTAGATTTTGTTAGGTCCCTATAATACTAGTGTATTCTCCTTATTGTTATTATTATTTTATCTCCCTATTTTTATTGTTCTGCCCCATAGAAGCCCACTATTTTTATTGTTGTGCCCTTACATTACTATTGTTAAGTAGGAAATGTCAAAGGTGGTGTAAATGTAGTGTTAGTTGATGACAAAGGATTTTTTTCTGGAGGGGTTCCATAATCATTGCTTCGTGTTTGTAAGAGAACATCTATCTTTACCATGTAAATGTCATGATTTTTTGCGTCATTAGAAATACCTCCAAATTGATTTTGATAAGGTGGAGGGGTAGCCTCATGTTGTGTGGCTACTTCTCCATGGTGAGGGAAAGTATTCTGCATTATTGCAGGTTGTTGGTTTATTACCCCCTGTCCCTTGGATTCTCTAACATGCTTCAACTTAGGGGATTGAGGAAAATGATGGGTGTAATGCCCATACTCTCCAAAAATAGCACAAGCATGGTTGGTATGAAGAATTACATTCTTGTTTTTATTTTTTGTGTTATTTGTACCCTGATTTTGGTTTTGGTTTTAATAGGGGGGTTTCCCCCAGTTGGTGCCCGCAGAGGTTATTGTTTTTGGTTTCCCCTTGTCCATTAGAGGAAGTTTTAGTCTAAAATTCCCCATGAAAATTTCACATAATTTCCGTGTCATAATATGTTAACCAATCCAAATTCTTTAAATTTAAAAAGAGGTACATGTAAATATTTTGAAGGGAAAAGAAGAAAAAAATACTTTTTTTAATTGTATTTTTGGCTTATATCCTTATAGTTTTACTCAAATTTCAAGTATAGGCACTCATTGAATGTGGAATTAAATTCCACATCCAATGAGTACCCATTATGCATACTTTTGAGAAGACCCGCATTGATAAAAATTGAAGATACATTAAAAAAGTGTGTTGAACATGAATTTTTAATGTATCTTCAATTTTTATGAATGTGGGTCTTCTCAAAAGTATGCATAATGGGTACTCGTTGGATGTGGAATTTAATTATGAATCCTAGGAGTGTCTACACTTGAAATTTGAGTAAGCCTATAAGGAGATAAGCCAAAAATACAATTTAAAAAAGTAGTTTTCTTATTTAAATTGGGTATCTGCCCTATTTATCCTAAAGGGTATCTACCAACAACTCCCAAAAAAGTAAGTGATTTGTCCCCTTGGACTTCAAGAGAAGTGCAGATTTGATTCAATTAATCTTCCACTTGTTTGGATGCTTTTGATTTCAAGTTGTTGGACGGAATCTCGATGATCCTTTGGCTGCCTTTAGGAGTTAAGGAGGTGGTCAACCCCCCCTATAATCACTCCTTGTTGTCTACTCCAAGCTTTGATTACACAATATTAAAAAAATGGCATATCTTCGTGATTATCCCACATTTAAACCATATTAGGCAGTTGAAGTATGACAACCCTTAATCACCATCTACACTAAGAAACATATGACCATAATGTAATTAAATGTGAGAAAGAGAGACTAATAAGGCTAAAAAGGTGACAATTAACTCCTCAAAAGATACCTAATGATGGTGCTCATCAATTTCTTTCACAGGACTCCAAGTATCCTTGGGCCTAGCCATCCCAGGAGCCTTAGGGCCCTACTGTACAATTTATTTATCTTTTTTGAATGTTTCACTTGCATATTCTATTCTTGTTTTTCCTATTTCTGCATTTAGTATTCATGTTTCATTTCTTATAGGTTATATTGGTTAAATGATTGAAGTGTATTATTTTCCAGGTTATTTATCAATTCAAAATCATGATGCATCTCTAGAAAAACCATGCAAAGTCATATCCATGATTGATCTACTTGGATTGGTTTACTAATTAACAATTTTGGGATTTCTGGAAATATCTTGTAGCAAAATAGTAGTAATTTTTTGATAGTTTTAGCACATGTTAATAAGCTTATTTCAAGTCAATTCGACTTGTATTAAGGCTTAAAAAAATCCAAATTAGTAACAAAATATATCCCACGAAATTTTCACTTGATTATCCTAGGCATTTAGGAATTTAGATCAACGTATTAGTTCATTGCTATGAAATTTCTAGTTTCTAGTAGTCATTTTTTTGCTATTTTTTAGAAAATGTTAATAGGGGTATTTTTTCGTGATTCCAATTGGATTGGAGTCCTAGGGAATCCTACTTAATAATTTTTTTTTCCATCTCATTTGAATTTTTTTTGGGGGGCATTTGCTAATATATATTGAGAAGTAGCAATCTTGTAGAATTCATGTAACATCATGTAACAATTTGTTTTCAAGTTTTTCCTTGCCTCTATTCACCCCAAATTCATGGTAGAAGTAGATTTATAGCTTATAAAGGACTTGAGGCCATATTGGTGGAGTTGAGGCTTGGTTAGGCTGAAATTTAGCTCTTATATTGCTTGCTTCTTGAATGTTGAATTTTGTACATAGAGGAGCACTTTTGGGAGTGATGTTTCCCATTTGAAGATTAAATATGCCCAGGGTCATGAGGAGAGGAGGCCATGTATACTTCACTTGAAAACCATTTGAAGAGCCAGAAGAGGCTACTTAGGGGTTTTTGTGTCTTTTGAATCCATTGAAGTAGGTTCAGAATCCATTGAAGCACTATAGGTGCATGTAATCATATAATTGACCATTAATCCAAAGAGGGCCAAGCCATTGAAGCAGGTCCAAGGAGATGTAGCCCAAGAGGGGTGAAATCCTTTATCAGCTCTGTGTAATATGTTTTTTGTGTATTATAATCTATACAATTTACTTGTTGTGTATGTGGTTTTAAAGCTAATTTACTGAATGAATTTCTCATAAAAGACACACAAATTTGACACATAAACCCTCTCATAAACTTTCTATTTGAGACAATCCTTAAACACACTTTTATTTTATACTGATGTGGAAGCTAGAAAAACAAAACTAGTTTTTCCATATTCAGATCAAGTTGGTATCAAAGCACAATTTAGCTCATTTTAGCCCAAGTTTATCTTAGGGTTTTCCAAGGTTAGCTAGAAAATTAGCTATTGGTTTTGTATTTGTGCAAGGAGAATTTAACCTTGTGCAGGTTTATGTGTGTAAGATGTAGAGAGGATAAGGTCATGATCGAGGACCGAGCTCTCAAATCACAACAAAGAAGATTTTTATGCATTACAAGTGTGATGGAAGCTTCATCAAGTGACGTTTCCAATCAATATTCCTTTGCAAGACTCTTTGATGAAGATATGTTGCAGAAGCTCTTCATCATAAGAGATATGGTGCAAGAAATGTTTTAAAATAGGAAGGAGAGTACTATAATTCAAGATCAGTTGATGGCCATGATGGAAGAGAAGCAAGAGCTTTTTGAAAAGATGCATGAGATGGAGACTCAGCTCCATATTTCAAATGAAACCATAGCCAAGTATGTGCATGAAAAAGAGGTATGCAATTCAAGTTTATATTATACTTCTTATCAAAATGAATGTGTAGGTGCTTTTTAAAGACACACTAGAGGAATAGGGTCCAAATTAATGATGAAGATGGGCTATGAAGGTAAAGGATTGGGAAAACATGCACAAGGCACAATTGAGCCAATTATTTTAGAGGAAAGGCCTAGATATTTTGGTCTTGGTTATGGAAAACATGATTGAGGATGCTCCAAAGCCAAGGAGGAACATGAAGGTGTTCCAAGAAGGAATTTCCTTACATGTTCATTACCTCAAACTTGTGAAGTTTGTGGTCATGAGGAATGCAAAATTTTTACACCCACTTTGCAACAAGACGCTCATAAGCATGCAATTTATGGAAATGGAAAACAAGAGGATGTTGAAATCTCTAAAGTCATTGAATCCATTGTTGGTATTCTGAAGGGAGCCAATATCTCATCAAATTCACCTCCTCAATAGGGTGACAAAGGTGAATGTGCAAGGTATAAATCTTCCTTTAATAAAGTTTCTTTTAATTATGATAAACATGGAAAATCTTCACATAAGATTTGGAGAAAATTTACATGTTCCTTTTGTGGTTTGAATAACCATATTGTTTCGAGGTGTTGGAAGAAGATAGGAATACACACGAAACTTTCAAAACGAAGGAGACAGAAAGCCAAAGGTCCAATAGACAATGAAAACCATGTTGAAAAGAAAATACAATTATTTTTCACTCATTTCCATAAGTAGGGTCATATTGTAGACAAGTGTTGGACTTTGTATCCAACAAGTCATCCACGACATTTGAAGAAGGTGAAGAGATATTTTGACAAGAATGGAAAAGAGGATTCCATAATTGATGTAGGTTAGGATGGTTCACATGATGAAGTGCAGCTGAAAGAAGCACCAGTGAAGTGGTTTGGAAAGAGATGGTTATATTTCTTAACCAATTAAGGATTTGAATTTATTTTGATGATTGATGCAAATATTTCCTTATTGAATGCATTTATTTTCTCTTGAAAGTATGCTGCATATTGCACGAAGCAAGATGTTGGAAAAGTGGAGTTATGATTGACTCAATTAGATGCAGCAAAGATGGAAATTTGTAGTTGCAATTTTCATGTGAATGCCTTCCTTCTTCTCTAAGAATGCATGGTGCACGTTTACGCCATGAAGGTGTTTGAAAGTGGAGTATGTTGACTCACTTGTTGCAGAAAATTTGGTCATTTCAACTCTTTAAGTACTCGTACATACCAATGGGATTCTTGTACTTGTGATTGTAATTTCTAGAGAGTTGAGCATTATATACATGCATGAGTGATTGACTTGTGTTCGTCGATTCATTGTTACATGTATGTATTATCGACTTGGAAGATTTGATTTAGTCTCCAAATATGAAAGGGAGATGTTGATGAATTGTTTCATGAGAAGTGAAATTATTTTTGTTTTGGGAAAAGAATCATCAATTTTTGTACATGCTTTTGTTTGACTTAAGAGTCAATGGTTTGGAGACGCATGTTTTTTTGACTTGTGTTTGGTTGATGGGTTTGTACATCAAGATGTAATAATGCATGGCAATGTTCACAGGATGTGACATTTGTTGCTTTGAAGGAGCAAGAGGAAGAGGTCGTCAAAATGTGTTTCTTGCATGATGTGTTTTTCAAGTTAATGGTTTTTCTTGTGACAAGATGTCTTAGGATTTTGGAAG
The DNA here is from genome assembly GCA_034641835.2 of Pinus albicaulis. Lineage (NCBI taxonomy): Eukaryota > Viridiplantae > Streptophyta > Pinopsida > Pinales > Pinaceae > Pinus > Pinus albicaulis. The sequence continues at coordinate 911,014,671 of CM076572.1, forward strand.
GTCCACTCTTGAGCGAGGGTCTCATTAGTATTCATTCTCAAATCATGGCATGAGTAGCATGTCAATAGTGTAGGATGATGAAATCAAGAAGCGAAAAGTGGACAAGATGCCAAAAAATTTTCAGCCAAAACAACAGCCATTGTAGACCATTTGATGTGTTAACCGCAAGAAGAAAAAGAGATGGTGAATGCATTCTTCCAGATCTGGAATTTGGAACCATGGAGGTAAAAATAATGGTCATTTATTTTCTTGTGATTACTGATACTGGAACTCATTGTTGTAGTTCACTCAGATGGGCTTAACTTGGAAAATTAGTTTGCAAGGAGAAGCTTGCATCGAATGCATGTGTGTGCAAAGGAGGAACAAGATTCTCAGTGGGAAGGCCACCAGTCATCTTTCCAAGCACCACAAGATTTCTTTGGTACAAAAAGGTTTTTAATTAGTCAGTAAGCAACCAACAAGTGTTATATTGGATCAAAAATGAAGGGAGGATATTGGTTGAAGTGCCAAGCCATTTGCAAGGTAAGGCATGTCATTGAACCAAAGTGGTTGTCTTGGATATTTTTCCAAGTATAATCATGTTCATAGAGATTGGAAAAGGGTAGAGCATTAAAATCTCATCAGATAACCATATTTAAAGGGTACAAAAGCCTTTTCTGTGGGAAGGAATGACCATAAACTGAATTGGGGGCAAAAATTTGCTAAAAAATGAAAGTGCTCAAGATTTCTCAGAACCTAAACGGCTAGATAGGTCTTGTTGCCTTGATTCCCGTGCACTTATCAAAAACTGACTTTGTATGTGAAAGTTAGAGCATGTTGTCTGCTTTGCCAAATAGGTGAATTAAAAAAGAAAAAAAGTCAAATAGGGTCAAAGGGGTCAATTTCCTGGTCAAAGTTGGTTTTCCTTTGGTCAATGGTGTGTTGACACTTTTTAGCTTGTGGTTGGCTCGAATTTGTGGGCTACATGGAAGTTTCTGGTTAGTTTTGAATGAGCCAATGGGGTCATGACACATGGCTAGCCTAGAGGCCGCCATGTGCCCCCTCCCAAAGGCAAAAATTTGGCTAAGGTTGAATGTCATATTATTATAGGTGGATTTTTTTTTTATACAGGCAAAATGACGAAGGTCAAGCTCGAGCCTGCAACCTCCCCCACACAAACACAATGCTCTACCACCTCTCCTGCACATTGGATCTTAACAATATATGCCAACCGCATACATTTGAATTTGACTATGGATTATGGCGAAGGTAAAGAGGGCTAGCCCTCGGTCCAAAAGACCACATGCACTGAACCACTGGTGGGGCTAGACCTTAATGCACGAAATTAAACATTTAAAATGGTTTTATTAACCTTAATCATGGTTATTATGTGCTAATCCATTCATTAATTGCGGATTATGCTAAGAGCGCCATTAGTGCTAAACCTCCATCAAACTATGCTTACCACTAATTAATATGAATTTTAATTGCGGGTTAGGTTGGCAGAGTTTTCCAATTTTGGCCGGAAATCCAACTGTGGTGGAGTTAACTAGAGTTGCTCCAGTTTTGGAGGGGTTTCCTAGGCCAAAATTGAGGAAGCCATAACTTTGGTATTTTTCGACCAAATTGGGCTCAGAAAGAGTCTATCCTAGCATATTTGGATGCTTTGAGCAGATTGGTGCACATTTCATAGGCAGAGGAGCATTTATGGGAGTGATTTTTCCTGTTTGAATATTAAATATGTCCAAGGACACTAGGAGAGGAGGCCATGTCTTCTTCACTTAAAAACCATTTGAAGAGCCAGAAGAGGCTACTTAGTGGTTTTTGGGTCTTTTGAATCCACTGGAGCAATGTAGGTGCATGTAATCAGAGAATTGACCATTAATCCACAGAGGGCCAAACCATTGAAGCATGTCCAAGGAGATGTATCCCATGAGGGGTGAGCTCCTTTATCAGCTCTGTGTAATGTGTTAGTTGTGTATTATACTCTCTGCAATTTACTTGCTGTGTAGGTGAATTTAACGCTAATTTACTTAATTAATTTCTCATAAAAGACACAAATTTGACACATAAAACCTCTCATAAACTTACTATTTGAGACGATCCTTAAACACAATTTTATTTTATACTAATGAGGAAGCTAGAATAGAAAAACTAGTTTGTCCATATTCAAATCAATGGGGTGATCCATATTTCCCTCAACATCCTCAATATCCTTCATACAAAAATCAATTTTATCCATCCCATACACATCCGCCACAACCACATCCTAAACCACAACCATTTCAAGGACCAATTCCCACTCAAATACATTCAAAAACATTTCCAAACCCAAACAATAAAGTAACTCCACCCACTTACAATGATAAGATACAAAATCTCCAAACAAATCCTCTTGAGAAAAATGATACTAATCTTTGATAAGGAACAATATTGCAAAAAATATATTCTCTTTCTCCTATTAAAGAAAAATATCCAAAAGAAGAAGATACAAAATAATCATATACTACATTTGATGGAGAGGATCCATTGGGGCCCAAGGTTAAAGAATTTTTGTTATGCTTACCATCATATCCTTCATGTGTTCAAGAGATTAATAAAAAAATAGTAGAATATTTGAATGGAATGGAAGAAGAATACATGAATAATGATATAAATGAGCAAGTGAAATAGGGGCATCAAGCTATATTGAGCTTTGGTTCCATAAAATCAACAAGATGGAGCATCACTCTCCTCTTTAATAGTGCTTGATATCATGAAAGTTAAAGCAGTTGGACTCTCATGTTTAGGTGCATGTCAAAGCATATGTTTCGAGCCTACACATGATTTTATCTATCATATTGATGTGCACATGGCTCCATTGGAAATATTCTTATACTTGAAAGAGATTTTCTTTTTTTCAAGTAGAGTAGGATAGGAAAAAAACAAATAAAAATGGAAAAAAAGAGAAAAAATAAAGAAGAGTAAAAAAATAAAATCTTAGGTGAAAACATCCTTTGAGGTGCTTGATATTGGCTTACTGATTGAAATCCTCCATGAGGTAGTCAATTTGTTGGAAAAAAGAAAAAAGAAAATAAAAAAGAGAAAGATTTGAGGTGAAAACCTCCTTTGAGGTGCCTAGGAAATCCTGTTAGATGAAATCCTCATTGAGGCGTCTCATAGGCCCAAGAAAAAAGAAAAAAATGAAAAGGAAAAAAATATTTTCTCCATGTATCTCTCTCTGATGAATTCAAGTGCTCTCCAACCTTTACAAGCAACAAGAACAAGTTAGCACCAAAACGAAAAAAAGTTGATCAAAAACCTAGTCAAAGAAAGTCAAACTTGGGATTTTTCCCGCTTTTCCTAAATGATCCAAAAATATTAAGGCCATGTCAATGCATCACCCTCATCCTTTTATATGAAATTTACCATCATTCCCAAGCCTTTCCCACTCATTTTATTCATTATCCTGAAGTGCTACTAGGAAAGTTCTGTGTTGCTACAGGATTGAAAAAAATACACAGGGAAGAAATTGTTTTGACCATATCTCAAAAACCATGCATATTTTTGCTGAGTGTCTTCATGGGGAGATGAATAAGGATGATGGTAACATGCTCAATAAATTTCAACAAATTTCAATGCATACGTTTCGATAAATTGACCTCCAACACCTACAACTATTTTTATTTTTTCTCAAGATTTTTGCATCTATTGGACAAGATTGTTTTATGGAGAGATGCATACGGATGATGGCAACATGTTGAAATTTTTTTAGGTCAATCCAATATATCATTTGAGAGATATGGTAAAACACAGTTGCTACCGGATTGACACAGAGTGCTACAGGATTGACAAAAAATGCTATAGGATTGTGATTAATATATAGAGAGGGGTAATATCTTATTTTTTCCTTGGGGGAATGAAAAAATAAGTCCACCACCCCACCATCATCCATCCTCCACGCCATTGAGTCACTTATCCATCCAAAAATTCATTGTTTTTCATCAAAAACCATATCTTTCACTCCTTCATCCACCTTTCCTATCACCACAAAGCTCTTTGAAATGCATCTTTAACATTATCATATATTATTAATTTTTTTTGAAGTGATATTGGGAAATATGAGAGGTCTTAGTATGGTTTGTGTGACTTCTACAAGAAGAAACACAGTCCTGTAGCAGTCTGCACACCTCCTGCGGAACAACAACTAAAGCATTAGATATATAATTTAATCACCATGGAGCATTGGAGGATTCAAAACCATGATTTTGAGCAGCTGTAGGTCCCTCCGCACTACAAGATCCCTTTTCAACCAAAAAACAAAAATATTTGATCCAAATAATAACACTTGCATCCAGAAGGACTTACATCATCAAGTTTTAATCAACAAAGAACATTTAAAAATTTGTATTTTCTCAAATAAATTGTAGGAAGTAAGGAATAAAAAGAAATGACATCTTAGACGACACTCAAAAGTAGCCTCAACCATGTCTAGAAATTTTATGTAACCATCAAGTGATCAACACATCATCGAGACCATCAGGTAGGCATAGGTATGCATTGTTCTTCACCTCTCCTCTTGAGTGTGTTATAGTTAATTTTTTATTTTATTTTTATCAATGCATGCTATATGAGGTTTTATAATCTAAGGATGGTTCAAAAATCTCATCCACCCTAAAAAATTGAGTTGAAGTTATCTTTCCCTCATCACATGTGGATAAAAGACAAAGTAAAAAAGGTTAATGACTACGAGACTAGGCCAATATGTCAATGAGGAAGTTGTGAAGGTGGTAGGTGGGGCAAGCTAATGCAACATTTTTATCCCACCACTAATCCACAAAAGGGAATAAGTAGACTTGAGGTTTATTTGTACCAAGAGTTTCATTCCAAAAATGGTAAAGGGGCCCACTTCCATCGTTAGAGGTCGAATAAGCTACACTAAAAATCTCATAGGATACCATAGAGAAGCTTCATGACCATAGAATAACTGCTGCATGAGACAAAGTATCTGCTACATGATGCAGACTTTGTGACACATGAGATAGAGTAGGTGTTGCAGGATGCAGACTGTGTGCTATAGGATGCAGACTGTGTGCTACAAGATTGTCCTAAGAGGTGTAAAGGAGTCTAAATCTGAGAAATTATGGCCATAAACCCCTATATTTATGAAGTAATATATAAGGGAAGGGTAAGTACTTGATTTTACGCATATTTTGTGAACAATAATTTTGTGTAATTAATCAATTTTTTTCCATAGAGAATCTTGTATAAGATCTCTGAAGATGAAAGGAAATTGAAGTATGAAGGTTTTTTATGAATTTGATCATTTAGTGGAGGATTGAAATTGTTTTTAGTTTTGAATGATATTTTTCCTACCCATAACCAATAAACATCATTACTCTGAATTTTTTTCAAAAAACCTTAAATTTCTCTAGAACTAGTAGTTGATAACATAACTCTCTTGCAAAACTTTGGAAGAAGCTATAGTAGGAGACATGGGGGGTGGTTTTAATCAAAGAAAACTAAGGCTGGCTTTGAAAAAGAATAAGAAGAAGGAAAAGAGGGTGGTGAAGAAAATAAAGAGTTTGAATCAGAAGAGAATTTGTTAAAAGAAAAATCGAAGGATGAGATAAAAGAAGGAGAAAAAGAGGAATTAGGGACCCCAAAGTTCATTGAGTAACCTTATAGACCCCCCAAAAAAGGTGGATATAAGAGAAAAAAGCTAGTGTTTCAAAAGGAAATATAGATAGAGAATTGGTTTCCACTCTGGCAGCCTTGGGCACACCAGTCAAGCCTAAAGGAAGTAAGTCAAGGCTGAACAAATACAAGAAGAATATGCTACTACAGGAAGGTAGGGTGATGATGTAATAAAGGGATGCAAAAATACATCAAGGAGATTAAAGGCCATTAGGGGCATCAATTAGGTACAGTTAGGTGACTAAGTTTCTTAGAGGATGAGCAACCCTTTCAATAGGGGGGTATCATGGGCCTCCAAATTAGATACAAATTAAGGCCCATCTAACAATCATTCAACACATTTACCCTTTATTATTTTCATTTTGTGAATTTTTTTTGAGCTATAATGTGTTCATTATTAAGGTTTAGAGATAATTTCATATTTGTGCCCAATATTACTTATTTATATAGAATATTGTGAGAATATTGGGAAGATTATGAATATTTGGAGGATGAGACAATCTAGGGAGTTTCTCCCTGCTACATGATGAACCAAGATTGGATAATAAATGAAAAATATATTATGAAATTATTGAACAAATTCTAGAGCTCCATTAATTAAGAAAATCTAGGAATGTGCTCCCTGTCATTTAAGGAAGATTCCCAGTATTGGGAATCATATCTAATTTTTGAGGGGAAAGTTGCCTCATTTCAAAGAGGATCCTTCCCAATATATTTGCATAAGTACCAATTCAAATTTTATTCTAGGGGCATGATTTTTTTAGTCTTCTCGAGGAGACAAATTTTTATTTAGTAACTCTAATTTCATTTCTAACATGGATGTATTTTGATTGATTCTAATAATGAAGTTTGGTGAAATTTTTAGATTTTAAAGCTTGGTTTCCTTCATAGGACTCTGAGTATCATTGCGCTTGTCCATCCCAGGATCCTTAGAGCCCTATTGTACATTTTATTTTTCTTCTTTGAATATTTCACTTGCATCTTCTATTCTTGTTTTTCCTATTTCTGCATTTAGTATTCATGTTTCATTTGTTGTAGGTTATATTGGTTAAATGATTTAACTAAGTTATTTTTTAGGTTATTTATGAATTCAAAATAATTATTCATCTTTATAACAACCTTTCAAAGTCATATCCATGATTTATCTACTTGGATTGATTTACTAATTAACAATTTTGCGTTTTCTAGAAGTATCATGTAGCAAAATAGTAATAATTTTCTCTATTTTTTAGCACATGTTAATGAGCTTCTTTCAAGTTGATTCCACTTGTGTTGGGGCTTAGAAACTTCCAAATTAATAAAAAAATTATCCCATGACATTTTCACTTAATTAGCCTAGGAATTTGGGCATTTAGATGAACTTACTAGTTCATTGCTTTGAAATTTCCAGTTTCTAATAGTAATTTTCTGCTAATTTTTAGCACATGTTAATGGGGTATTTTTTGGCGATTCCACTTGGATTAGAGTCCCAGGGAATCATAATTAATAAAAAAAATTGTACCATCTTATTTTCATTTTATTTTCTTGGTAATTTGGCAAGTTATCTCGAGAAGTAGCAATACTGTAGCATTTTTGTAGCATTCATGTAGCATCCTGTAAAAATTTGGTTTCGAGATTTTCCTTGCCTATAGTCACTTCAAATTCATGGTACAAGTAGATTTATATCCTACGAAGACTCTAAGGCCACTTTGGTTGAGTTGAGGCTTTTTTAGGCCATCATTTATCTCTTATATTTCTTTCTTCTTGAATGTTGATTTCTACAATTTACTTTTCTTACATGAGTAGATTTCCCTCTTTACGAAATGTCTGGGAGTTCCATTTGTAAAAATGAGAATATATTTCCTTTAATGTCATTTCCCTTTCCGAAAGGCAGATTATATTTTCTTAGTTTTTTCATTATGATTTAGATTTTTGCAAATGGAATGAGTTATTTAAATTCTTGTGATAAAAATATTACAAGAGGAATAATAATCATGAAAAAAGACAAAAAACGACCAAAACATTAACATAAACACAATGTTTAACTGGGAAAACCCCAAATCCGGGGAAAAACCCAACCAATGAAATTTCATTAACCATTGGCCAAAACCTTGACCAATCCGGCCAATTGAGCCTTCACAGCTCACCTCCAGGCCTACCTTACAATGAAGTCTTCCCAGCCTTTTATAGGCTCCATTACATGCGATACCATGGGCTAAAACCATGGGTGCACAAAACCATGTGCCCCAAAACCACTACTATTTACCCTAGTCAACTTTGACTCTATCCCGAGTCAATTTTACCTAAAAATTCCTCTCTTAAACTTGACTTGGGGATTATTGACTAAATCCAGCCAAACCTGCTAGATGAGACAACCCTGCTCACTCTAGCTCTTCCCCCCTCAAATTTTTACCCAGGGTAATTGTTAACTTGACATCCTCACCTTTGTCACTTGAAATTTACATTGATTACCCGGTATACCATACAGTCTTACGACGGTATACTTGTTTATATAATAAAATTAACTCCATTATAATAATACATACATACATACATACATACATACATACATACATACATACATACATATATATATATATATATATATATATATATATATATATATATATATATATATATATATATATATATATATATATAAACATTATTGCTATTCTTTGTATGACCATTCTCTACATTCATTCATGATGTCCTCTCCAAAGAGGACATCATAGATGTACATCAATCTGCTGAATTCTTTGTTGTGTTAGTACATATGACATCAATGCCCATATAAAAGGAATCCATCTACCGGATTACATGGGTCACCAGCCTCTGTAACCGCCAGTCCTCTAGGAATTCTCTTCAGATACATGGTTCATCAATTTTTAATTAATCCACCTACACATCTGCTCTCTCATTTTGACAAGGCCTAAATTGCATTTCACCTTTCCATGTGCTTCTTCGCCCATCCAGCTTTCACTGCAAGAATCGATCCCGCAGATCTCCCACTGAACAGGGTCTACCACAGGCCCGAGCAAAAAACCCTCAGTAGCAAAGGCGTCCCCTTGAATCCGAAACAACTCTGATACCATTTGTTAGAATTTACCACAGAAATAAAATATTTACCGAGAGGAATAATAATCATGAAAAAATAACCAACAAAAAAACATTAACATAAACACATATGTTTATCTGGGAAAAACCCGAAACTCCGGGGAAAAACCCAACCAATGAAATTTAATTAACCATTGGCCACAACCCTGGCCAATCTGGCCAAGTGAGCCTTCACCGCTCACCTCCAGGCCTACATTACAATGAAGTATTCCTAGCCTCTTATAGGCTCCATTACATGCAATACCATGGGCTAAAACCATGGGTGCACAATACCATGTGCCCCAAAACCACTACTATTTACCCTAGTCAACATTGACTCTACCCAGAGTCATGTTTACCTAACATAGATTTCCTTTCTACCATTTACTTTCCAAGTAGAATAGATTTGCTTATTTTTATTTACCTTTTTCAACTTAGGATTGACGTCTTATCTATATATTTGTTCATTTAAAGTTATTTAATTTCCTTCTCTCACTTGCATCAAAGGGGGTCATATTAGGAAGAGGAAGGTGTCTACTACACATATAGTGTCGACCCCTCTTAAGTTTGTGAGAAACCCAAGTTGATAACTTAAGTCGATAGCCTCAGGAATTGCAAAATTCTTGTTGCAGTACTGGGGCTCATGACAAGTAATGGGAATTTATGGAGAAATCTAATGCCAAAAGCATAGGGTGCAATTTTGATTTGAAATATTGGAAAGGCTACACTTGAAACATCATATATAAATAATATTTCATGAATAAGGATTTCCTAAATGAGGTAATATTTCATTTGAAATTGATTTTTGAAAGGAGGAAATGTAAGTTACTCCAACTAAGGATTTTGGGAAGGTGGGAAATTGTCTAAATTGAAAATGAAAAGGACAATTAAGAAGATATATAATTTTTTTGTATATTATATGTTTTTAATTTAAGTTTAGGATTATTCCACTTTTCTTGATAGTTATCATATTCTAGGATGTTTGATTGGTATGTATTTTAAACTTTTAAAATTTAATTATATGTTTTTAATATGCATTTTATTTATTATGATGTTCATTTCAAATTTTTGATATATATATATATATATATATATATATATATATATATATATATATATATATATATATATATAGAGAGAGAGAGAGAGAGAGAGAGAGAGAGAGAGAGAGAGAGAGAGAGAGAGAGATAATTTATTATCATGTATTATATTAAGAGAGATAAAATTCATATGCAAGTTTAAAAGTCCAAAATTTTAGTGTCCTCTAATGTATAAATAAAAATGTGAGAATTTTTAAGTGTTTTAAGATATTTCCATTGGGTTGAAATATAAATTATTTTGAATATTTTAATGACCATCTTCCTAAAATAGATTTAAACAAAAATCATCATAATGATTTTGTTATCAATTGCATGAGTATCCTTTTGTATTTTTAACTGTTTAAATATATCATTCATATTATTTAATAATTAGGGCATATGAAATATACTGTTGGGTCAATTTACTGGGTAAAATAACACAAGTATTTAATTACCAATCCAGGTTTGTAAAACTTGGAAGCATGTCCAAAATATATGGATTTCAACTACAGTCAATTTTAGAAGACAAATTATAGAATTTGAAGGAAATGCATATTACAATATAAAACTTAACTAAATAATTTCTAATTCAATATGCAATAAGCAAAAGAAGAGGCTCCTAAATTAGGAGAACCAAGTTGATCTTCTCTACAATACTACTTCATGAACAAAAATTGAAATCACTAATGAACAATAGCTTAAGATGCATAAAAAAATAAGAGAAGAGGCTCCTAACTATGGAGGTCCATTTTTTCCTTTGTAAGTTCATTCATCATTAATTCCATTGTATGAAAACTAGAAATTCAGAAAATAAGTTTAAACAAAAGAAAGGAAGATGAATTCTAGTCTCTATTCTTTGATCAGATAGAAGGAGAGTTTAACTTAAACATTGGTTTGACCCTTCGTATGTAGATTATAATTTAGAATAATATTCATCAGCAAACATAATAGATAATTATACATCTAATTAACTCATTTAAACATGAAGCAAAAATGGTCTATGAAATTTCAGCTAAATTAACCAGAAAGTGCACTTAGCTTGGTGTGGGGGCCCTCCACCCTTGCCTCACACACTGAAAGTACTTCTCAGCTACTGGAATTCAATCAATCATTCACCACATTGAACATAATAAAGGGGATAGAACTGGTTTCTTTAACTAACTCACAATATTCAGAAATATCAAAGTGAAGTCATACAAATTCTACATGTTCATGCCTTCAATGTTCTTGGCTTAAATAGAAAAATATGAAAGAAAAACTTGACTAAAATGTCTATAACAGTAATTTATATCCTTGCCCCATCTATCTTGGTCAAGCTCATCCATTCCATCACTCAAAATCTATAAAATCCCGCAAGATACTATTTTTTTCCTATTTCCTAGGGATTTCCTGAATGATAGGTCCTGTTTGACCAACTTTGACCGGGCATGTTTTAGCTCGGTTTGATCGAACCAATAGGTACATGTCCATACTTGGTTCCCAAGATTTATAAATATGTTCTTAGCTCGTGCCTTGGTGTCCTGAAAGTATGACTTCAATGAAGCCATGATAGGAATTTTTAGTCCCGTCCAAAAATGCACTTAAAATTCACTTTTTGTAAAAACATCTAAAAATTGGAAAACATAATTTATATACCTGAATATGCATAAATTGGTCAAAATTAGGTGTATATGGATGGTATATGGTTGGATATAATGTAAATTGAGTGTATTTAATATGCAAATTTTGATAAAAAAAACGAGGGTCAACATATACGACAATGGTAAGCCATACATATCGGAGTAGATGTATTTATCCTAAAAACTCATATAAGAAAACCAACATAGAAATAAAGACTATGGACCCTTCTAACTTCTTATATCAATGAAGCCAAGATATCCTATGGTATTTTGTACCATTCTACAGTATGCTTCTATATCTCTTTGAAATGTTGGTGCCTCTTTTATACTCTTGTTAATACTATGGAAGAACTACTAGCTACTAAAAAAGTAAAACAATTTTCCTCATTTTATTAGGTTTTTGATAATTAGAATTAGGATTTATTTTAAGTTTGAGAAATCATTTTAGAACCTCTATTATTCTATTATAAGTTTCTAGTGGGCTCCTCATGTTACTAACTCCACATCTTCGAGTTATGGTGTACCAAATGGACATGCATGAAATTTTTGGACCATTAATTTCTTGAGGCCATAATTAATTCATATGAATGTTGTTGAACATGCATTATAATTCGATGTGAAGATATCAATGAGAAGAATAATTTCAATTTTTGACGAGGAAATTCTACTACAACTCTCATATGGCATTACACCCTAAAAAGGATGTTTAATGCCTTGAGAACGTGTCAAAAATCAATGAGTATTATGGATTTCATGAAAAAATAAGCCATAAATATTTAAGACATACCAAATTTTAACATACATACCCCATTTATAAATCAATAAAATCATAAAGTACTTGTGTAAATCCATTTTGCGCTATTCCTTTGTAGTTTGGGAGTCTTTATTCTCCAAAATATTTATTTTAGAAGGAGATGAGGAAACAATTTATTAGCTTTCTCCTTGGAGTAACATTTGACCTTAGTTGGTAGTTCACCTTTCAATCACACCTACCAAATTTTTGTTGATCCATTTAGCTCATTCTAATCCTCTTTTTCAAGAGTTGCATCCTTTGGTATTATACTTGTAAATTTGGTGCCAAATCTTCAATACATAGTAATAGATGGCCCTCTTTATCCTCGTTAGGCATGGATGTTTCATATAATTTTAGGTCCTATAAATTTACTAATAAGTAAGCACAAATATGAGGTGAATGAGTGAGTCTCTAAAAGTTATTTCCTACCTTCTTACATATTTCAAAAGTTCCATTTCAAGGGATTTTATTTTCTTCTGTGGTTCATGTAACCTTTCTTTAGTAGGATGTAACCAAACTGTATCTCCTACATGGAGGGCCTACATTATAGACATGAATAGTTTTTAGTCATCCTAGAGTAAAAAGTAAAAAGAGGCTTATTTATGTAAGGAGCATTGTAGAGGCATTAGATCTATGAAGTAGATGGGAGTGCACTTATTTTACAAAACCAACAGTCAAAGGGAGATGTATTATGAATACTTTATGGTCATACATTTGATCCCTTGTGTAAAGGGTGGTTGTTTCTTGTCAAATAGAAAATAAGAAGGAATCAAAACTTCAAATACTAAGGATTGCTACAAAAAGGGGTTGTTTAAATTTCAAGGTGGGTGGTTGTTTCTTGTTAGCTAAAAAGAAAGAAGAAATTAAGACTTCAAAGACTTGGGATTGTTGCAAAAGGGATTCTTAAAATTTCATGGTTGTAGTTTATTGTTTCAATGTAGCATTAAGGTTTCCATCTAAAAAATAAAGTAAATAATGATGTGCATAAGAAGAAATTTTCAATAAAATAAAAATGATTTCCAAGTAATTTTGTATGAATTTTTTCTTTGTAGATGGTTCAATTAATATTGACTAATCAAAGACTGTAATAAACATTAAACTAAAAATATCAAATAACCAAATCTTAAACAATATTAAAAAATTAATCAAAATAACACTAAAACCTTATAAATTTATCACTTTCTCATTTACATAATAGAAAAATGATTTAATAATTTGAGATTACTTTAAATAAAATAAACTATATTTTTTATTACTAAATCAAATATAGTAATTAACTAATTAGTTAATTTTATATTTATATATAATAATTTTATATTTAATAATATTTTATTAATTTAAAATTGATTATATATACTCCCCCGATCGGGGTGAGAGCTCGATGAAGGGAACCTATGGGATCCGTATGATGGTTGAGATAGCAATGATATTGAATGACAAGTGGCCGAACGACTTCCCTCACACATACCTCCCCATGTGCAAGCTGGTGAGGTTGTTTAATATAGTTAAGTATTGGCACTTGCATCGATACATAGGTAAGATCCTTAGGTTTTATGTGGCTAGCCTAGACTGTCATGGTAGAATTGACATACACTCTATGGGATCCTTTAGGTAGGGCCTTATCATCTAGGCAGTGGTGTAGTAGGCATCCCGGGCTGAGCACCTAGTCTTAGTTGGCATAATCTCTCATCTCGAACACTGCAGTCACGAGTATGCTCAAACCATTTTTCTTGTGAATTCCTTGCTCTCTGTGTTTTTTTGGTATCTCAAAATTATGTTGATGGATATCTCTAGGGTGTTATTTTGATTTAGCATCAAACCCTCCTATGATGTATGGTGTGCAAGGGCCATTTTTTTGGTTGGAATGTCTTAGTGTTTTTGGCCCTTAATTAGAACATTCCTTATCTGTTTTAGAACACTGTCACCGTTGGTGCACATGCAACCTGGGAATTTTATCTTAATCACGGTCTTTATCTCTTGCACGGGGGTTCTTTTTCCTTATTTTCTTTTCAGAAAGACTCTTGATTTGGTTTGATATGGGGAGGATTTTTAAGGGTATGCCCGGACTTGGATATTGTCTCTTGTTTATGGATTTATTGTCACCTTTGGGATGTTGCTGGTGGTTTATATCATAGAATCCATGTCATTGGGGTGGGGAAATCTCAATTTCACTGGTCTAATGTTTATCTCCCAACTGTATATTGTTGTCTAACTCCTATAGGGTCGTTTCTTCACCAAGTCCACCAGGACCCTTTTTTGGGCCATCTTCCAGTTAACTGGCCTCCAGCATGGTCGAGGTATTTATTCATGGTATTTTCTTTGTCTGATAATTTGTGTCACTCTCATCCTTGTGACTTGAAAAAATATCTGATGGCTTAACCTTCCTTGAATAAAGGGAGTAATGCAAGGGGTGGTCATGGTCATAGCTAGGTCTAGGTTCATGGTCATGGTATACGTCAATCTCAACCTTGAACAACCAAAAACTAGGGTCATAGAAATAATAATGACTTAATCTTGGAAGCAACCGGGTCCTATCAGACTAATACACACCCTTAGGTCCACCAAATTATCTCGAAGAATGAATTGAAATGATAGGAAAAGGAGAATAACCTAGAGAACGATGTATGACATGAAATTGTCTCAGACCCAATCCATTCCAGAGGCTGGTACACCCAGTTTCAGTAAACCCTATATGTCTATTGGATGATGAAAAAACCCTTGGAAAAAGATTTAACCAAATCCATTGTAGGAACTTCAAAATATGCTATAGAATTACAAGAAATCCATAGGGAATTCTAGCCCATTCAACTCTAGATTCAATAAAAAAATGCTCGTCTAAGTCACATTGAGAAGCATATCCCCTGCCTTCCACAAACTGAAATGTTGGGCTATAGTGCCAAAATCTTGATGCCAATAGAACCTTATGACGAGTAACAACTCGATTAACATAGTTTGGATACTTATAATTTTCTATGCATAAATGAATGGTATGCAACTTTTTTTTGTTATAGTCACAGAGTAAATAGGAGACTCAAAGATAATCAAATTTATATAGCCTTGTTGAACATTATAATATTTTTCATATTTTGGATAGCTTATAATGATGTCACATAGCTAACAGATCTGGTTTCCCAATGGGCGGGTGGAGGCCATTTGATCATGGATGATGTTTATGTAATACCTCCCTATTTTTGAAATGAAATAAAAAGGAATTCCCAAGCTTAAAAAAAAGAAGTGATTATCTACTAGTTTATATATTCTTCTTTTTTTATAAATATTTCCTTTGATTTCTATTACTTTTCGAAAGAAACAATTTACATGGCAAAATTTTCCAAAAAACAAAAAACTTCATAAGATATATAGATGATTTGGCATATCTGGGTTGACCTGAGTGTCCAACTTAAAAAAGAAAAAACTATCATCTACCCATGACTAACTAATATTCATGAGGATTGTAGTTTTTAAGAGTTAGGTCATCTTGTTTACTAGTCCTCGCAAATATATATATATTCTAGAGATTAGAATTGACAAAAAATTAATAAGGTTGTTTGAAAAAAACATAGACTGTCACTATGAGACCCATAGAGTAGTTGGAGAGTGGACTTTTTAGTCCAATATAATTACTGTTTATGTTGCAGAACTGTTGGAATTCAAAGATGTTGGAGCTGGATTGTTGATAACTATTGGAAAAACAAGATGTTCATTGGATTTAATATCTGATTATGAGAGCATATATCATTCAATGGTAGACAACCTCACCACCATATCATTCAAATTATATCAGATGTCCTGAAGGGGTCTTTTTATCTCCTCCTAGTCTGCAAACAACTTGTAATTGTCAATTTTCTTATCTCATATGACCATAGTAAGCAGAATATTCATCTCACGATGATGAGTAATAGAGTGAAGAAAATGAATTCTTATTTTATGGAAATTTTCTGGGTCAGGAACCCATTCGAAACTGTTTCCACCAATCTCCGAGTTAGAGAAGTAGGCATGTTCCCCAATCTCCTTTGTCCCCTACTGAAGTATTTCCTTTCGGACTTCAAGTGGAACTAAATCAAAGAAATGTGCTACCGATTCTCATTCACATAAATGCCATCCTCTTGTCAAGGATGGACCAAGAGATCTCCTACCCTTAGGGCTAGAAATACGTTGCCAAGGATCCATAGAACCACTAGTTTATATCAATCTACTTTGAAATCCAATATTGGTAAATCTCATAACAATAATTTTTTTTTTTTTTTTTTTTTTTTTGTGTTTTACAAGTAAAGATAATATTATTCTAATAGTGCACCTATCCATTCAAAAAAGTTATTATAAATATATTAAACATATTTTCAAGAATAACAAAAAAGAGCACATTACAAATTCAGATAAGGATATCCTTGGCATGAATGATATTAACACTCCAAATATATATATATATATATATATATATATATATATATATATATATATATATATATATATATATATATATATATATATATATATATATATATATATATATATTTCATTCTTTTTTATATATTTTCATTTTATATATCTAACACAAATTTCTCCCATTCTAAAATTTAGAAATAAAATAAAATTATAATGTTCCATTCTATTTGGTCATTGTCAAAGAAAAAATAAAATAGCCATTCTATTTAGGTGGTTCCCAAAAAAATATAAAATAACCAATATACTAGAGGAACTGAAGCTTAAACTTGGAAGGAAGAAACTTCTCTTAGAAAATTTTCATTAAGAGAAAGTGGGGCAAAACACACTTTCCACAACGATGATGGATCATATTTTCATTCCTCTGATCTATTGCATCGTCGCCTTTGAATGGTAGATGTTACTAATATCAATGCCATGAACCAAAATTTTTAATTCATAGAGCTCAAGAAGGCATATGATGGCTTGGAAGAATTAAGTGACTAAAAAAACTTATATGAATATACACAAGCATATAACAGAGATCGTCGAGGTCATATACGAATCAAAATGAAAAAAAACTAGAGCTATACTCAAAAAGTACTCCCAAGTCATTCTTGCACACTCCCAATTTAAGATTTTTGTCCGTCGTAGGATGAGATTGAGGCCATGACTTCATCACATCACATGAATAAATGGAAAAAAAGTTAGATCCATCCATTGTATAACTCACAAGTAATTTATCAACATTTATACCTTTGGATCTACTTCATTAGAGTAGACTAAGTTCTGTTGAGCCTTCATTTTCTGATTTGTCTTTTTGATGATTAGGTGCACCATTCACTATAGGGGGATGAAAATCACTTTTCTAAGATTCTTGCTTTTGAGGTTCTTTTTCTTCTTTTTCTTCTTCTTCTACTCTCCATTTCCGCAAAATAAGAACAAAAAGAAGAAAAACAACTCCATTCATGCCTTGGCCATTTAAACTATTTTTTCAATGGTTAACTTAGACCAAATCCATTCCATTATGATCGACCAATAAAATAATAATCAATGCATACCTCCCATTCCCAGTTTTTTGTTCCATATGGAAAGCAAGAAATAGAGCTATTTTTTAAAACAAAAACTCCTCCCCATTCCAATTCTTCTACAAAATACAATATGTTCTAACAAGTAAAAAAAAAATCATCAAGGTAAGGAAAAGGATGTAAAAACATAACCAAAGCAAAGAGGCAATGACCAAATCAAACAATTACTAGAAACAGATCCACCACTAAGACACTAGGCCTTTACCAATAATGAATCTGTTCTCACCTAGGGAGATGGGATTAATAATTAATTAAGTTGTGACTCGATCAACAAACTGAACAAATCTATTTTTCCTTCGACCAAATCCACCATTAGTGTGTTCACATGCTTTGGAGATAAATTCAACATTACTTTGACCAAATCAAAGATAAATACCACTTCAATTGAATGTTCCATTCAATACTTTGGACAATTCACTCATTTTGTTCTTGTGGCTTTGCACAACTACAAGAGAGTCCCAACAACTCTAAAATAGTAAAATGCATCAATCTCCAATGGAATACAACAAGCATACCACAACACTACCTCAGTGCTACTCTGTCACCATAGGTGGACTGCGTCACTCTAGTAAAACATAGTAAATTCAAAGCCCCGTGACATAAATCTTTGCCAACTTCATCAACGTCTTTCTAGGGACCTATAGTACTTTTATAACCTCTGCAACAAGCTAGTACATCAACCCAACCATCATGATCATACTTCACAAGCTCATCAATGCCAACATGACTGGCTGCATGGTTGACATCATTGCCAACACCATGCCGCCAACAATTGCATCTTCTAGGAATTTTACTATCCATTTGGTGAAAAATATTCAGTCGACCATAAGATCTAGCCCTCTTCATCCTCATTGAGCATGGATAGTTCATATAGTTTTAGGTTCTCTAAAATTACTATCAAGTAAATGTATATATAAGGTGGATAACCAAGTCTCAAAATATTAGTTCCACTTTCTCCAATATTTGGAAAGTTCTATAACTTGGGGCCTTTAATTTTCTTCCATAGTCCTTGTAACCTTTCTATATTAAGGTGCAACTAAACTCTATCTCTTACATGAAGGACCTACATTATAGACACATTTAGTTGTTATCCATCTTCAAGTTGATAGTAAAGTGAAATTCATATATCTAAGGAGGGTTGTGGAGACATTAGAGTTATGAAGTAGATGGGTTTGAATTTCTTTTTTCAAAAACCAAAACTATATTCTAAATACTTTATGGTTATTCATTTTACCTTTGATACATATGATGGTTGTTTTATTGTTGCCTTAAAAAAGAAGAAAAAATTAAAGCTTCAAATATTAGGGATAGGTGCAAAACTATTGAATGTTGAAATTTCCATATATAAAAATAATAATAATGTGTATATGAAAAAAAAACAATAAAATAAAAATAATTTCCAAATAATATTTATTAATAATTTGAGCAATTTTGAGAAATCAAAACTACATATATCAAATAACTAATTCTTAAACACTATAAAAAATATTAAACAAAATAATATTAAAACTTTATAAATTTACCACTTTCTAATATATAGAAAGGAAAAAGAATTTAATTATTGGAATTTTTTTTTAAATAAATAAAAATATATTTGAAATAATATTTATTATTAACTTATACATACCTATATTTACCACTTTCTAATTTATATTGGAAAAAAAAATTAAATACATTAAAATATATTTGATATAATATTTATTATTAACTTATGCATCACATTCATACAAATTTTAATTTAACAATAATTTATATAATTTTTTTTTAAAATTTTAAAAACTAGTTTATATCGAATAAATTGAAGCTCAATAATTTACCTCCTCGAAAATAAATTATAACGTGTGAGAAAAAAATAAAGTAGCCATACTATTGAGTTGGTGGCATAAGAAACAAGATGGGCTGTGGGGCAGCAAGTCCCTGCCCCCAACCAAGCGAGATCTGTGAAGTGCACCAGTGAAGCGAGATCTACAACCAGCTAAAAGAAAGCAAGACCTGTTCGTCTTGCTTCCAACATTAGATCTCACTGCAAAATAAAACATTTTAGTCAGAAGCATAGATAGCTGAATTAAATGATAATAAGGTGTTGCGCTTAGCTGTGCTATTCCGAACCAAGTGTGTAATATATCTGTTCATCCATCTTTCAACATTAGATCTCATTGCAAATTAAAACCTTTTAGTCAGAAGCAGAGATAGTTGAATTAAGGTAAGTGCATGAGCCTGAATAATGTTCTAAGTTCCTGAATGATGCTTTTGCAGTGGGTATATCTATTTCATCAAAGCTACTTAGGATTTTCACTCTATTTCATTCATACTTTGTATCCAAATACAATCACTATTTTGGTCTCACACAAAGATCCTCATTAACACATCCAAGAGCCAGTGGATAGGAGACTGTCATATGCAGCATATCCACAATAACATAGGTTCCAGAACCGGTGGTCTAGTCCATTAGCAAGACCTCACGTATTGGAAGTACTTTTTCAACCACATTATTGGACAGAGCACAAGACTACAACCCAAGAGGGTCAATAAATCTATTGCACACTCATCATCTTAAGTCTTTTCATCATCTTAAGAATTGTACAGAAATTAACTTAGCAGTATTACTCAATTACGTTGCAGTTATTCCATTCTTCCAATGGTGTTTTAGGACAATGTGTTACATGATACATCTAACAGGAACAATAGCTTACCCTGAATAATACAGAATATTTGCCTTTGTTTTCTATAAATTCAGAGTTTTCTGACAATAGAATTCTGTCAAATCATTGTTATAGCTAGCACATTTATTTAGAGTTTTCCAACAGTAGTATTATTTTTGGCTGTCGCTGCTGGGTGCGTCCGCAAGGTTAAGTAGATGTGGTCTTGTAATGCCATGCCTACCTAAGTGTGTAATATATTCAAAGTAAGTAATAAATCCAAGAGGGCAGTTAGTTCCCACGATCTAGTTAGCATAATCAATGCAAATGTATGTTTAGTGGGGCACCCCAGGATCCGAGCTTAGCAATCGTCCCACCCAAGTCTCCCATCAATTCCAGGAGCAACAACTTTGGTATCAACACCTGGACTTAGTAACGGTATTAACTATTATAAAAAAAAAATGAAATGTGGCATCTTGAAGATTTTTAAATAACTATATGTAAACTAATGCAATAATTATTAACTATTATAAAAAAAGAGCGTAAAAAGTGGCATCGTGAAGCTTGCATGCTAACTACGTGGGATTTCTTCACAGTAAACATTTGTTTGTATACGCTTTTTTGAATATCCGAGCAAATTTGAAACAAGAAGCTAGATAAGTGCATGCTGTGAACAATGGCTTCTTTGTGTTATTGGCTTTGTGCAGTGAAAACGAGAACCGGTTTGATCGAAGCCTGGCATGAGTCGAAGAATAAGTATAGGGCTGCCTTTACTGGAACAACAAGGGATACATTTGAGGATAAGCAGGTTATGGAGCTTAGATACGAGGTTTATATCCACATGGCCCTTAGACAGCTCAGAGCCATATGCTCTGCAGCTAGAAACTGATGGAAATTAATGAGACTTGCAGTGGCACATCGTCTGTGCATTGTACCTGTTGGCGAATGAAGTGTTTTTGTTGCAGTGTCCTCTGTCCACAGAAGATATTACCTTGAAGCCTGTGAGTATGTTATAGATGAAATCAAAGCATCGGTTCTTATTTGGAAAAAGAAATTTTATACTAATAGTGAAGTCTGGAAGGAGAAGTCTGAGTTTTTCCTGCGAAAAACAGGGGAAAGTGGAAATGAGACAAGTCTGAAACAACATAAAGCTTGTGAAAATTCCAGGCGTTGTGGCTGGACAATTCGTCCAAGCTGTATCTCTTGTGTATGATAATCAAAACCACTGTCCTCTATTACTCAAAATTCTACTGTGTATGATAATCAAAACCACTGTCGTCTATTACTCAAAATTCTGGGGACCAAGTCTGTTGCAGGCCGATTGAGCCAAGTCCGAGAGTGTCCATCAGCTTTTAATACTAATGGCAGGTACCCCCCTTGAGCTTCCTTCTTCAGGCACATCCTTCAACAAAAGTGTCGAGCAATCAGTGAAAGAGCAATAGAACCTCTGGGAACAGGGAATCTCAGCTCCCGCCAATGCCAAGCACCATTCCTCCAGGGTTTGTTCCGGAAGAATCAATTGACACTGTTGAGGACTCAAGTGCTCGCTGCAATTGAGCTCAGGGCAATGGATGTTCACCAAATTTTCTTGCAATTTGCTACAGATATGCAGCACTATGCAAGTGGAACAAAACTGTGCGAACAAGCATTGATTTCAAAATTTCAGATGGATTTTTGGCTTCTAGACAGATGCTGCACAATTCTTTCACAATAGGGGCATCTTCATTTCCTTCCATAAATTCTCGCTCTTTTGGGAGAGGGAACCAAGCCGCGCCAGACTGTTCCATCTTCTCATTAATTAACAGGTCAGGTTGACCGACTTCTCATCCCACGACCTTCAAATAAGGTACTTGCTCCATCTTCTCATTATTCCCGCACCTGCAAATTTTCATCAGATTAAATGTGGTAAATATGGGTCATTGCTGTACATTCGTTACCTGTGAAATCAGCTATTCAAGTTTTCTTTCAAATTTCAATGTGGGACACATTATTTCACGAGTTCTGGTTTCACTTTTTTAGTTTTCTTTGCCTCGCTGATAAATTCGGATATGCTGATTTAACTAATGTCCTAAGCTGTCTTTGTTTTAGATAGTGCTAGATTTTAAATTTCTTTGGTTTGTTCTCATATTTTACCCTCTGTATCCTGGAGGCTGGAGGCCATAGAACCCTTTTGTGGTTTTAATGGTTAATCTTGCTAGTACTATTCCATCCATCCTTTTCTTATAGTTGCTGTAGTTGTTGACATGCACTACAGCTGCATCTCTTTCTTTACTTTAATGTTATCTTTCCAGGAGTACAATGTCAAATTTTACGAGTTTTAAGAAATGATAGGACAAAAACAAGTCAGGGGATGCAAATAAAAACAATTTCGTATTTGTAAATTGAATGGTTCGAACAAGAAATGAGAAAAAGAGTGGTGTTTACCATTTTCTGGCCGGAAAAACACAGGAAATTTGATACAGAGAAATTTGATACAGAGACAGTCCAGCCAAGAACCTCTGACTTTGACAGAAGCAATGCTTTCAGAGGCCACAGAACTGACGGTACTGGGACCTCTTATAAAGAACACTCGCCTTTAGAAATATTAGAAGAGATCCAGAGGCGGTGACAGGCGTAAGCGTTGGATGAAGCGGTGGCAACCAGGCGTAAGCCGTGGATGAAGCGGTGTTTGGTTACTAGTTTTAAAATGTAAAAAATGCAAAGGAAACTAATGCCTATGAAAAATTATGAAATGAGCCCCCTAAGTGCAGTACATCCAAAGCATTCATTCAAACTAATGCCAGCATTAGTTTACGAGAGTGAAATCTGAGTGAAATCTCAATAAAAAATATGCAAAAATGAAGATTTTACTGTAAGTATCCCGAGATCTGGCCTCGATATGGGGCCAAATAAGATCTCTAAAATTTTTAGTGGTTGAAATAGCGGCCAGAGCTTTCTTATTCGTTAAAAAAGAGTTGTTTATTAAATATAAAATTAAAACTTTGGATTATAACTTTCATTTCTAACTCAATTTTCGTGCAAGACTAATGAAAATAAAAAAATCGATTACAATAGTCCCTGCCATGCCGTAGGCGGCAGGGACTAATAATATAGGCCGCAGATACTCGGGGAACTGAAGCGTAAACCTCGAAGGAAGTAGCTTCTTTAAGTTGTATGTTTGTTTTTCACATTTGGATATTTAATGGAGTTTAAAAGGAAGTATGAGGTACGAGAAGCGTAGCTTGCGGTTAGAATTAATGGTAAAATATAAATTTATCTTTTCTATTAGATTTATAGAAAATCTAGTAGAAAATGAGCTTATTGTTAAATTATAAATTTATCTTTTCTATTAGATTTCTCACAGAAAAGTAGCTGAATGGTGAAACTGTTTTTATTTTTTATTTTTTGGAAAATTATTATCTATAAAGTGGTTACGGTGAAAGGCCAATCATGAAAAATATATTTCAAATATTTCATTTCAGAAGATAATGTATGAGTGGAGAATTTTTTTGAAATAGTTTATGAGGTTCGTTCTATTTCTTCTTTTATTAGCTTTCTACTCATTTAGTATCAAAGAATTTTATTAAAATATAATATTAGCATACTATGATAGAATACATTGACTTTTGTCAAACTAACAATTTCAACAAAGATAAATCAACTTTTAAAGATGTTTCTTTATCTTTGAAAATGATGATAACTTGTTGTAATTCAAGTGAGAGGGAGCAAAAGGAAAATGTATAAATCACAATATTTATTATGAAACGAAAATTTCAAACTAAAAAATTATTTCAAACTAAAAAATTGTTAAAGGCTCATAGGAATTTTTCGTTGGGTCATATGATATTTTGTAAGAATAAACCTTAACGTAGATGATACTTTGCAA
Source organism: Pinus albicaulis (assembly GCA_034641835.2). Classification (NCBI taxonomy): domain Eukaryota; kingdom Viridiplantae; phylum Streptophyta; class Pinopsida; order Pinales; family Pinaceae; genus Pinus; species Pinus albicaulis. The sequence goes on from CM076572.1 coordinate 911,038,906, forward strand.
CAAATAATGGATCTCGGTCTTTTTAGAGAAATTTAATAATAGGAGAAATCTAATGTGTTTTATGGAGAAATTTAATGTCAAAAACATTGGGTGAATGTTCACTTTGAAATGTTGGAAGTATTACTGAACTAAAGTTAAAACAGTATCTATAAATAATATTTCATGAACTAACATTTATTAAATGAGGTAATATTTTATTCGAAATTGATTTTCTATAATATTTTATTTGAAATTGATTTTCTAAACGAGGAAATGGAACTTACTTTAATCAAGGATTTTGGGAAGGTGGGAAATTGTGTAAATTGAAAAGTAGAATGGCAATTAAAAAATATATATAGTTTTATTTTTATATTACATGTTTTTAATTTTAATTTAAGATTATGATTGTTTTAATTTTCTTGATAAGTATTATATTCAAGATATTTGATTAGAACATATTTTAAATTATTAAAATTTAATTATATGTTTTTATATGTATTTTTATTTATTTAGATGTTCATTTAAAATTTACATTTTATGTTATATAAAGAGAAGGTTAAAAAATCAATTTTTGGTGTCCTTTTATGTATAAGGAAAAATGTGAGAATGTTAACTGTTTTAAGTTATTTTGAATATTTTAATGTTTATCTTACCAAAAATAGATTTAAACTTAAAATGATTGCAATGAGTTTAGGCTCAATTCTATGGGTATCCTTTTGTATTTTTAAAAGCTTAAAATGATGTCATTCATATTCTTTACATATTGAGGCATATTAAATATAATACAATGGCAAGCCATACATAATGGAATAGAGGTATTTATCCCAGAAACTCATAGCAGAAAACCAACATACAAATAAACGCTAGAGACCTTATAACTTCTTATATCTATGAAGCTATGAGATACTATGGTATTTTATATCATTCTACAATATGCCTCTAGATCTCTTTGAAATGTTATCGCCTCCTCCATACTCTTGTTCACACTATAGAAGAAATAGTGGCTACTGAAAAGGTACACAAATTTCCTCATTTTATTAGTTTTTTATAATTAGACTTAATATTTCTCTTAAGGTTGAGAAATCCTTTTAGAACCTCCATGATCCTTTTAGAAGTTCTACTAGGCTCCCCATTTTACAAACTCCACATATGTGAGTTACCATGTACCAAATGGACATGAATATAATTTTTGGACCATTATTTTCTTAAGGGCATAATTAATTGTATATGAATGTTGTTTAACATGTATTATAATTGGATGGGAAGATATCAATGAGAAGAATAATTTCAATTTTTGAGTAGAAAACTCTGCTAGTGCTCTCATATGGCATTACACCCTAAAAAGACTCTACTAGTGCTCTCATATGGCTTGACATCCTAAAAATATGTTTTAGGCCTTACTAATGTGTCAAAAGTAGCTGATATGGATTTGAAAAAAATAAACATTATCTTTAAGGCATCCCAACTTCTAATACACATCACTCATTTATAAAATCTATAAACTCATAAGGTACTTGTGTAAATTCATTTTGCATCATGTCTTCCTAGTTTGGGATCTTTTAGTCTACAAAATCTTTAGTTTAGAATAAGACAAGAAACAAATTCTAAGCTTTCTCCTTAGAGTAACATTTAAACTTAGTTGGTAGTTAAAATTTCAATCTCACCTACAAATTCTTGTTGATCCATTTAGGTCATTCTAATTTTCTTTTACAAGAGTTGCATCCTCTAGTTATTATACCTCTAAATTTGGTACCAAATCTTTGATACATGGTAATACTTAACACTCTTCACCCTCATTGAGCATAGATGGTTATATGATTTTAGGTACTATAAATTTACTAACAAGTAAATGCACATATAAGGTGGATGAGAGTCTCCAAAAGTTATTTCCTACCTTCTCCTCTTATATTTCAAAAGGTTTGTCTCAAAGCCTTTAATTTTTTCCCTAGTCCCTGTAACCTTTATTTATTAGGATGTAACCCAACTCTATCTCCTACATCGAGGGATTACATTGTTTAAGGAGCATTGTAGATGCATTAAAGTTATGAAGTAGATGGGAGTGCACTTCTTTTTCAAAACCATGCTCAAAAGGATCTATATTCTGAATGCTTTATGGTCAAGCAATTGACCCTTCTTGCAAAGGGTGGTTGTTTCTTGTTAGCTAAAAAGGAAGAATGAATTAAAACTTGAAATACTAGGAATTGTTGCAAAATATATTGTTTGAATTTCAAGGTGGGTGTTTGTTTCTTGTTATCTAAAAAGAAAGAAGAAATTAGAACTTCAAATACTTGGGATTGTTGCAAAAAGGACTATTTAAATTTCACAGTTGTTGTTTATTGTTTCAATGCATAGTTGAAGTTGTCGATAAAGTGAATAATGATTGCATATGAATAGCATTTCAATAGAATAAAAATGATTTACAATTATTTTTTATGAATTTTATAGATGGTTTGATTAATATTGAGAAATAAAAAAGCCTACTAGATGTAGAATGGACGATTTACTGTTAAGTCACTCCAAGTCATGTTAAGGTTTGGTGTGACCCAGACTAAATATAATCCCCAAATAAATTTGACAACTTATTTAATAATCTGATATTACTATAAATAAAATAAAATTTATTTTTTATTATTAAATTATATATATTTTATTATTAAATCATATATATAGATATATAATTTAAAATTGATTATCAACCATACAATGTTGAGAAATCTCACAACATTCCTAATATTTTTCTTTAACAAATAAAAATAATATTATTCTCAATCACTCACCCATCCCTTTAAATTTTATTATTATATATATATATATATATATATATACCTTATTCTAAAAAAATCATAATGTTCTACTCTATCTGGCTAGTAGCCGCTGTCAAAAAAACATAAAAATTTCACTGAGAGTAGGTGGGGGTAGAACACGTTTGCCCCAACGGTGATGGACCTGTTTTTCATTCTTCTGATCTGCTACATCGATGTCTTTGAATGGTAGAGAATCGAGATCACTAATATCACCGATAACTCGTCCAGTTCGTATAATGACTAGAGTGAAACCACAACTGGTGTTGTGCTCCACAGTTGTCGAAAAAATACTGCTCACGGGTGTACACTCTCATTTTAAAACTGATTGAGGCCATCACGTGAAGAAATGACCAAAAAATAAAAAAGATTCAAACTAATGGATAGATTATATAATAAACTCTCGTGTTTGATAATAAGTGTGACCCATGTAGTTTTAAAACTAAATTTATAAATTTTAACCATGTTTATGTTGTAATTTTGTTTTCACATTGTTCTAAGGATAATTTGGATGTAATCTTAAAAAAAATTATGAAAGTCTCAGCATGGAAACGTTAATTAAATTACAAAATTTGAAATTCAATGAACATAGCCTAAATCAATGGTTTCATATTGAAATATCTCTAAAATCTTAGGATAATTTGGATGTAATCTTAAAAAAAATTATGAAAGTATTAGCATGGAGACATTAATTAAATTACAAAATTTGAAATTCAATGAACATAACCTAAATCAATGGTTTCATATTGAAATATCTCTAAAATCTGCAATCTAAATAACATGTAGTTTTGGTTAAGATAATTTTCAAAATAAAATTCTTTTTCTATGAGACTTGTGATTGAAGAGGAGCTGAATAGTATTTGATATGACATCCATATCAAGGGATCTTTGTGAAATAGATTCTGGCGTGGGTCGTCTCAAAAGGTGTGATGTTTCCAACGTGGATTCCAGGAATAATGCTGAGCTGAAGCTTTGAAAAACTTATAACTGAGGTATAAGTTACTGTGTTTTATAATGCGTGTTTTATAATGCAAGAAAGGGAGTTGTTTTTAATGCCATTTTTTGGAGTTTTTTTTGGATTTTTGGTTAAAATTTATTTGAGGTGAAATATTGATTTGTGTTATTTAAATTAGTTTTTTTTTATTGTATATTTAAATTCAGAGTACTCTAAAAATTCCAAGACATTTATATTGTGTTTAGTTTATTTATCAAACTTGTAATTTTAATGAATTCCTACCAAATTTTAAACCGATTAAATTAGATCAGAAAAATCTATCAACAAAATTTCCAAAACATCTCGCAATTAAATGTAAAAAATAATTTTTTATTCTTCACGGGTTGTGTTTAAATTTTGTGAATCGCTGAATGGGATCTTTATCACCGTCAAAACTAAGGAGCACAGTTTTTGTTATTCACGGGTTCTGGACGGATCGCTTTGTTCTATAATGTTGGTTGGCACGACTTATTAAATTCTGTTGTCGGGATGTGATAGCTTGGTGGGACTTTGCCTCATCAGTCCAGGTTCAGTTCAATATGACTTTTCTCAAACGTAGCAGAAAAATAATGAAAAATAATATCTAAAAGAATTAATGATAACTTTGAAGTCAAATCGGATGCAGAAATATTTGTATATCAAATGGAAAATGGAAAAGGCTATAACAACATTCACTGTGAAGCTTTTCTCTCATTATACTTTTGAGGTAAAATTGGTATAATTTTCAGCATGAAAATTTTCCAACATCATTTTAAACTAAATATTTAAAGTATGTAATTTTATATATCGAAAAGAAAATTTTATGAGTTAAAGTATGTAATTATATATAGAAATTTTTTTTTATGAATTTTTGGATTAGTAATATGGTATTTGGCTGTTTTTGTTAAGACACTCTTTTATTTTTATATTAGGTTACTAGTTCAATTTCACTGTGAACATGTTAAAAATATAGACATGCTAAACATATATATATATATATAAGAAAAATTAAAAAATATTTAATTAAATTTAATATGACTTATATAATTATAAAATATATATACAAAATTGAATCTTGTAAAAATAAATTTAAATCTTAAGAAGCAAAAATTCATAGAATTATTTAACAATAATATATTCATTATTAACATTATGGTAAAAAGAATATATTTATGTCATCTTATACATGTTGGTAATTAATATTATGCAAATCCTAAGATATAAAATAAATATTTATAATATATTATGTTAATAATAAATATATAGTCAAAAAATCTTATTTAGAGCAGTTGGTGAACAATTTGTTTCTCTAATCGCATAAGTTCAAGTTTATAAAAATATATTATAAATGGTCCATTAATAACATATATAAATAATTATATATCATATAACAATAATAGCTAATATATTAAAGTTACTATTTTTAAAATTTTAAATACAATATCTAATAATAATTAAATACAATATCAATTCATAATTCTACACCTAATCACCTTACATTATTTTTCTTTATAAACATTGAAAACCAAATAATGTACTTTTAAGGTAAAGCTTAAAATTAATATGATTGTGATGAGAATTATTGTTATGTTCTTCTAATGATATGATTATCTAAAGGGTTTGTTTCAACTTATCATGTTTAAACTATTTTTCAAGAAACATTTAGATAATGTATTTTTTAAGTAAAATTTAGAATACATATTATTATGATGAGAAACATTTTTATGTTTATTGCACCGACATATTCCATAGCCTAGTATTATCCTAATGCTTAAGTATGTAGGAAGCTAAAATAATAAAAAAAAAATTAAAAAATTAAAGAAATTTTAAAAAATAAAATCTAAATAAGGTTGACTTAAACAATCACTTATATAACCATATAAATAAACAATTAAAAATAAATTTAAACAATATGAATTTAAAATATGAAGAGATTTACGAACACTCAAAAAATAATATGGTAAATAGATAAAAATATAAATAAGATTTAGGAGCACTCAAAAAATGATATGGTAAATAAATAAAAATATAAATAAAACAGAGGTATGGTAAATCAATAAAACCTCTTTTTATACTTACTTTGGAGGTATGGTAAATAAATAAAAATATAAATAAACTAGAGATATGGTAAATAAATAAAATCTATTTTTATATTTACTCCATGAACCTCTATATTTACAAAAACTCAAAAAAAGAGGTTTTATTTAAGTGAAGCCTATGAGCCAAATACCATGGGTCAAATACCATATTTATAGAATATTTATGGTAAGTAAATAAATATAAAAGAGCTATATAAAGGTAAGATAATAAATAAAAATATATCAAATAGGATTAGAAATCAACATCTAATTATATATGAAGTCTATGGCCCAAATACCATGAACCAAATTATTATTAATAACATTAAAAAAGAAAATCATTAACCCTAACATTAATATTAAAATATTATTAATAGTATTATTATTGTTAAATCTAATATATTATGATAGTAATATTATTAAATTTAATAACCTTAGATTAATACAATATTAAAATTGTTATATTATAATATATTTTAATATTTTATGATATATATACATTAACTCTCTCTCTTTCTCTCTATCTATCTATATATATATATATATATATATGGGAGGAAGAACAAATACATATGATAGAGGTGGAGAAATAGGGGGGTGACAAGCGAGAGATTGAGATAAACTAGAGGATAAGGGAGAGGAGGAATGAAGAGAGAGAGAGAGGAGTGAGAGAGGTAGAGAAGGGTAACAAAGGGAGAGGGGGACATAAAGATGGAGGTGGGAGAGAGAGGAGAGAGGATTGGAGGAGAGAGAGAGAGAGAGAGAGAGAGAGAGAGAGAGGAGGAGGAGGAGGAGAGAGGGAGGGATAGAGAGGGAAGAAGAATGGCATAGAGAGTGAGAAGTGGAGAGAGAGGGAGTGAGAAGGGAGAGATGGAGAGAGAGAATGTATGTTTAGGGGTGAGATATAGAGACATAGGAGTGATGGAGACAAGGGGGAGAGAAGGAGAGAGAAGGAGAAAGGGAGGGATATAGTAACATAGTTGGAGAGAGAGATAGAGTAATGGGGGAAGAGAGAGTAGTAAATGGTAGAGAGAGAGAGAGAGAGAGAGAGAGAGAGAGAGAGAGGATTGAATGGAAAAGATAGAGAGGGGGAGGGGGGAGTAGATAGAGGAAGGCAGGAGAGAAAGGGAGAGAGAGGGCTTGAGAGAGGGGAAGGGAGTGATGGATGAAGACAAAGGATTGTAGGAGTGAGAGAGAGAGAGAGAGAGAGAGAGAGAGAGAGAGAGAGAGAGATGGGGGAAGAGAGAGGGAGGTAGAAGAGAAATGGAGAGAGAGGAAGGAAAAGAGAGGCGACTTGAAAGAGAGGAGGAGAGAGGGAGAAATAGTTATATGGAGTTGGAGGGGGAGAGAGGGAGGGATAGAGAGATGGAGTTGTATGGGGAGAGAGGTAGGGAAGAAGAAATACATAGAGAGTGAGTAGTAGAGAGAGAGAGAGGGAGTGACAAGGGAGATATTGAGAGAGTGTGTATTTTTGGGGGTGATACAAAGACACAAACAAGGAGGCATGGAGAGAAGGCAGGAGAGAAGGAGAGAGAGAGGCATATAATAACAAAGTTGGAAGGTGAATATATATATAGAGAGAGAGGTGGGAGAGAAAGGAAGAGAGAGAGTGAAGAGAGGTAGGGAAAGAGAGATGGAGATGGTGGGGGAGAGAGTGGGACGTAAGAATAAAGACAGAGAGAGAAAGAGAGAGAGAGAGAGAGAGAGAGAGGGAGGTAAGGAAGATGGAGAGAAATGGAGAGAGGATAACAGGAGGGATAGGGAGAGGAGGAGGAACTGCTATAGAGATAGATTGGAGAAAGAAAGTGTATGTTTTGGGGTTGATATAGAGAGACAAAGGGAGATTGGGATATATATGGAAGGTGAAGAGAAAGAAGAGATAGATGGAGACAAGGAGGGAGGGACAAATATATTGATAGATATGTAGTGAGAGAGTGTGTTTGTTTGGTAGGTGAGATAAAGAGACAAAGAAGGAGTGATGGAGGGAGATATAGATGTAGATGGAGGAGGGAGAGAGGGAAGAAAATTTCTTCCACTAGATGCATTGATTTCAGTGTAGATTCTGATTTCTAATCCTATTTGATTGCTTGCACTAGATGCATTGATTTTAGTGTAGATGTTGATTTCTAATGATATTTGATTACTTGCACTAGATTCATTGATTTCAATGTAAATTATTTCTAATCCTTTTTGATTGTTTGCATTAAATGCATTGATTTCAGTGTAGATGGTGATTTCTAATCCTATTTTATTGCTTGCACTAGATGCATTAATTTCAATGTAGATGTTGATTTCTAAATATATTTGATTGCTTGCACTAGACACATTGATTTCAAGGTAGATGATTTCTAATCCTATTTGATTGCTTGCAATAAATGCATTGATTTCAGTGTAGATGGCGATTTCTAATCCTATTTGATTGTTTCCACAAGATTCATTGATTTCAGTGTAGATGTTGGTTTTAATCCCATTTTCCTACTTTCACTAGATGCATTGATTTGAGTGTAGATGTTGATTTCTAATCCTATTTGATTACTTGCATTAGATGCATTGATTTCAGTGTAGATGTTATTTGCTAATATTATTTGATTTCTTGTATTAGATGCATTGATTTCAGTGTATATGTTGATTTATGATTTGATGTAATTGGATGTATGATGGTACATTAATTTTAAATTCATTGGATTAATAGTGTGCATTTATTTTAGTGTAAGCACAAAAAATTATTGACAATGTACATTTATTTTTGTGTTATAGTAATTAAACCTATTAATGTTGGAGAGAAAGAGGGAGAAGGTATGATGTTTACTACAATAGCTCAAGCCAAATATTTAAATGGTTTACGATTCCAACTGTATTTTTCATATAATCGATATGAAAAGGTGGAAAAACTAACAAGGTTGACAATAAGAATGATAGAAGAAAATAGTTTGAGATTGATCACAATAAAGAATAATTTTAATTATCTACATTCTTATTATTCATACTTTGCATTCAAACTTTGTATTTCATCTTTTTTCCCCATTAAAGTTATTTTACAATGTTTATCATCTCAACAAACTGAGGTAGCTAAGAAAATTTAAAATTATAATGACTCTAAATATCACACATATTTAGAATATTTAAAATGGTTATATTAATATTAGATGTATTTGCACATTATTGATCAAATTAATCGCATGTTCCTCATATTATCGATAGATTTTCCTTGGCCGCACACGACTGAAACCAACCTAGATCCATCTTAACTCTCGATCTATCAAGTGCCAAGAGGGATCAAATATATCGAGGTGAAAACCTTTCCTCAAGTTTTGCACTCAAAAAATAGGTTTTCACCTTGATAGATTTGATCCCTCTCGGTGCTTGATAGATCCGGATTTAAGATGGATCTTCTAAAGAGTTTGCAAAGAATTTAATTTTTATGATTATCAAATTGTTTGCACTCTTTAGAAGTAGTTGTAATGTGTATAAGCTTGAAAGGGTTTGTATCATTAATACGACCTTTATAATTAGTTTTGGATGGTTTTGAAAATATTACTATGTTAGAATGTGAAAATTTATAATATTAATTTTAATATGAATTTTTATTTAGATTTAAAATTTTTATAAAAAACGTTTGATGAAAATTGTGGATTATTATTTGGTTTTAAATTCTAACAACACTACATAAATTTACAAATAAATACAAGTATATACTTATTTCTCTTGTTTGATGTCAATCCCTAGTTGTCGTTGATGTGAATCCTTTGTTACGTTACCAAATCAACCGAATCCACCCTACCTCTCTAGAATTAATATCTCTGGTTCCCAAATCTAGAGGAATTCAAGATCGAAGTCTTCTGACCCTCGTGCTCAAACCTCTAAGAACAATTGCTCAATTTTACAAGTTTCTCGAGGTCAGTATCATCCCTAAGATTTCACTCAATATTTAAATCTAATTATGTGCCTTTCTCTATATTTCTCCCTTCTTCTTCTCTTCTCCCCCCTCCCCCCCCTTTCTTCATGTCATGAATTCCCTTCATATGGGGGGGTACCTTTTCTCCCAAGACACCTCCTCACGAACACTACCAAACTCTCAGGGGGTCACCGCCTTATGACCTGGTCATCATACGCCATATTTTGGGAATCCATGTAGATAATATCCTATGCCTTCATTCACCCTTGTCAGTCTAATATCAATATATTTTTAAAGGATGGAGCTATCACATAAATGGCACATCATTACGAGGTTGAATCACTCCTATTTGTAGTTCTTATTTATGCTACACACCTGGTTATAAGTATATGAATTGGTTCCTAATTTCTTAGTTTGATTCAATTTCCCCTTTAGTGTATGCAACCTATATTTATTTACACATGTATTATGTAGATTTTATTGGCCCTTTATTTTATGACATGATCCATAGTGTAAGTTGTCCTATGAGGTCAATACACCTTTTGTGCCATTATACTTTTATTCCTTTGTGTTATATAAGCTCATGTATTTCCCCCCCTGTTTGGGGCTCGGGGCAGTGCCCTAGGAAAAATATTTTGGACCCTATTTTTCAGTGGGCGGACCCGCCCATGGTTTTTTGCATGGGTTTGGACATGGTTTTGGGGCATGATGGTTTTCGGCCCCTGGTATTTTGTATATCTGGTCAAGGGAACTACGGTTATGTTCTAATCCGAGGTTAATGGATTGGGGTTTATGAATGCTTCAGCATGTATATACGCATTGTAAAACTAAAAGGAATATATTGGAAAATCAAGCTAGTAGTCTTGATATGGGATCCACGCGAAAATCTGTATGTATATTTGTTTTATATTTTATTCTCTCGCTGTTGTTTATTTTTTGTTTTAATATTCGTTTGCAGATAATTTTTGTATAGGGTTAAAACCTACATTAAGGTTATATATTTGTGTTATTATAGATATATGTATGTTTATAAAATTACATATGTATATGAGTTTGTGTAGTTGTGAAGTTGGATGTTATAAATTACTTATATGTTATAAACAACACTTTTACATATATAAGTGAATGTATAAGTAAATTGTATGCATGTATGGATGGGCGTTATATACACCTCTCCTTTTGAAAAAATTGTCCCAAAGTTAGGGTGTATATAATATATTAGTAATTATTTTAGTGATTAGCATAATCATGTAAGGATTATGTTTCGTGATTGAATTCTCATTTAATGCGAGGACACTTTAAAAAAAAATTGAACATTTATAGGTTTGCAACTTTAGTAGTCATAACTTTCCCCAGTGGAGTTCCTAAGCTACTATAGAATCATCCTATACTTCCTAAACTCTTCTAGTCCCATATTATTCATCATCTATAGGAATATGTCATGGTGTCAGTTATACTGACCTAACGATCCATAAGACTCCAAGGATGGAAGCATCACCTACATAAATTTAACTTTCCCAACAGGAATATGGAAGTCATCATCACTATTCTAGGGGAGCATGACTCACATAGTCCTCCCATGACTCCATGTTTTGGAGGATAAATGGTGGGAAACACCTCCGCCCCTCATAGTAGGACCAGGTTCAACACCTTATCATGGAATCTCATTGAGCTTCAACTGTTCTTGTATTTTTTTCATCACGTGGTTGGTTTGGTAATGATATCATGTGCAATATGAAAACTTGTCTATACATTATAACATATGCATCAATATATTCAAAACCAAAATAGATTTAAATAATCAATTTTCGGCATTCCTATTTGAAGACATCTATGATATTGATCTTGGAGTTCTAATAACATATTTGGATATATCTAGTCAATATACCTACAGTTATCTTTCACATTAAGTAGTCAAGTATTTTCCTTATAATTATATCCATCTCATCAATACTAATAAGTATGTGGTATTTAACATAATCACATTTGTTGATAAGTAAAACATACTATATAGAAATTTCATTCATAACATAATTCACATTGGCATCCATGTACTAGCAAGGTGTACATATTTAGTTAAGAATACATGACAAAACATAATAATTTTAAATTACATTCATGTGTAACTCTTCAAAAATGATATTTTTATGTATATGGCTAAATAAAGTAAGGATAGAGAGAATAAATTTTTAAGTGCTTCAAAATTAAAACAAGTTAGGGATATTTGGAATATGGTCTCTTTGTCTTCATAGGTAGCATACCTAGGACCATATTTGTCCCATTGGATCTTAGCCTGGTCCATGAGTCACTTCTTGAGCTATCAAACTATACATTTCCAATATATGTAATGGTTCAACCGAAATAGTTTCCTCGTCTGATGCCTGCAATTCCTTCCATTGAAGGTTATGAGACTCATCAACTACGTAGTGCCTGAGTACATATACATGAAATACACTATGAATTTTATGCAAGTGGGGTGGAAGTGGAAGACGATAGGCAACAGGGCGGTGATAGGTCCAACTCTTTCTAGAATTTTAAATGGTTGAATTAAACGTGGCGATAACTTTGTTCCCTTTCTAAACTGGATGTTGTTTTTATCACCCAACAACTGATCACCTAACCATTTCCTACTAGGTTGATCAAAATACACCATGTAGGATATGTTTTTACACATTAAAACCCAATTTCACCTTTGGAAATAATTTAGTGAACCATTTTCCTAAATTATTCCTCATTAAAATAAATAAAAATCCATGAGAATTTTTTTAAAAATCATTATTTATTTATTACTCCATAATTATCCATTATCTCTGAGGAAGTAATTATTAAATCATTATTTGATAGTTATTTCTAATCCATCTTTGAATTTATCTCCATAAAGTAATTAATAAATAATTTTTTATTTATTAATTTCATTAACCACTTTCTAGATAAATATATTTGATCATTTCAAATAATATTTCTCTTTCTAAAATATAATAAATTATTCCTAATGATTAGATCTTGATTTAGTTCAACAATTTTTTATTACTTTTCTAGATATAGATCTATCCTAATATTTTATCATAAATAGAGGGGTTTTCTCATCATTCTAGACATTAATACTCTCATCATCCTCATTATCATGTCATGAAATTTGAGCTCTGATTTTCAAGTTCAAGCCACTATTAGAACCATTTTCCCATTGCATCCATTAGGAGAGAGAGAGAGAGCTAAAGCTGAAGCGCAGGGTATCAAAGGACCCATCCCACAGAGGGGGATTTGTAGATCCATGTTTTCATATTCTCCTCACCAGGTGTAAACATTCTATTTCAGTTTAATAAAATAAAATTTCTTTTGTTTCCATTGGGTTATTATATCATTTTTATGTTATATGTTTCTTTATATTTTCATACTATTTTTCATGATTTTCTAATGTTTTTATTGCAGATTGAAGAACATTAACAACCATATTTTGTTGTTAGGGATATTTTTCACCAATATCTTAAGTGAAACTTCTCAATACTTTTGCTAGAAAACTTCATACTAACAATTTATTTTGTTTGTTCTGATGCAGATGAAAACCTAATCTCCTATTTCATATTTCCTATTTTTCTTATGAGTATCAAATTTTTTTTTTATGTCTATCTTGTGCTTCCTTTAACCATTTCCTAATTTTTTTTACCTATTATTTCATCTCTTGAATTAATTTTGGTCCCATTATCACACAGTTCTCTAACTTGTCCCAACAGTTAGTGATGTTCTACAAGGTCTTCCATATAATGCTTCAAATGGAGGCATTCTGATTGAACTGTGGTAATTGTTATTGTATGCAAATTCAACCAAGGTAAAGTACTTTTATAGTATATTTTTTGGTCCATAAAATACATCCTCAACATATATTCTATTACTTGGTTCACCCTTTCTGTCTGTCCATCAGTCTCAAGGTGATTAATTGTAATTAAATTTAGTTGAGTTCCTAAATCCATATAAGTCCAAAACCTTTAAGTGAATAGTGAATCCCTATTTGATATGATATTCTTAGTAACTCCATCAAACTTTATAATTTCATTTATGAATACCCAGGCCACATCAACAAATTCATAAGTATATTTTATGGGAATAAAGAGAGCACTTTTCGGTAGTTTATCCACCATGAATAGAATGAAATTGTTCCTTTGTGGGGTAAGAGATATCCCCATGATAAAATCCATAGAAATCACCTCCCATTTAGTTAAATTAATATCATGATGTTGTAGGAGAGCCATTAGGTGATGATGGTTGGTCTTCACTTACTAACATTCAAGACATTTTGCAATGAATTGGACAATGTTATGCTTCATTCCTACCCAAATGAAGAGTTTCATCATACCATCATACATTTTATTTACACCAGGATGCACATAATAAAGTGTTATTTGGGCTTCTTTGAAGATGGTGTTGTGGATATCTTGTTTATTAGGGATATACATCCTTTCTTGGAATCATAAAAATCCATCATGCTCTAGCTCATATCCTTCAAAATTATTTTCTCTTGGATCTTTAGTTTGAAGCCTAAAACTTACTTCAAAATACTAGGTATCTTCTAAGAGATGTTTTGCAACTCACTCCCTCAAGTCTACCTTGATGAGTATAAGGAAAAAGATCCTTGGTCATCTTCTTAGGGCATCTGCCACTACATTCTTTTTCCCTTTAATGTAAGAAATTATAAAGTCATATTCACTTAAGAATTCACTCCATCATCTTTCCCTAGCATTCAATTACCTTTGGGTAAACAAATACTACAAACTTTGGTCATTGCTTTTGAACACAGAGCTTCTCCCTAAAGTTAGTGTCTCCATATATTTAAAGCTATTACTACAACGACCAACTATAAATCTTATGTGACGTAAATTTCTTCATGAGGCTTTAAATTCCTTGAGGAATATGCTATTAGTATTTGTATTTTATTATTAATGCACCTAATCCTTGTTGGGATGCATAGATACATATAGTAAATTATTTGTCCATGTCAGGTACCCGTAAGATTAGTGCACTTTTTTATATGGAAAATTCACTTATGCAGAAAAAAATGAGCTCCCTAGATCTAGTGGTCTTATCTAGAACAACATAGGGCGAAAATATCTATGTATTCCTTAGAGAGTTTGGAATACGGAAAAGAGACCTACCTAGAATCTGTAGTAAGTCCTCCTCTTCTCTTCTCTCGTAAGATCCAACTTTAGCTCCTCAGGTTGTATATGGAACCTGAAACAATGGCTAAAACAAGCAAGAGAACTATAATATCCACATAGCATAATCCAATGTCTCTAATCAATGAGTCAAAATGGCATTGAAATACATGAGCATCAACATGACATAAGTATAGGAAAAAAAGTTTTTTTTTGTATTAATAAATAAAGGAGAGAGTTACAACCCGATATAGAATTTGACTTAGTAGATGTCTCCCAAATTGAATTTTCCTTCCTTGCCACTATGGACATTTTTTCGCATATGGTTAATAGGTCAATTAAATGGATCAATCAACATCCATCCACACCTTTTCATCATCCTTGCACAAAGCCCTAGGCATGACTCTCCCTAATCCATGGGATTCTTTTCTTAACCACTTCATTTCAACGCTTTTAAGGCCCAACACACCTTGTTACCTTAGGATAATCCATTCAGTGCATTATTCTCCACTCTACACCTGCACAAATCATTCACAAGTTGTCCCTTGCATGGGGTGCGCTAATTCTAGAAATTCAGGAAAAAAATAAAAATAATCCCGAAGCTTCCTCTTCTAGAAGCTTCCGGGAGTTTTTTTAACCATTTACCTTGGATAAGAACTTCGAAACCTATCTCATCCTACCTTGTATATTTCACCTCTTATCCGTTAAGCTCATCCTCCAATCAAGAGTGGATCTCAAGCCTAGATTGGTAAATTGATAATGATTCCTAAACTACCATCCACTCCTATATATTTACTGCCACCCACAAGCTAGGGGTGGAATTTTGGAGATTGATTACCCTCATGTTGTTACCTTGATTCTAAGGGAGTCATCAT
Source organism: Pinus albicaulis (assembly GCA_034641835.2). Classification (NCBI taxonomy): domain Eukaryota; kingdom Viridiplantae; phylum Streptophyta; class Pinopsida; order Pinales; family Pinaceae; genus Pinus; species Pinus albicaulis. Next base: position 911,054,654 of record CM076572.1, read on the forward strand.
TCCTTGCATTGAGGTGAAATAGAGGTGTACTTTTTGGCAAGGACGGAGAAGTCAACTTGGAGAGTTCTTTATATTATCAACTCCTATATTTGGTTGTAACTATCTCAATTTATTTTAATACAAGGAGTACATTGTTTTCCTATATGTGATGTTGATATTCATATGTTTTAATTTTTTTTTGATCCATTGAATGAAGTGATTGGATAATGCTACATAGATATCATAGATCTTTGGCTTGTTGTGTTTGTATGTGTAGGTTTTAATTATAACAATCAGAGCTAGGATTGGAGCGTACAAGCAAAGAAGTGACTTAATCTTGTAAAAAAATACAAGTAAGCATCATATCGTTGTTTAATTACTCGAAGGGAAAAATTATATTCTTTGCTTTTTGTTCTGCTAGACAAGGCCACTAGGGCTAGGGAAGATACTTATGTCCATCGTTGTATATTTTGCATAAAAGTTGGCAACTCCACTCGGGATCAATTTATTCCCTTGGTGGTTTCCTTGTGCTTAGTAATTTGTTTCCCTCTTTTTCATACCTTCATTACCTCACTCAGTATTAACTGACCTTAAGAAGACATTTCATTGAGCTTCAATTGCATTTTTTGTGTCGGAACTTGGCATTCTTTGATCAATGCTCCCCCTGGTCTAGAGAGAGAGAATTGCAGTCCATCCTAGCCTTCTGCCTACCTTCATTGCAGTGCATCCCATCCATATATGCACTTGTGTTGTAGAACACTAGTGCCCTTACATCACCTACACTGACCCTTGTTTCATGCACAAATTTTCGTTGTTATTTACTCTCTGTTTAGATTTGATCCAACTACTCTTCCTCGTGTCTGTGACTGTCTTTTGGTCTCTTAGAATCCTTCATTTGGTTTTCTTTCTGTTTTGTGTGCATTTGATGGGAATTTTTTTATGTTTTTCTTTGTTATTGTCATTATCTCACTAGAAAACTGATTTTTTTTATAACTGAGTGATTGAAAGAATTGGTGTTTTAGTCATCATTCTAAATATTTTATGTTATCAGTGATTATACATGCATCTTAGTCTTCTTTCATTTGAAAATTAAGTGGAATTGAAAGGAAAAACATCTTTGCATTGGCGTATAAAGTTTTGTGTGTGAATTGGAATTGGAACAGTTGCATTTAAAGGAATTGCACTTAGCATATCGTTTTCTACATTTTTTATGTTGCATACCCTTTGTTCTCTTCCCTCCTTTAGATATATTTTCATTGAAAGGGAAAGTTTTATTTCTTCCTTATATCTTTCATTTTAGGATATTTAGATGAAATTCAAGGTGAGATCTGAAATTGAAACCTAATTGAAGATAAAAATTAAAATTTATTGAATCAACCTAAGAATCATTTGTAACATTAACACAAAAAATTAGAGTTCTAGGCTAGAGAGGTGTTCCAACATCTTTACATATAGGAGTTGTCGTTTTTTTCAAGCGTTGCATCCTAGGGGTGAAATCTTGTTCCACATAAGTAAGTCTATCAAACTGTTCTCCGCGTACCCTTTGGGTATATTGGATGGTGCTCCATGCATGAAAAGTATATGGGAAAACTCTCATCATACGATTATGCATTAGACAACACTAACAAAGACTACACTTCCACGTACAATCAAGTATATTTTTGGAAGTCCACGATAGGTTTTTATCCTCGCCATAGGTAACTAAGTCGGATGCTTTGTGCACTATGATACATCGAACACAGCCTTCATGGATATTTATTTCCTATACATAAATCCTTGGTTCTCCAAGGTTGTATATTGTAGTTCACAGTTTCTTGGTAAACTGTTTTGCCTAATTTACCCCTTTTTGTTCTATTTTTGTGTTAGTTATTAAAATTTATTAATCCAACATGGAAGAAAAACACCCTACCCTCTTTCGTTCATGTAGAATGAAAAATAATCCTCCTCTTCCACCAGAGGTAACTCCTACTTGTTGTTAGAAACACAAGAAAACAAAAACTACTGAATCAGGAACTTCGGGAACTACTTCTAGTCCTCCTCCTAAAACTGATCCAGTAGAATATTCCTTCCTTATGAGTATGAAACTCGAGATTAATTCTTATTTTGTTGGTGAATATGACACAATCGAAACAGAAGCATCTTCCTAAGGTTATTGAGCCTGACTTTATGAATCATAGACCCTACAACCTGAGATGCCTCAACCTTATTCACCTATTACTTCATGACATTCCTCTTCTCTTCTTCTATCTCAAACACAATCGCAAACCATATATCTTGGAACCGACGGTGAAACACTTCCACTCGGTCTTGTGAGTATTGAATAGATCACATAGGAATAACCTCATCCCTATTCTCGTGTTCATTTGAGAGGGCTTCATCATATTTATCTGATTTATCCTCTTCCTCCTCCTCAAACTCCATTGCAAGCTCCTTTATCTGATTCTTTTATTTTTATCTCACTCGTGAGTTTCTCGTATAAATCATCTTTGGGTCTGTTAGCCATTTCTAAATCTTTTATGGTTTCCCATCCTGCATCTACTACTATGGTTAAGACAACCAATGTTTCTACCTCATCCATGTTTGCAATAAGGCTAGAGACACATTTGTATGGTGTCCCGTTTGTCCCACCTGGTTATCAATCATTGTCTGGTACCTTCTCTGGTGAAGCATCCAGTCCATGGACCTCTCCTATGTTATCTACTTCTAGAATTCCATATGGCACTTATTTAATGAACACTATCCAATTTTCTCCTTATTCTCCATCTAAACCCTAGAATTGAATAATAGGTTGGCCCTTATGTTAGTGGGCATGGATATCTACAGTAAATGAATTCTTCTTATGTTGGTTACCAGCCTTCTGAAGGTAGTTACCTCCACCATGCCCTCCTCCATTGGCAGGGGATAATTTTTTGTCGATATACCATAGATTAGTGCTCAACCTTATTTGAATCGTTCATATCCTGGGATGGCTGCTAATATTTGGAAACCTACTTTTCCCATACAACCTGTTTCAATTATAGATCCATATTTAATTTATCAACTCATGTCATTTGCATCCCAAATTCCTACTTGTCAATATATACCTCAACAAGCTCAAATAAATTTAATACAACCTTTACCGGCTACAGCTATGACTCAATCAATCCCATCAGTATCCGGTACTAGGTTCTGTTTAGCCATCCTTTATAAGCTAACTTACAATTCAAAATGCTTGGACATGGTATTTCTCAAATTTTGGTAGGACAAATTGCACACGATATGGCACAACCACCACCGAATCCACCTTATGTTGGGATGATGAAAATTTACATAGGGAAATAGTATCAACCCTATCAGGGTATTCCTCAAGTGCCTTATCAAGGCCAACAAACCCAAACACAAGCATTCCATCATTCAAAAAATTATATTGGATTTGGACAACAAGGTTATGCGTATTATGGTTATCATAATCCTCCCTATTATGGTACCTAGGTTCCTCTTTATCAGAACCCTCTTTATCAAGGAGCGCAAATACCCGTTGCTCAGTATATTCCATCTTATCCAAGGTATCCTCCACCGATTTCAATAAGAAGTTTCCTTTTGTGGCAACTCTTGAATTTTAAAATTTGACTCGGCTCACTAATGATCTCATCGCTCATTCTCCTTACTGGTCTATAATTCCTACGAAATTTATTCATCCCAAAATTCAATGGGAATCTTGGAGAAGACCCATTCACGCACGTCATGACTTATAATTTGTGGTGTTCTTCGAACCCCATCAATGATGATTCTATTCGATTATGTATTTTTGAGTGTACATAGACTGGTTTGACAGCTAAATGATATATTGAATTGCCTATAACTTCATTCAATAACTTCAATTCCTTAGCCTCTAAATTTCTAACAAATTTCCAATTACCCATATGATATGAGTTTGGAACTAAAATTTTGACCAATTTCAAACAAAATAACACTGCTCACATTTCCGATCATATTCATGGGTGGTGATGCCATATTTGATTGGTTAAAACATATGTTCTTGATCAATTGTTAGCGGAATGGTTCATTAAATATCTGTTACCATCCATCAGAGAGGATGTAGCTAAGGGCGAAGTTGTGATTGAAGAGATAGTAATTTCTATGCCCAATATTTGGATGTCGTTTATACCCAATCAGAAATGCTTTATGACAAAATACCAAACACTCCGAGACCCTCCAACACTGTTCCTTAGCCTCTTGGTAAACAATCACATGTTTTTGATGGCATGATTGGTTCTTCCATCTTGTAGTCAGAAAGAAAAGCATCTAGTGTCGCTCTTTTCACAACTGTTAAAAACCCTCCATCCGCTCCTCCCGCAGCTTCTACTTCCAAGATCAATACCATTCAATCTAATAAAGGAAATTCTCAACAACAATTAGGAATTAATAAGAAATGAAAAGGTAATAATAAGAAAGATTCTCCTCCACAGGATAAACAAAACAATGAGTCTTCTGATGAAAACCAGAAACCTCGTTATCCATGTTTGATCTATAACGAGGAAAAATTCACTCATGACTTCCCCCACAGGGATGATGTGAACAAATTCCTAAAATCCTCTATTTCACCTGTTATGTTGACTGATTCGTTTCCAAATCAGGAGACTCACATGGTTTCTTGAGACCCTACTTCCCCTAACTCGATTTTAATGATTTCCTTGGTAATTCAAAATATGATGTTATGGTGGCCACCCAAAAAAAATACTATGGTAATGTGAATCCCCTGAATGGTCAGGCTACTGATCAACCTACTAGCTTGGTTGCATATCGATCAGATCCTACTCTGCCTATGATTCCTATGGAATTGACCATTAAGCCTCCAAAAGGCATTATTCATAAATATGCTTTCAACCCTTGCCTGAGAGCTGCTCAAAATTATAATGTAGCTAAGGAGCTGGTTCAGTCTCCATCTTCCATGTCCACTCTTGAGGTGTTGAAAAATTTTCCCACCAAGAAGAATGCGTTGTTTTTTTCTATTGGATGTGTTGATCCTTCAGATTCCAGCTTAGTCATTTTTAATCATGAGAAATATTTTCATCTACTTCCATCCCAATTAGATTTCATGATACAGGTTGTTATTCATGGTAAGAGAATCCATCGTTCTATTTTAAACGAGGGAGCCTCAACTTTTATTATGTCATTATCTTACTAGAAGGCCATAAGTTATCCTCAATTAAGTCAGTCACCGACCACATTGAAGGCTTTTTACGAAAGAACATATAAAAATTGTAGAATTTTAAATTCACTACAAGTAGAATTAGGAGGTAAATCTGTATCCATAGAATTCGAATTTATTAACGGACCACTAGATTATAATATTATACTAGGCCACACGTGGGTTTACGCCATGGCTACTGTCGTCTCAAGTTATTTTCTAATGATTTATTTTCCTAATAAAGGTGGTATGGTGGTCATTGATCAACTCACCTTCTTTGCCTCTAGTTCTTAGGTTACTGGAAGTGTCCCTCTTGTAGGGGAAACTATACACTCGTATCGGCATGTTGGGGTTGGACTACTTAAGGAATCCTCTCTCATGGGAACCATTTCACTTCCTCCTCCTTTTCTTCTCAATAGCTCTCCTTCGCTTGCCTATACCAATATGATATCTTCTTCTACTTTTCCAACTGACCCTTGGATAGTATGAGATGAGTCTAATATCGACATTTTTGGTGACTTTATGTGAATTCACCCCATCGATCTTGATTACAAAGCCATTTATTCATCTTGTACAACTTGTGCCAATCTCTCCTGTTTGATAAATTGGGTTGATCATTCATTTAATTTTGGGACATCCTTTGATGTTTTCTCTCGTACATTTCCTACCGATGAGAGCAACATGGAGATCATGATGCTAGATGATGCATCGTGGGACGAACATCACCATCGTTACTCCTTACCATATTTTGTTGAGGATAATCTAAGTGGCCTATATCAACCCAATCTCATCGAGTTATCTATGAATTAAGTCTCCATTCATGAATTCAATTCTGAAAAGAACCCGTCGAACATTGTCGAGAATCTACACATCGGTGCATTTTGATTTCTATATGAGATTAAGACCTATAAATACCTATTCCATAAATTTTGAGATGTCTTCTCCTAGTCTTATGAGGAAATGACATGTATCAATCCAAACATCATGGTGCAAGAAATCAGAACTTATCTTGATGCCAAACTAGTTTGGAAGCGCCTTTGTCCAACCCATCCTAAGAAGGCTGTCGTGATTAAATCTAGAGTTGAAAACCTTCTATGTGTTGGTTTCATCTACCCAGTGCCTTTAACTGATTGGGTGACAAATATTGTTCATGTCATGAAGAAAAAGGGAAAAAATCATATGTGCGTTAATTATCAAGATGTAAATCGCGCTTGTCTAAAGGAAAATTACCCCACCCCATTCATCAACCAGATTGTTGATGATTGTGTTGGTTGTGAGATATTTTTAGTTATGGATGGTTTCTCCGGCTATAATAATATCAACATTCTGCTGGTAGACCAAACTAAAATTGCATTCATTTGTCCCTGGGCCACATTTGCATACCGAAAACTCCCTTTTGGATTAAATAATGTTGGGGATATTTTTTAGACGGCAATGGATTATGCCTTCCACGACATTAAACACATTGTGCAACCTTATTTGGATGATTTCCTTGCTCACTCGAAACATCAGACTGGTCACCTGATGCATATTAGGGCCATCATTTTACGATGTAGGAATTATGATATTCGATCCTTAAAAATGTGCTTTTTTTGTTAGTTTTGTTCGACTTCTTACTTTTGTTTTTTCAAAACATGGAATTTGTATCAATCCCTTGAAATTTTAGGTGATCATCGATTTTCTAGTCCTTCTTCCCTCCTTCAGCTTCAACGACTTCAAGAGAAGGCTAACTTTCTACGGAGGTTTGTCCCTAACTATTCCAAATTGAACAAAGGATTCACTCGTCTATTAAAGAATGGGGTTCCCTTCCATTGGGGTGACACTGCTCAAAATGTGTTTGATGCCTTGAAAGATGTACTGATTTGGGAATCCTTGTTATATCCCCCCTATTACTAGCACAATTATTTGTTGTATCTCACTACTATAATTACTAATATTGCAATGGTAATGTTCAAGGAGGATGATGTGGGGACTGAGCATCCTATCTATTACTTGAGTTCGGATATTAATGATACCGAGGTCAAGTACACTCATGTTGAAAAGTTATCTTTGGCGGCTTTCCAAGTCATCTAAATATTTCACAACTATATCTTGCTCCATAAAATTAGGATCGTTTCAAATTGAAACCCTATGAAATAAATTTTGTCACGTCAATTTCTTGGGGGGAAATAATCCAAATGGATCATCGTCCTGAAGGAATTTATTTTGAAATTTATCAAATCCAAGTCAAAGGAATACTTAGTTTTTGTTGAGTTGATATGTGACCTTCCCATCATTGATTCTGAATCAACATCTAAACATTCCCTCCCAGACGAGTCATTGTTTTTGATCTTTTCATCTAACCCAAGTTATGGAGACATCCTTATATATCTCCAGACCTAGAATTTCCAGTCTGACACATCTTGCTTCGAACAACGACATATTCGATAACTGATCCGGAAGGACCTTTGCACATGAAAAGAGCTTGGTGCCATGATGATTTGAAGTTGGTGACAAGTATTTAAGTGGGTGAAATTATCCTTATGCATTTAATTAGCCATTTTATTAAACCCATACATTATTTGATATAAATGAATAATTATGAGATAAATTTGTCTCACATTATTCATTAATGTAATTAGGGAAATTGGTTTTATGTGAGAAACCACCTCACACCAATTCTCTATTTTTTCTCAATTTTAGGTTGAGAGAATCAAGGGCATGGTTGGAAAGTCTTTAGGTGGTTTTGAGACTTTTCCCAATTATGGGCCTGAGATAGTTGGAGGTCCTACTTTCATGGAATTTGTTTTTCCTTCCTTGTAGTTAGGCCCTATAGTTGTGGGTCTTGTAATTAATTCTCTTTGTTGGAGAGTGGGTGAGGAAAACTATATATATTCCTTATGTAAGCCATGAGAGGGAGAAGAAGACATGAGAGAATACTTAGCATTTGAGAGCCATCATGCTTGGCTAATGCTCAACCATATATCTTGCATGTAAGAAAGCTTAATTTGACAAAGGAATATAGAGGATCTACATTCCAATTGAAGCAAATATGGAGATGTAGTCCCAGAGAGATGGAGGGTTGAACTCTGTTACCAATTGTTTGTCTCTCTCTTATGTGTTTTATGCTTCTTGATTATGTGCAGTACATTTACTTATGTTGATGTGGACTAACATGCTCATTTAAGCCTGTATAAACCATAGTCAATTAAAAGATCTTAATATTGTACACGATGGTTAGAGTAGTACTCATGTTGGGTATGTGTTAATTCTTTCCATGACTAGTCACACGTGGGGGGGCGAAAGCTCCCCCTATACGTTGCACCGGGCGTAGTAAGGGGGTGACAAGGGGGGCGACAGCCCCCCCTGTTTTGGGTCCGGGCAGCACCCCAGGAAAATTTTTTGTTCCTTATTTTTTGGTGGGTAGACCCGCCCATGGTTTTGTGCATGGGTTTGCACATGGTTTTGGGGCATGATGGTTTTTGGCCCCTAGTATTTTGTAGATCCGGTCAAGGGAACTACAATTATGATCTAATCCAGGGTTAATGGATTTGGGTTTATGTATGCTTCGACATGTATATATATGTGTTGTAATACTAAAAGGAATATAATGAAAAATCAAGATGGTTGTCCCAATTTGGGATCTAGGGAAAAATCTCTGTGTATATCTGTTTTATGTTTTACGCTCTCACTATTTTTTATTTTCTATTTTTAAGATTCGTTTGAAAATAATTTCTGTACAGGGATAAAACCTACATTTGGTATCAGAATTGTTTCGGCTTCAAGGGGATACCTTTGCTGCTAAGGGTTTTTTTCTCGGGCCTGTGGTAGACCCTGTTCAGTGGGAGATCTGTGGGATCGATTCTTGCGGTAAAAGAAGATGGCGAACAGTGGAAAGATAGAGATTGAGAAATTTAATGGTCAGAGTTTCGAGTTGTGGAAGCTCAATATGGAGGATTTGCTGGTGGATAAAGACCAGTGGATCAAGGTAGATCCAGGTACTAAACCAACAACAATGTCAGATGAAGACTAGAAGAAGTTGGATCGGAAGGTGAAGAGCACAATACGGTTGTGTGTCTCAGATTTTGTATTGTTGAATGTATCGAGGGAAGCTACAACGAAGAATTTATGGGGAAAACTTGGGAATTTGTACCAATTTAAGTCTCTGGTGAATAAATTGTTCCTGCGGAAAACACTGTATAACTTGAGGATGAAGGATGGAGACTCGGTGACAGTGCATCTGAATGCCTTCAATACTGTGGTAAGTCAGATTTCATATGTTGATGTTAAAATATTATATGAAGATAACTGCATTAGTTTGTTGTGTTCTCTACCAGATTCGTGGGATAGTCTGGTTATTGCAATAGGTAGCAATAAAACTACCTTGAATTTTGATGAAATTGTCTCAGCCTTGCTGTCGGAGGAAATGAGACAGAGAAATATGGAAAGTCAGAATGGAGATGCCTTATCTGTACGAGGAAGGTCCCTGAATAGAAACAAGAATAAGGTTTCGAGTGGGAGATCTAAATCTAGAGGGAGATCTAAATCTCCTGGAAAGTTTGTAAAGGTGTGCTGGAAATGCGGAAAGGAAGGGCACTACAAAAAGGACTGCAGATCTAAATCTCCTGAGAAAGGAAAGGGATCTGATGATGCTCCTTCTGCAGAGGCAAAAACCATCTCGGATGAAGGTGGGGATGTGTATTTGGCTTCTTCTTCAAATACACATGTAGACCATGAGTCATGGTTGATTGACTCGAGTGCATCCTTCACTTCACTCCTCATAGGGAGTGGTTCTACGAGTATGAGAAATATGATTGCAGTGATGTCTTCTTAGGTGATGATAGAAAGGTTAGAATCATCAGACATGGAAAAGTCAAGCTGAAATTGCAAGGTGGAAGGATTAGAACACTTCCTGGTGTTTTGCACATTCCTGCATTGGCTAGAAATCTTATTTCTGTAAGCAAGATGGATGATACAGGTGTAAAAACAGTGTTCGAAAAAGATGCCTGTAAGATGGTTTCGGGAGCACTGGTATTAATGTGGGGAATTCGGATTGGAACTCTGTCCAAGATTCAGGGCAACGCTATTATTGATGGGTGCAACAGTTATGTGTTTCCCAAAATTGGAGTGGAAAGCCTAGCAGTCTTTGGAGAAAAGACCATGCTATGGCATCAAAGGCTTGGACATATTAGAGAGAAGGGCCTTCAGATACTACATAAAAATGGTATGGTAGAAGGTATGTCTAATAGCTCTCTGGATTTTTATTTCTATGAACATTGTGTATATGGGAAGGAGAATCGAGTGATTTTTCCTTCTGGTGCTAAGAGGGAAAATAAGATATTAGAGCTTGTGCCTAGTGATATGTTTGGACCTGTGTCGGTTCCATCACTGGGGTAAGTTTGTGTACTATGTTTCATTCATATATGAATTCTCAAGGAATACATGGATATATTTCTTGAGGAATAAATTTGAAGTCTTTGACAGATTTAAAGAATTAAGGCTCTCGTGGAAAACCAGAAAGAGAAGAAGATAAAGGTGTTGAGGACAAATAATGGTAGGGAGTTCTGCAAGAAGGAATTTGAAGAGTTCTGTAAGAAGTGTGGTATAGCACGGCAAAAGACTACTCCATACACACCTCAGAAAAATGAAGTTGCAGAAAGAATGAACAGAACGTTGATGGAAAAGGAAAGAAGCATGTTCAGTGGTACCGGGTTGGGACAAGAATTTTGGGCAGAGGTAGTGGAGACTACATGTTACTTGGTTAACAAATCACCTTCATCAGCGTTGGAGGATAAGACTCCACATGAGGTATGGACTGGTAAGAAACCCTCTCTTTCACATATGAGGGTATTTGGATGTGATGCATATGTACATTTTCCAAAGGAGAAAAGGAGCAAGTTGGATAATAAATTTGAAAGGTGCATCTTTATTGGGTATAAGGATGATTTAAAGGGTTACAAGCTTTGGAACCCGGAAACAAGGAAGGTTGTGTATAGCCGAGATGTGGTGTTTAGAGAGGTGAAAGATGTTGTTAAACATGAAGTCATACCAAAGGAACTTGAAAAGATAGAGTTTGAGCTAAAGGAGGATGAATCAGACTTTACAACAGAAGAAGACTCAGAAGAGGAAGAGCCACAAACTCCAGCTATGAGAAGATCAGTTCGGGAAAGAAGATAACTAGAAAGGTATAGTCCATCTGCTTTCTGTTCAAATTTTTCTTTAATTATAACTGGATGGTCCCAGAACTGTCAGGAAGGCCATAGATTTAGAGGATGGAAAACTCTGGAAGGAGGCTATGGTTGATGAAATGGAATCCTTGCATAAAATTGAGGCATGGGATCTAGTGGAGTTTTCGGCTGGAAGGAAGCCCATCGGGAGCAAATGGGTGTTTAAGAAGAAGATGAATGTAGAAGGCAAGGTGGAAAAATACAAAGCTAGGTTGGTAGCAAAAGGTTATTCCCAGGTGTCGGGAATTGATTTTGGTGATATTTTTTCTCCTGTTGCCAAAGTTACTTCTATTAGATTACTTTTATCTGTTGTTGCTGCATTTGATTTTGAGTTAGAACAGATGGATGTGAAGACAATATTTCTTCACGGCGATATGGAAGAGGATATCTACATGAAACAACCTGAAGGCTTTATGGTGAAGGGGAAGAAAGAACTGGTATGCAGGTTAAAGAAGTCTTTGTATGGGTTAAAACAATCACCAAGGATGTGCTATCAGAAATTTGATACCTATATATGGGGACTTGGCTTCACCAGAAGCAAGGAGGATCACCGTGTTTATTTTAAATTAATTGGTGACCGTGTTATTTATTTGGTCTTGTATGTGGATGATATGTTGTTGATTGGAAATGACAAAGAAATTATCCAAGATTTGAAGACCTAATTGTTCTCCAAATTCGACATGAAGGATATTGGTGCTGCAAACTATATTTTGGGCATGGAAATTAAGAGAGATCGGGTAAAGAAGAAGCTCTGTTTAAACCAGAGGAACTATGTTGAGACTATATTGCAAAGGTTCAATATGCAAGATAATAAACTGGTGAATGTTCTGATTCCTGTAGGTACAAATTTGTCTGCTGAACAGTGTCCCAGGACACAAGAAGAAGAGGAGGATATGTCTTGCGTTCCATATGCAAGTGCAGTGGATAGCCTGATGTATGCAATGGTCTGTACTAGACCAGAAATTGCACATGTAGTGGGATTATTGAGGAAGTTTATGTCGAAGCCAGGGAAGGAGCATTGGGCAGCAGTGAAGCAGGTTTTCAGATATTTGTGTGGCACTAGTGATTATGGCTTGTGCTACCAGGGAAGACCAGGATTGGAAAGAGTGTTGGACATTTGTGGTTTTTTGGATGCAGACTAGGCTAGAGATCTGGACCAAATAAGATCTACAAGTGGGTATGTGTTTAGCCTATTTGGAGGTGTAGTTAGTTGGATGAGTAAATGACAGTCTGTAGTGGCCCTTTCAACGACAGAGGCAGAATACATAGTAGCCACTCATGCAAGCAAAGAAGAATTTTGGTTGTAGAGATTGTGTTCACGAATGGGGTTGGTGCAACAAGCTATAAGGATAGACTCTGATAGCCAAAGTGAAATTTTCTTCGCTAAGAACCATGCTTATCATTAAAAGCCAAAGCACATTGATGTTAAATATCACTTTGTGAGAGATATGGTTGAGGCTAAAAGGGTGTTGCTGGTAAAGGTGGACACCTTGAAGAATGTTGTAGATGCATTGACGAAGTCTGTGAGCACTCAGAAGTTCTCTTGGTGTAGAGAAAAAATGGGTGTTGCAGAGCTAGGATAATAACTAAGCTCTCTTGTGCCCCCCTGCAGAAAGAAAACAACAAGTGGGAGAATGTTGGGTATCTGTTATATTCTTTCCATGACTAGTCATGCGCGGGGGGTCACAGGGGGAGCGAAAGACCCCCTTGTACGATGCACCAGGAACAATAGGGGGGTCATATGGGGGGGCGACAGCCCCCCCTATTTGGGGTCTGGGGCAACGCCCTAGGAAAAAAAAATTGGTCCTTTTTTTTGTGGGTGGACCCACCCATGGTTTTGTGCATGGGTTTTCACATGGTTTTGGGGCATGATGGTTTTCGGCCCCTAGTATTTTGTAGATCTGGTCAAGGGAACTATAGTTATGTTCTAATCCAGGGTTAATGGATTGGGGTTTATGTATGCTTCGAAATGTATATATATGTGTTGTAACACTAAAAGGAATATAATGAAAAATCAATCTAGTCGTCCTAATTTGGGATCCAGGGGAAAATATTGTGTATATCTATTTTATGTTTTATGCTCTCACTATTGTTTATTTTCTACTTTTAAGATTCGTTTGTAGATAATTTATGTATAGGGTTAAAACCTACAACTCGACCTGTGATCGGATCAAATGGTATCAAAGTAGGTGACTGATTTGTAGGATAGGCAAAGGAGAGAAGCACGCTGAAATATTGCAAGAGTTGTAAGAGATAAATGAAAGCCTTCAAGCCAAAAATGCATAATTGCAAAGATTATTGCTCGATAAGCAAGAGCTTCAGGAGATATTATGAGCCAAAGAGGAGATATTTTCTAAATTGTAAAAGGTTGAGACAACGAAGGATGCATCTCAAACCGAGGTATATGATGTCACTTCATGTTTTTTTCTTTCTCAATATGAGACAAATTTTGGCATGAAAATCCTCACGAAGATGGAGTATAACAGAGGTGGACTTGGCATAAACGGCCAAGGAATCACCCAGCCATTGGAGGTTGTACCAAGACAACCATTTGTAGATTTGGGTTATGGACAGGAAGAGAAAGGAGAATGCTCGAAGGTAGCTGAAGCAAAACCCATCTCTCCATCACCTGATTCCAGGAAGGGATTAAAGCCACCTAGTCTCCACCAGTTCAAGGACAAGTCAGGAAGGTATAACATGCATTCGAATTCTTCTTTGTTTAAGAGAAATGATCACTTCTATAGATCTTCTAACCTTGATGTAGTCAGGAATCATACAAAGAAAGGGTGGCTTAATAAGACAGATGTGACCACAAGAAGGGAGACCAAGAATAATGAGAACCTTCCGAATCCTCCTATCATGAAGACATAGTTGAATGGGAAATGAAAATTGTTGAAATTTTTGCAAGATCAGTGGCCATTGGGAGAAGAAGTGCTGGAATTTGCACCCCGTAATTCTCCACAAATCAAGTAGACAGCTTGTAAAAGAGCCCATGAAGAAGGAGGCTCCATCCCCAATTCGAAAAGCATGCTTACAAGAAGAAAGTGCTTGGTGTTGGTTTGGTAAGAAATCCATGATGTTTCTGCAAGTCATATTTCTACTCTTTTGCAAAATTTCAAGTTTTATGGGGGAAATAAATGCTAAAAATTTTCTTGGCTCAGAATCAAAAAATAACAGCACCATTGCAAAGAGCTCGACAAGAGGAATTCGACGACGCTTGAATCGCGTCAAACGACCTCTAGATGGAAAATTTATTGCAATCTGAGGATGTTGTGAGAAAGTATAGGAAGCCACAAGCTACTGACTTAATCAAGGGAAATTGCAGTTGGAGCAATGACACTCATCCAAATTCCCTTAAAAATATCATTATTTTTTCATAGAGAATGCGGCCTAATTGGACCCTTTCTCTGAGAAGGCACTGCTGCGAAGTGATTTCATCTACAAAGCGAGAAATGAAAATCGTGGTCAGAAGTTACAAGATAATATAACATCTTCTGAAAATAGTAGTATTGAAGAATTCAAGACCACAAGAGAACACATGAATCTCTTTGGTGAGCTCGAATCCAGAAAATGTGCTAGGTCCCTTTCGAAGGCAGAGAAAGAGGGAACATCCATTGCGACACCTAGAAGTGACAACACTATCCCTGCGTGCTCATGAGACAGATACTAATATGACTCATGTTTGCAAAAAATATGCTTGTAGAGTTGTTTTAATCTTGGAAGAAAGGTTTTGCAAACAGTGTTCATGCTGCATTTGCCACAAGATGGCTTGTGGCATTGTCGATAGGCTTTCCTCTGGCAACAAAATGAAAAACAATTGTGCTTTTGGGAAAATAATGTGGATCAGCTATGCAGATGGTAGGGTACAGATCATGGAACAAGATGGCTTTCTCACAGTTCAATTGTCATTGTCAGAGCTTGGCTGAATACCATGGCGTTCAAAGGTTTATCTGTGGCTTCTGTAAATCGACTTCCCGCCCTAGCATTGCCCACGATTTCTTGGCATACAGTATTAGAATTGATGAATATCAAGACCTTCTTGACCGTGGCTAGAGAAGATCTGGGAAGCTTGTTTACAAACCTGAAATGGAAATAATTTGTTGCCACTCTTACACTATTCGTCTCAAGGTAGATGTGTTTTCTCCAACAAAAGAGCAAAAACGTGTCCAACGACAGATTCATAGATATTTGGATGGAACTTATTATGAATCTAGGACTGAAGGGAGTTTCTAAAGACTTTGAATATACTAGCAGTATTTCATTTCAAATTGCAGCTATTGTGAAGCACAAGCTAGTGATAAAAAACACAAGAGTGCATGTGACATTTTGCTAGAAGTTGAAGGTCACAAAGAAACATCAATTGACATTCCTCCCATAGTAATAGCAGCCACGATGTCCTGATCGAGCACCAGAACAGGAAAAAAATCCTTTCAAAACTGAAAGATTGGGTGCGAGTGCGAGATTTTGGAGCCTTAGAGGCATTGTCAATACTTCGACCCCAAAATCAGAAGAGGTTATTGAATCCATTATCGTATTTGGAAGGATTTATTCCCATGCACAACTTTTTTTCCGCATTCTGCAAATTTTGAGATCACCTACGGTTTTTGGGGATCATTTTGGCAAAAATTGATATTGTGTTGATTGCTCAGTATGATGCTCCATCAAACTGGTGTTGGGTTCTATCGATATCTGTGCTGATATATAGCATAATTTGTTGGAGTTCGTTGGCTGCATTTAATCAGATTGTAAGAAACGAAGGTGCCAAGTCACTCTTCAAGGGTGCAGGTGAAAATATCCTTCGTGTTATTACCAGGGCTGGTGTGCTGAATATGACCAGCTACAGTCACTTCTTCTTGGGAAGAAATATGGCTCTGGCGGAGGCTAATGTGCCATGTGAGCTTTAGGTACTCCATAAAATGCTCCTCGTCTTCCTGACGCTACAGAGCTTCATTCCATTCGAATTGGTCTGCTTACCTCTGACTTTAGGTTGATTGCGCACACTAGTTGTTGGAGAATATCTATGTGGTTGCAAGCGTTTGCAGTATTTAAATGTGTCACTACAACATTTAGCTTCGAGCTTGATTACCATAGATTTAGGATACCCTCGAAATTACTAAATGTTGATATGGAAGGAAAATTATGTTGCCATAAATAAACCAAGTTTAATATGGAGGGGTTTAAACCAAAATGAGTGGAAAAGTGTGAATATTTTATCAGATCACAATATACACGTAAAAGAGAGTGGGTAGTGGAGGCCAACAGGCGGCTGGTCACGAATGGGCTAAACTTGACTTCTGAGTTGGCACCTGCAGACAAACCTTTGGAACTTGGAAGCTCAATAGTTTGAATCTGGTTTTGCAGTCTCTTAACGACAACTTTCATTCAATTTATTTTCAGTGTGCTCAGTGGTTGTTCCATTAGGGACACCTAATATTTATTTTAATCCTAAGACCTCAATTATGACCCTGAACTCAATTACGACCTTGAATTGTGTGGATCTAACTCTAGAGGCAGTGTTAACCGACTTGGGTCGTTAGTGGTGTGATATAAAAGGGGGACAATGGTGCTCTGATTGCGGTTAAAGGAAAAATAATTGATTGAGTACACTTTGATATGTTATTAGGTAACAAGGTTTCCTTCCTTCCAATGTCCATGGAGCTCATGCATAGAGCAGGGTGTTTGGACATGGTTGTTTTTACCACCTATAGGTGCACTTTTGAAGAAGAGGCAGTTTCCTTGAATTTTTTTATATATATGCCCATTATTTGTTGTATGCACTACATGCACAATAGAATATGAATAGTGATAATAACCTCCACCATTTTCACAACTACCCATGGAAATAACCCAACGTGGGTTTGGCATTTGATCAGAATTGCTCTTTATTAAGACAGGCAATGGAGACTTCTTCATATACCATTGGATCAACATGCAGGATGCTATTCTACAAATGGATGCATCCTATGCAGCCTCTCTCCTTACATTGGACATACATAAATGGGTAATTAAAAGGGCATTTTTTTTTATTTTTTTTAAATTTTTCTGCCCCATGCCTAGAAAATGAAGAGGGAAATTTCATAATTCACATTTTGCAATGGGGGGATTTGTTTTCTTTTCACCATTAATGCATTTGAATGATGTGGGACATACACATGTTAAAAGGGGTTTTAAACATAGTGTGTTTTTTCCTTTGTGCACATGTTTGGAACATTAAATTGCTTTGTATTGACATGTAGAAGGGCCATAGTAGCCATCATATTTTGACATCAGAAATTTTGGCATGTAAATTTTTGAATGCCATGTAAAATGGCCATAGTTGCCACCATGAAAATCATGATGTAAAGTTGATTATGAAGCATTGTAAAAGGCTTGTTTTAGCCACTCTTATGTGAGCATTAGGGGAATTTTGAGGTCTAAAATGGGCCCCCTAAGAAAAATGTACAACAAAAATAAACTTTATAAGAACCAATAGGATTCAAGATGATGATGTCAACCATGGGGGATGATTCACCATTTTTTAAGTAAAAGGATAAAAATATTAAAAAATAATAAAATAATAAAACTACTTTTTCAACCCGTAGTTTCAACTTATCTCCCAAATTTTTTACTCAAATTTCAAGCGGGAGTACTCTTTGGATTCAAAATTTAATTCCCCATCCAAGGAGTACTCATGTTGCATACTTTCAATGGAACATGTTGCACGAAAAATGAGAAATACATAAAAACGTGATTACAATCATCTTTTTCATGTATTTCTCATTTTTCGTGTAGTAGGACCCATCGAAAGTATGCGACATGGGTACTCCTTGGATGAGGAATTAAATTTTGCATCCAACGAGTACTCCTGCTATAAATTTGTTTAAAAGCTTTGGGAGATAAGTTGAAAATTTTGTTTTTTATTTTTTCCCTCTAACATTTGATGACGTAATCAAATATTATTTTATTATTTGCACTATTATTTTATAATTTCCTTAGGAGGTCCATTTTAGACCTCAAAATTCCCCTAATGGGAGAGTGAGAGGCATATTTTTTTGCATTAAGCCTTGTTGGCTTATTTGTAATCAGCTTGAATGAGGTGATTTCCTAAGCCATTTTGTCATGTAAACTTGACTAATGAACTCTTGGAAAGTGTTCTGAAAGATGTAAACAGGTATGGTCAGCTATAGGTTGCAGCTTTCGGCAGATGTGGGCTTTTTCATTCTAATTGTGAAGGACCACGGTGAAGGAATTTTGAAGGAATGTTCCTTTTTAGGCATTTGTGTTGCAACAGTTGCAGGTGTTGGCATTATGTTCCAATTTCAAAGTACGTTAGGTGAAGGAGTCATGATGGAGTGTGCCTTTTAGAGATAGTTGCATACAGTTGAGTTGATTGGAGCTGATACTTTTGGAGACCAAAAGTTTCTTTGTGGGAGGTGTGATCCGGAAGGACCTTCGCACATAAAAATATCTTGGTGCCATGATGATTTGAAGTTGGTGACAAGTATTTAAGTGGGTGAAATTATGTTTATGCATTTAATTATGCATTTTATTAAACCCATGCATTATTTGATATAAATTGATAATTGTGAGAGAAACTTGTCTCACATTATTCATTAATGTAATTAGGGAAATTGGTTTTTATCTGAGAAACCACCGCATAACAATTCTCTATTTTTTTTCAATTATGGGTTGAGAGAATCAAGGGCATGGTTGGAAAGTCTTTAGGTGGTTTTGAGACTTTTCCCAATTATGGGCCTGAGATAGTTGGAGGTCCTACTTTCATGGACTTTGTTTTTCATTCCTTGTAGTTAGGCCCTACAATTGTGGATCTTGTAATTAATGCTCTTTGTTGGACAGTGGGTGAGGAAAACTATATATATTCCTTATGTAAGCCATGAGAGGGAGGAGAAGACAGGAGAGAATACTTAGCCATTGAGAGTCATCATGCTTGGCTAATGCTAAGCTATAGATCTTGAATGTAAGAAAGCTTACTTTGACGAAGGAATATAGAGGATATGCATTCCAATTGAAGCAGTTCCGGAGATGTAGCCACAGAGAGATGGTGGGGTGAACTCCGTCACCAATTGGTTGTCTCTCTCTTATGTGTTTTGTGCTTCTTGATTATGTGCAGTTCATTTAATTATGTTGATGTGGACTAACATGCTCATTTAAGCCTGTATAAGCCATAGTCAATTAAAATATCTTAATACTGTACATGATGGTTAGAGTAGTACTCGAACTATGATCAAATCAATTTTAATCCAATAATTACATTATCATTGGCGACACCTTCTATCATCACGGTATCGATACAGTTATATGAAGGTGCCTCACCCATGAGGAGGCTGAGAAATTCTTAAATGAATGCCACTTGGAGGCACGTGGTAGTGCTTTATATGGTTATGCCACTAGACAGAATATCCTACATGCGGGTTACTTTTGACCTACCATATTTCACAATTTTATTCTCGTTGTCGAGAAGTGTCATGCATGCCATATTTATGGTGGTAAGACTCTTGCTCTGCCCAATCCTTTGCATCCTGTTATAAATGTAGGTCCTTTTGCGAAATGGGGTATTGATTTCATGACATGTAACCCTCACTCAACTGAGGGGCATTGCTATATCATCGTAGCAGTAGATTACTTTACGAAATGGGCCAAGGTTATGCCTACATTTAACAATACCGATGAAAAAACTGCTTATTTTTTCTTTAACCATGTCATTGCACGGTTTGGTGTTCCACAAGCCATAGTTGTGGACCATGGAAAAAAAATTCATAATCAAATGATGTCCAAACTAACTGCTAAGCTAGGAATTTCCCATGAAATTTCCAATCCCTACTACCCTTAGGCGAATAGGCAATTTGAGGCTATTAATAAAATTTTCAAAGCACTACTTCAACGTATGATAGGGGTCCATAGGTCATAATTTAATTTGATTCTTTATGTTGTGTTGTGGGAATACAAAACCTCCATTAGGACTGTTAACATATTTATTTCTTTCTAATTTGTTTATGGTCTGGAAGCTATCCTTCTCATTGAATGTGAAATTCTATCACTGAAACTTGATGTAGAAATTATTCCTGCCACTTTCATACAATATGAATGTCTCTTACATTTGACGTGCTTATATGAGACGCCACACGATGCTGCCATGGATAATGAAGCCCATAAGAAACGTATCAAGGGGAAATATGGCATAGTGTCAAGCCACGTGTCTTCTCAGAAGGAGACCTTGTCCTGCTATACAACCAAGAGTCTGATAAATTAGGATTAGGAAAGTTTGAGCCCATGTAGCTAGTTCTATATATTTCCAAACATGTTCCTGCTAAATGGGCCTATGAGCTTGTCAATTTTGATGGAGTTCCACTCGAGAAACCTAGAAATAGGTTGTACCTTAAGAAATACTATGCTTGATTCTTTGCATAGTGCACTGTGTAAATGTTGTATATAGGAGTGTTAGTATGTTTGTGGTGTGTCCCTTAAGAGTTTCCTTCATTTTCTGTTAATCTAGTTTACATTTTGTTTTCAAATGTAGACATACCTTGAACCATAGGTTGGTTATGCAAATTGTGCTATTCATAGCACTCAGAATCTATGCTCTGCAGCGTGGGCTATCTTTGGTCCAAATGGAGAGTTAGAGAGTCTACAAGGGATTTGCATTAGTCTCTCTACCAATAAGATCCCTGAGTATAGTGCAGTGATAGAGTTTTTTTATGACGCTATTTCACGTGATATACGTCGTATGGTCATCATCCTTGACTCACAACTTGTAATACTATAGCTGACTAATGTTTATTCAGTTAGAAGTCCAAATATGCTCTGTATGTCCTTAAGGGTTCGTATTATACTTTAATTTCATCAATATCAACACATTTCTAGAAATATAAACACATTAACAGATTCATTGGATATTCATGTTTTATATATACATTTGCGACATATGTAAATAAAATTCAATAAACATCACATCCATTGAAAGAGATGATAGAAACATAAAGAAAAAATTAAGATAATTGTATATATATAAGAATTTGGATGTGTACATTCTTCCTACAGTGAATTCCAAATCAACAATGTTTCTTCCAGTAATTTTCCACCATCTCCTACTGTGCTGGAGATTCTTGCCACTACATTTTTTAGGTTGGTCTCCCTCTATTTCTGTACCTCTGGTGGCTTGGTTGGTTGTAGCGTCATTTGCATCTCGTTAATCTTGAGCTCATACTGAAACTGCACTTATGTAGCCTTCTTCTTGGATTCATTGACAACAAGGTGGAGCTTCACGACCTTTTCTTTGACTAGCTCCTCCTCACAGACATCCATGTCTAGTACTTCTATGCAAGTGGCTTCAATCACTTCATTCAACCTTTGTTGTTTTTCTTCTTCCTAGTCCTTTTCCTTTATTTCCTGGTCGAGTTTTTTCTTCAATTCAACTCGTTCTTGTTCTATGTGAATATTTAATTTTATTGTGAACTGCGCTTGTTCCTTTAACTCATTTAAAACACCTTAGTGTAGTTCATGCAATATTGGAATATGAGGCATTGCAAGGTTCATGTCAACCTTGTCCCAAGTTTTTCTTGCTTATTTTCTTTAGTTGCGTCGAACTACAGAGCCCTGACAGGTATCTGCATGAGCCTCATCCCAAATGTTGTTTCTATTTGTCTTTCTGGTTGGAGGGGTTTGATTATCGACGGTGGCTATCTAGCTCTCTATGCTAACAACTTTATATCTTTAACACTATGCTCAACTACTATCAAGAGTGTGTTGTAGTGTTCCTTAATTGTTCCTTGTGATTCCTTCGCCACATTGTAAACCTTGTCCCTAATCTCGTCAATTTCCCCTTCAGTAAGGACCTGTTGTAGCCGCTACAACACCACCCAAAATTTTCAATATTAGAAATTCCGGGTCCCCCTCTGCTCGCTTAGTCGTAAGGTCTTTCACCGAACCTGCAGTCAGTGTCGTTAAGGTCTTTCACCGAACCCACGGTCAGTGACATCCCAGCGACCTATCCCCAACCCCTCATGAGTTGTATCGCTATCATGATCAGATGTTTTTGTTGCAATCACACCATGTGCGAAGGATCGCCATGCATTCATTCGACAGGAAACTTGTGTGTATGTACATTAAGAGCGCTTGCATCATGAATTGTCCACGCGCTTTGTTTTAGCACTTCGCCGAGCTCGTAGTCTAATATTGATTATTTTGGGGGGCACCATTCTCTAAAATTTAACTCCAAACTAATTAGTGTATATTGTTACATGCAGGCGGTCCTACAGATGATATATCAAAGGATATCACCATCGCGTTAAGAGGAAGAGATTGGCGCCCAACTAACAAGAGAAAAATGGTTAGGGAAGTTGTCAATCACGAGGAAGAAGACTCTCTTACAAGAATACAAACAAAGCGGCAAAGCTAATGTTTTCTTGGACATGCAGTTTAGGGAAAATAATGACGCTCTTGAAGATGCAGATAAGGCTATCATTAGATTCCAGAGCGAGTGACAGTCACGGGTGCTTAAGAAGGAAAAATACACTTTATCAAATGGAGAAGGTGACATTTTTACTCATCATGGTGTTTCTCTATCAACTCTTGATGACCTTGAGGACGAGATTGTTTGAAAATGAAAATGATGATGACACATTACCAGGAAGTTGCATTTTGGTGGGGATGCTGATCAAGAAACAATCCCAATTGCTGCTATTTTAGAAGGAGACCAAATAAGTATAAATTCAAAAAGGAATTTTTGAAGATCCTGCACAATGTCAGATCCATGTCGAGGCCTGCACATAGCGAGCTTAGGAGATTTCTCAAGAGAATGACAATCTCATTCGAGGCATTCTCGTGCCGGGCAGCAGTGCGAAAGCACACATGTTGGTGTGGCAAGCCAACGGCAGAGTCTCAAATATGTGAACGCTCCTTCGAGAAGCAACATTTATTAAGCCTGAGCTACATAGTGTGGAGTTATTTATGCTGCAAGGGGTAAAATGTGGAGGAATGAAAGGGCCTCAAAACCCTAGCCCCCTTTTCGTCTTACATATCCATAAAGTTGGTCTATTCAAGACCATATGAGATGGAGAACCTTAAATTGAACCTAAAAGGTCATGTTTAAATGCACACACCTTTTGGTAGCTAGGCACATTGATGCATATGCAAAGAGAGCCTTCAGAACCACGAAATAGAAAGGGTTAATATTAAAGGGGCCATCAATGTGGCTTGAGTAGCATATTTCGACTCTTGATCTTTCAAAACAAGAAGCCTTCATATTATGAGGTAAAGCAAATGATCAAATTAAGACCAGGTTCGAAAGCACGTGGTTTCAAAACCACCAGAGATCATGGAACCAAAACTATAGGGAAACTTTATAAGTGGGCGCACATCCATATATCCAAGACAAGGCACCAACATATGTTTTTAAAGCCTCATTAGAACATGGATTAGAACCTTATGAAAACTCATTACGATTGAGATCGTATATTTTTTATGGTGGAGTTGTGACCTATTTGTAAAACATAGAGTGGGCGCAAATGTCGATGACAGGTTTTCAAGTGGTCAAATTTTATGTTTAAAACATGTACAAGTGGACGTGGATGCAAAGGTTGATGGCGAAGTTTCATCCCATGCTAAACGTTGGAGACATGGCGCAGAACCAATGCATGGACATGTTGCATGGAAACAAACGTTCGATGACAGGTGTTCTTGTCGTAAAGGGGAAAATTTTGGCTAAAGATATCTATTCCCTACAGAATGCAGAAGGTTCAGGTCTGGCTCCATTTGACAGTTGGCTATGTTTGCGAGGGACCAAAACCATGGCTTTGCGCATTGAGAAACAACAGGAGAACGCAAAGAAAAATTTTCGAAGTTTGTCATCTCATCCTCTGATTGAGAAAGGATATTACGCTGGTCTTCCTGGCCACCCAGGCCACAATTTACATTGTTCGCAGGCAAAAGGAGAAGGTTTTTTTCTTAGTTTTCAAACCGGCTCTTTGGCCCTCTCAAAGCACATCGTCGAAAACACAAAAATTTTCAGCATAACTGTTAGTTTTGGCAGTGAGAAGTTACTCATCAGTCTTCCATGTTTCGTGTCACATGCAAGTATACCCTTTGAAGTACGAAAGTCCCAAGGATTAAGTGAATATTTGATTCGCCTTCTAGCGGGATTGAGGATGAAGAAGACCTGATTGCTGATTTAGACCAAGCAATCAAATCTGCACCTGTGTAATGCCAGCTGATTGATGCTTTGGAAACAAGTTATGTGAGAGTTCATAAAACCAAGTAAAATATGAAACAGACATGTGTTGAGTTCGTGAGGTTGTATGTGCACAATGTATGACTGTGGTGCATTACAAATGAGCACAAACAGTTTAATGGTGTAGTTTTGATCCACGTAAAGCAGGTATATGCGATCAAATTTACGCTGCAACAGGGCGCAGAGCATCTTGAAGACGTTGCAAATTTGTGAAAATATTTCCACACCAGAGTTTTAGCTATTGGAGCAGATATATTTGGTAGGCACGTGTTATTATTGAACAGGTCGCAGGGTCGCACAGATTAAGCATTGCCCGAGGCTGCGACTCATCCAGTCTTGCGACCCAACGACCCCATCAAGTCGCATGTTTAACAGGTCGCAGGGTAGCAGAATGATCTGCCCGTGGAGAGATTCGACTCAGCCAGTCTTGCGACCCAACGACCCCATCAAGTCGCACGTTTTCCAGGTCGCAGGGTCGCAGAATGATCTGCCCATGAGAAGCTGTGACCCAAGGAATTTTCCGACCCTGCGACCCCATCAGAAAATGCAGATTCATGCTATAATCGATCTCCCACGTGTCTCGTCCCCCGTCAAAGCTGCTGATGCTTGTTCATGATAACGTGAATTCCTACTCACCATGCCGTATCACACGCAGGCTTCCCAATGCATGCAGCCATGAACGAATGGTAATCGTGCTGCTACGCACAAACAAAGGGAGAGTGTTGATACTAGCTAGAGCGCCAGAACATGCTTAAAACAAGTGTCCAAAGATTGCTCAATTTTCGCGCAGAGTTTTGGATTCTTTCCAATTGTCTGCGACTGTCAGAGGTTTCACATAAAACGATACCAAATACGTTTTTCATTACACCAGTTTTCAGCTATGTCCCAGGCGTAGAATTCTATGGTGGAAAAGCCCCTTAGTTTCAAGCAAGGAAAGGAGCTGTGCTAAATATTGTTTCCTAAATTGAAGATTAAATGACACGCAAATATGTTGTACCCAACATATTTTGATTGTGGAACTCATTGACCATTACCAGGCGGCAGATGATAGTGAATTAATTAGTGATAAAGCCCTCAAACATATCAAGAAGCAACGATTGACAATTCTCGGCAAGACTGATTGTGTGGAGGCCTACGTCCGATTGTCAATAGTTCAGGCTTTATCTATTTCGCATGGGCCACCAAAATAATCAGAATTCTACAAAGGGTGCCATTTTAAGCTTAGCTTCCACGTGCGTCAAATTTAAGGTGTTTCACATCCATCGGCGACTAGCGCACTTGGGAGGAAAGAGTGAAGATGTATCTGGAAATATGATTGGATAAAAAATGCAAGCACATTATTGACCTGCAACAAAAATGACAAAGTCTTGACCACACAGGGGTCTAAATTTATTGTTTTCTGCTCTTGCGAATTAATTAAAATGCCTTTAGCATTATTATTATTTCAATCATAGAGATATATGACCTATGTTATTTTATTGCAGGAAGAACCTTTCGGTCTGCACAAAGAGCCAGAGTTTTCCTCAGCAAACAAGGGGACCTTCTCAAGACAGGTCGCAAACTTTCTCAGGTCGCGGGTGGTGCAAGGTCGCAAACCCAACCGGGTTGCGAGGTCGCGAATTGCCCGAGGTCGCAAGTCGCGAATTGCCCGAGGTCGCAAGTCGCAGAGTTCGCCAGGTTGCTAAGTCGCATCCCCTACTAAATGCCCGATGGTGCGACCCAACGACCCAGCGACTAGGTCGCAGGTCGTATAATCTGGGCAGGTCGCAGGTCGCACATTTACCTGGGTCGCGAGGTCGCAAATCCAAGGAGGTCGAAGGTCGCGGATGGCCTGAGATCACGAGGTCGCAAATCCAAGGAGGTCGTAGGTCGCGGACGGCCCGAGGTCGCGAGGTCATAGATCTGCTCGAGGTCGCAGGTCACAAATTTCTCCAGGTCACAAGTCGCAGAATGGATTAGGTCGCAAGGCAGCTCAACAGTCGGGAAGATGAAAAGTTAGAGAGTCCAAAGGGAAGGCTTTGCTCTATAAATGCTTCCTTCGGGAACTTGTAAAAGATATTTTGTTTGGGACTCGAGCAGAGTACATTGTATTACCAGTAGATTATACATTTAATGATGAATACAAGCATTTTGAAAAATCCCTTTGTGGATCTGCTGTTGTTTTATGTATGAGCACTCTTGAGTATTATATCTTCATTTTCTGAACATCTTTAGATTAAGGGAACTGCATCTTTAATTCACATCACAGTTGCATAACAGTTTGCTGAGTATGTTAATGGTGGTTGAGTTTATTTCACTTTCTTAGCGAATGTTGATGACTTTGTTTATCTGCGTTTGTGTTATCATTTAAACTTTTAGGAAGTGAAGGGTGTTCTTGTCATGAGGAACTGTTTCCTTTGCGGTCAGAACAGTTTACAAGCATGACCCTAATGAAGTGTTGCTAACGACACTTCCTTCGGACTTCATGCTTTATTATTTTCTCTTGCTACTCATAGTGCTACATGTACATTTAATTCTTTGATCATATGTCTTGTATGAGTTGATTAGGTGTGTACCCACTATTTTATAGAAGGTTAAGCGAGACCCAAAGAAAGGAGAAATCAGTGGTAGCCGGAACCACACCCCGGACGGCATCCCTATTCCAAACGGTTCAAGGTCTAATTGGGACCTTTTAATGGGGAGATCCCTTGCTGTTGGCCGGACAGATTTTCCCGTCAACAGGACCAAGTACGTTGTGCCCTTCGACTTATTAACCTTCTGTTTCTTCCTATTTTTTTGGGAGACTTTGTTGTGCATATTTATTTTTCCTTTATTTGTCGATGTATTTTCCTTATCTTGTGCATCACCTTCAAGCGGATTTGCGCCTCCAAGAGGATATAGTTGAACCTCACCATGCTCTGGCTCCTTATCTTTCTCTTGTGCCTCTTTGTCTTTGTCTTTTCCGCTTGGATCTCCATGCTCCAATGTTTCTCCATTTTTATGACTATCCTCTGCTCCTTACTCTACCACAATCATCCATTCTATGGGCCACTGCTGTATCAATGTAGCCAAATCATCTTCGGTAACTATGTATAGAAGAGGATACCATGTCTTCATTGTATCCTTTCTGGCCTGCATATATGTTATATGGAAGTCTGATTTGAACTTTGCAACTCCTTTATACTACTGGTAGAGGCTTAGTGACAGTCGAGGATGTTGTTTGACCACCATATTTAGGGCCATGTGGTATAATACAAAGAAAATTGGTTCTCCTGTACTCTCTTCAACTCATTAGAATGCCACAATAAGGCATATCGCGATGTTTTGCACACATATTCTTATACCACATGAAAATGTGATTTTTCCGGTTCTTTCCATGCCATTAGTGCAATGGTCAAAATCAACGATGCGTAGTGAAAGGATGAACCTTTCTTCTGTGCTTCGCAACAATCCTCCAATAATTCAATGCAAAAATACCCATGTCATACTCGACCCCTTTGCTACACTGTTCAGCTAGTGAAACCACCGTTGCAGGGACTTCATTATCTCAACATTTTTGCATAATATTTCCAGCCAAGATATGCATGACGAAGCATACTCCTTGGTCCTTGATTGAATTTATGGCATAGCCTCGCTTTCCCTTGACCAATTCAAAATTCTCCTTCATGGTCTATGCTACTGCTTTTTCTTGGTCCTTACCCACAAAAATTTGGTGGGGTCCCTTCCTTGGTATGGTAATTTTGTAGTTCTCGCTATTAGCATTTCATCAATGGGGATCCTCTGCCGTAGCCAGAGGTATCCATCGTGCAACAGCATGAGAAATTGTCTCACATAGGAAGTGTTGATGGAAATCCTACTGAAGTGTGGCACATACAACATGTTCAACAATCCAGACCATTCCAACCCTCTTGCCCACTTTAGAGGCTCCAATTTTGTTACTCCTCTCTCTACATAGTGGATCAGCTTTAAGTATTTACTTGGCACAAACTGTGGATATTTGGTCTTCTCATTGAATTCATAATATGAAAATCATGGTTGTGGGATTCTTCCTAGAAGCTCTCCCACAAATGGTACTTTCTCCGGCATCAATGTTGTGAATGTTCCATACTTCGCATCTTTGGATTCATTCATGAGTTTAGCATGTGGTTTCCTAGGCAGCAAGTATGGTGATCGTGGCAAGGGAATTGTTGCTCCCTCTGTCTCCATCAGTTGTTATTCCTCGTCGCTATCTTCGATAGGTTGGGGTTCTAGTTGTGGTTTTATGGGCTTCTTATCTTGCTTCTTTTTTGTTCTTACTTACTTATTATGCTTCTTTATTTGTGATTTTCGGTGCAAGAAAGGTGATGTTGTGGTTGATCATGATGCTACAGGTGCAGTAGATGGTGTTTCGACATCCATGAGTCCAACTAAACATTTATTTTTGAAAATATGAAGGATTTCATTGGTATTAATACGCAACTTCTACAACTTCTCAATACTCAGCAATTTCATAGCTCTCAGACAACAAAGTTCCAAAATCTTGGCGGGACGTAGCTTTTTACAGTGCTCCTGATCTTATAGCCTTATCATTAGATCATATCTTGCTAGGATCTGGTTCATTAAATGCATATATCTTCTTATATCCTTTCCATAATGTCTCCATAAATTCTCTTTTCCACTCCTCTGACGACAAGTTTCCCTTTCAATGGTCATATTTTTCAGGCCTACTTCGACACACCTTATACTGTGGTGAACAACCTTTCTTACGTCGTGACTTCTGCGAACTCCAACATAATCTAGACTGTAGCGAAGAAACTCCCTTGGTTGAAGCCCTTTTTATGCAGATTAGTTTATAATCGAGTGCCTAGTTTCAACTGCAGGTGGCACTAAGAATTTCCTTCTATGTCAGTGCGAAGCTGTAGGGGCAGGGTTGTCCTTGTACAAATTCAACCTATTGACATTTATCCTTCCCTAAATCAATTCTCCATTCAACTTCGTCAATTAAACTATGCCCCCATCAGTAATATGCTTTATAATATATGGGCCCAGCTAATGCATTTTAAATTTTCCTGGAAATTTTACAAACTTACTGTTGTAGAGGAGGACAAGGTCTCCTATCTTGAACTTCATTTTCTTGATATGTCTGTCATTCCAAGCCTTCTCTCTTTCTTTCTACACCTGTTGGTGGAATCATGATACAACTATTTCTTCTTCTAAAGAAACCAACTATGACACCCTTTCCTCCATTGCTTCAGGGTCTGTCATATCTGTGAAGGCTGCAATTCTCAAGCTAGGCACAATATACTCCATTGGCATCACAACCTCTTGTCCATATACCAATATGAAGGGTGTTTGACTTGTTAGGTTCTTACATGTGATCTTGTAAGCCCATAACACAACTGTAATTTTGAGATCTTAGTCATCTCTGTTAACATTGCATACTTTAGTGAGTACAATCTCCAAAATCCTATTAAATGTCTCCATTATCTCATTGGCTTGAGGGTGATAAGGGGTACTCTTTTGGTGATGGATTTTAAATTCCTCAATTAATTTCTTCAATAGTATTATTCAAAAATGGTGAGCCTTGTTCACTCATCAATATCTTCGGACATCCAAATCTATACAATATATATTCAAAAATAAACTTCGTTGTAGTGTATGCACTGCAGTTCCTTACTCGTTTTGCTTTAGTTCATCTTGTCAGATAATCGGTCGCAGTTATAATATACCTCGCACAAGTATTTTTTCCAAGTGGGTTGATAGGTCCCATAAAATCAATAACCAATTTTCCAAAAGCCTGCAATGTCTCTTGGGGAACTAATGGCATCTCATCTCTTCCAGACGGCTTCCCTGTTATTTGACATATATCACATGCCCTACAATATTCCTTTGCATCCTTATCTAGTGTGGGCCACCACAATATCGCTCTCAAGTTTTTATGTGCAGTAGCCTTTCCTGCATGATGTCTACTAGCTAGACCTCCATGAGCTTCTGCTAGAATCAACGACCTTTCATGTTCAGGGACATATATGCCTAGTATCTCATCTGGTCCCATCTTATATAATTGTCCTACTATCAATGAAAAAGTAATTTCCTTTACCACTAATTATTTATTCTGATGCATAGTATATTCCGAAGGAGCCATCCCTATGGTAAAAAAGTGAATAATTTATGCAAAGTGGTCATCTTCTACTCTAATTGCAAACAACTGTGCATCAAGGAGATTATCCTCTATGCTAGTTGGCTCTTCTCCTATTTCCAATCGTGATAGGTAGTTAGGTCATGCATTCAACCTTCTTAGTTTAACAACTTCAAAGTCATACTCCTTGAATAATAATAAACATATGCAAATCTTCCCTCCTAGGACACACTTATTGACCAAGTACTTCAATGCAGAGTGATTTGTAAACATCTTGAAATGTGAACTTAGAAAATAATTCCTGAATTTCTGCAGGGCATACAACATAGCTATACCTTCTCTTTCTGTGGTAGTGTAATTATTCTCAGCTGTAGACAACTTCCTACTTGCAAAAGCTATCTGATGGTCAATTTAACCTTCACTAGGTTGTGTTAATATCACTCCTAAATATATGCAAGAAGCATCGACATGGACATGGAATTCCTTATTCTTGTCAGGGAATACTAGAATAGGCGCAGTTACCATCTTCTCTTTTATTATGTTGAGGTTCTTCTGGAATTTTTCATCCCACTGAAAAGTCACATATTTTTTTTATCAATTTCTCCATTGGCGTATTGATCTGCACATTACCCTTAATGAATTTTTTGTAGTACCTTGTATATCCCAATGTAGTGCACATCTGTCTTATTGTCTTTGGTGGATCCAAATTTACAATGACAACAATGTTCACAGGGTCCACCATGAGTCCTTTCTTGCAAAAAACATGTCCCAAAAATATACCAAAAGGCACACAAAATATTCACTTCTTCAGATTCAAAGAGATCCTATGTTGTCTACAAGTGTCAAGCATAAGCCTTAAGCTTCCAACATGTTTTTTCAACAATCCAAATACTGTCCAATCATCAAAGTATACTTCCA
Source organism: Pinus albicaulis (assembly GCA_034641835.2). NCBI lineage: Eukaryota > Viridiplantae > Streptophyta > Pinopsida > Pinales > Pinaceae > Pinus > Pinus albicaulis. The sequence goes on from CM076572.1 coordinate 911,086,249, forward strand.
AAAATTTGTGAATGTTCCCCTTAAAATTTGTAACTGCTACTATGGAAAGTATAGCAAGGGAATTCTTCAACCCCAAAGGTATCATTGTATATTGATATGAGCCCCATTATATAGCAAAGGTGGTCTTGTGTTGATCTTCAGGTGCAATTTTGATCTGATGATATCCTGAAAATCCATATGTAAATGAATAGGCTTCCTGACCTCCTACATTATCCAATACTTCATCTATGAAAGGGGTTGGAAAAGGATCATGTAAGCATGCACCATTCAAATTAATTAGGTCTACACATATCCTAATCTCTCATTTTGTCTTATTTTCTTGCACCACTAGAGGACCTACCCATTCTGACTTCTCAACAAGTTCATTAATCCTTGTTGTTATCATCTTATCCAATTCTAACTTCACTTCTTCCTTGTACTTTGGGATCAACCAATAAGGTCTCTACTTGATTGGCTTCGCATAAGGTTTTAGGGGAATCTTCGTGAATCCCAAATCTCCTAATATTCCCTTCATATATGAAAAATTAGTGGGAAACAATTCTTGATATTCATGCAGTAATTTTGTGGCTTTGTCGACTATTTCTTCATCCCAATAATCTCCTACTGTTGCAAACTTCGGCTCTTCTTCTTATCCAATGTTAATATTATTAGTATTTAATGGTTGTGTGATATCTTACATCTCTATATTTGGTCCATGTACTTCATGTTTCCTTTTTTATTATACTATGCAGATGTTTCTAGGGTCGTCTTCTTCATCTGTAGTAATGTTATAGCATTCTAGTGCATACTATAATTGCATGGTCCAATTAGGTTGCTTCCATGTCAGTGTGGCCACTCCTTCAAATATATTCTCTTTTACTATATATGCCTAGATTTCATCCTCAAAGTTGAATGTTAGTATAAATCCATCAATCAAGTCTACCTATTTCATGGTACCATGTTGATGTTCTTTTTCCAAGTAACAATTGATAGGAATTGTCTCCAAGGTGTGAATAAATCCATGCACCCATTCCTATTGTGGAATATCCTTCCATGTTTTAATGCACAACTGAATATTCTCTCTAGTGTCAGTTTCACCATCATATTTCTTCTTTATTTATGTTTCCACTTATGCAAACCTTATCCACATTAATCTTCGACATACCTGTCAATCTTCTATATTCTTCTTGTGTGTGCCCCACCATCTAGTAGGGGTAGATCTTAGGGTTGTATCCAAATATAATAGTCTCTGATCTTCTGGTACCCTTACTTCATAATAATTAAGAATAGTTTCTACATTAACCAAACCATCATAATAAGGAAGATTACATACCTCATATGTCATACAACGAACTACTTTTGTTATTCTTGCACAACGCTTTGTGGATATTTCATGAAATTTGTTCAGCCATTTATCCAGTTCTTTTTGTGAGTCTGATGTACAGGTACTATAATGATCCCAACGCATATTTCTAGTTGGAGTAGGGTTAATATAGTCTTCTTCCTTGGCTATAAATTGATAGATGTTATCAATATCTATCGCGTTGTATTCTTCTCTTAATGGCTCTATATATATTACTCCTTTTGATGGATCTAAAGGCACAATCACCCTCATATTGCTTCCTTCAAATATCGTTTCTCTCTTATTTAGATTGATTATGGCCATATTATCCATTCCGCAATCAATTCCAAGCAAAGAAATGTAAGGATTATTGTCATCAACAATTTATATTACTTCGAAATCAACAATGGTGTGAACTCCTTCAATATCTACTAGGACACTTGATAGTCTTCCCATAGGAAATATCTTTTGCTGATTTTCTAGTCTTAACTAAATATTTTACCATTTTAGCTTTGAATTACCCATTATTTTTCATGTCTGCTTTTTCAAAACATTAGCATCAAAGGCCAAATCCAAAATAACTCGATCCATTTCATATTCTCCGATCTACACACTAAGTCTCGTATCTATGCGAGTTCTCTTCTATCGATGCACATTATTAACTGCGTGCATCTCACTTCGTGACACTTATTTAGTAATCTATCAATTCTTGAAGTCCTTCTACAACATTCTTATCTCTTAACAACTTCATACAAGTCGGAAGAAAAGATCTCAACATATCTGCTTGATCTACTGAACTCTGTGTCAGATCTCGATCCTTTGTAACAACTTGGTTCTGTGTTGGAACTATGGTCATATCGCAGTTACTAGGACCTAGCTATGGATTAGAAGTCGAAGCTCCTGGATCCATGAAACTTTGCTTCACCTCCATAAACACTTTATTTTTTCTCTGAACATAAAAAACATGAGCTTTCTCTAGATTTTTTCTAACCCATGCACCTAGATTTTAAAATTCCTTCATTCCATCATCTTTATCACTTCCAGTCGCAGATTCACTTCTAGTGACAATGTTAAAACAATGTTCATTAGTACTTCTTTCATCCTTCATCATTTGGATGTTTTGTGTGGGTTGCTGTGTTATTTCTTTTGCAATTTTTTCACAAGTAAAGGACAATATTTAATTACATGATCAAAATATTTGAAATAATTACATGTCATTGTAGGATTATGGCAATCTCTTGCATAATGACCTGCCTGGCCATAGTTATAGAAAATGATCTAATATCTTCCTCGACCAACTCCACCACATCGGCCTCTTCTTTGATAACCTCCTATTATGCTATGCAACAACCCCCCCATTTTTATTTTCAAAACAGTTTAAGGATTTTGATAATATAAATAGGGACCCTTCTTAAAATATATTTTTCATTTTAAATAAAAAATTAGACTCCAAAAAATTGTTGTTTTTATAAAATAAAAAACAAAAAACAAAAATAAATTAATAAATTCCATTTTCATATCCTTGTGATCACCTTATCGCAAATCACATCTCGCATAATCTTTTCCCATTGAAAGTAAAGCACAAACATAAAATCCTGATTTTGCGAACTGCGATTTGTACTTTGCAAGGGGCATCATAAATCACACATCGCATAAATATGTTTAAGATTTAAAACATTACTTACAAAAGCGCTAATGTTGCGATATTCCTATAAGGGAGATTTTGCGATTTTGCGATATCACGAAATCGCATATCGCATAAACGTAAAGCTTGTTAAAGAAATTCGCTTCACAAGCTAGATTTGACAAGGTTTAATAAAGGTTTTAATGTCAAAATAAATCATGTCAGAAATGATAAAACGTGTTTTATCATCCCAATGCGAACAATTATTGTTTGATTACAGATAATTAATGGTACAACTGCTTCCCAGATCTTTTCTTTTAAAATTGGTCATTTCAATATATCTTTCATCATTTGATTGTTACTCTATCTTAAATAGGGATTTTCCTTCAAGAGACGTCCATACGCAAAGTAATGCAGAACCATGGCAACCAAATTGTTGCGGAATTTGAATGTACAAAAATGTCGTCCACAATCATAGATACTGTTTGCACTGCAAATGGAGGTGCCACAAAATGACAAGCCATCTATACTATCCTCGAAGATGAAAAACCTGAAGTAGTGGAAGTTAAGGCAACTGATGATGATGCAAGGCCCTCATATTTACAGTTTAAAGATGCAGCATGCTCCTTCCTTCCCAGAATAGTAGCAAGGGTTAGCCTTTTACCATATACTGATATGATAAGATGGGTAGTTGAGAATTCAACAATTAAAGATAGAAAATTTAGAACCATTAAGGATGAAATCATAGGTTCTTTCAGAGCTGAAGATTTGAAAGTCAAGTATAAATTGCGTGACCAACAAGACATCTATGACAACCAGTTTGTTGAAAATTTTTCAAAGAAAAATGAAGTCCCTTTCAAAATTATTCAAGGTTGGAGGAAAGTGGATAACAAGTTCAAGAATGAAAAATCAGGTATGTATCCTATTACTTCACTTGCAAATCCCTACAATTTTGCTGCATCAATGCTGTGCAGATTATACAGTCTCCCTGATAACACCAAGTTATCTATAAATTAGATTCCCTTGATTGACTCCTGTGTTAATTCTCACATCATGAATTGGGAAACCATTCTTTCTGAAAACCTATCCAAAGCGATTAATGAGTATCGCCACGCAAGAGCTAGTTCTTCCAAAACCGTCTCCCAATTTTTCACGAGTGCATATGTTTTGATGCCATTTTTTTCTCTTCCAGCTTTCCAATTATGGGTTGGAAATGGACTCCCGAGGACCCTAACCCTATTCATTTAAGTCAGAAGCAGATATGGGAACATAATTATGTACCACACTTCCACAGATTATGTTATGGGGTTGTATTACCACTACATCAATTAATGTTTGATAGAGAGAGCCCTAGGTTCACTACAGAAGGCATCACAGATCTCCAAATGATAGGAAGATGTTTCATTGAAGAATCATTTTCATACATTAGAGTATTCAGAAGCTCCGCTCCTCCACATGTGCTTCCTCTGTATGTTTAAGATAAACTAATGGCAAGAGAAGTGGCTTACCTAACTATCGGCAATGGACTCACTAAAACCTTGAAAGATAGTAAAAAATATTTATTGCTAAGTTTCCCAATTTAGTGTAGTTCATTCTCCCTTAGAAATTTCAATAATGAGTTGAAAGAATGTCAGAAGATTCAGATTTTGAAGCTCCTTGTTTTACCGCCAAGGAAATTCGAGCCAGAGAAGATTGCTAATAAATTTATTCAGTCACTCAAAATCAAACCTTTCATACACACAGATGATATATTTGAAGACGTTTTGCAATTTGTTGAAACTTTCGAAGAAGTTCAAAACTTTGTTAGATTGAATCTAAACCCAGAGTGATTATAGAAATTCCATGAGTATAGAGAACAAAGACTTAAGCATATTCCGAAAAATATCTAGATTACTAATTATATGACTAAACCAAGCAAGGTGATCAGAACAGAAGAATCAGATTCACAAAATCAAAGTGAGCTAGATAAATTCTGGACATCAGTTAGTAATGCATTGATGGATACCCCCAAGGGATCATATACACAGAAAAATACAGGATTTCAGACCCCCCAGGGTTAGATAGTTTTAGAAAAAGAAACCACCGAAAGTACTGGGACAAGCTCCCAAGATACATAAGTTATCCCTACATTTCCTACTGATGAAATTATTCTAAAGGTAATTGATATCCCTCCATTGGATGTATTTTACAACTCTCTTCATAAAGTTGTAGTGAGGAAACAGAGAAAGAGAAGAAGGATTGAAACACCCCTAGGTAATGAAATTATGGAAATTGTATGGAAAGACACCCCTTCAAATCCAATCGAAAACCTAACTTGACTATCACAATTTTTTGGAGCATATACTACCGCAACAATGGACAAAGAAACCGAAGTATCCATTTTGGTTCAAGAGAAGGATGATAAAATAATGCAACTACAAAAAAAACTGGATGAAGAAAGGAACAGTCTGAATTGAAAGGTCGAGCAACAACTCTTCAAATTACAATAAGATATGGAAATACTTAAGATAAGTCATGAAAAGGACTTATCAAGAAAAGGCACACTGATTAAAGAATTGAGAGAAAATCTTATAAAATATGAAGGCATTCCTACTGTAGAGGAATTCATTAAAGAAGCATTGGCATTAAATTCCCTACTCTCAAAACAACAAGATTTGTTTGTTTTACAAATGTCATATATAGTTCCACATTTTGAAATTAGTGAACAATTGACTAGTACAGTCATTGGTCATAGAATTGAGTTTAATGAGATAAATACCAAAATTTATGATTATATTGAATGACAGGTTTCAGAGGAAGGGAGAAGGTCAAATCTCCCAAAGATCAAAGAAAATTATAAAGATATTCTCTTTACTGACTGGGATACACAGGTAAAACAGGCAGAATTGGCGATAGCTAGAGCATCAGGCATATCAAAGAGCATTGTCAAAATAATCAAGCATATGTTACATACTTGTAGTTTAATTAAATAAGGAGATCCTAAATCAATTCCTGATCTCAAAATATTGGGGCAAAGTTGGAAAAATACAGGTCAAATATGAGAAGAAACAATTGCACAACTAAAAAGGATTAATTGGGAAGCATACTGGCAACTCTTGGTTAAACCTCATAGTCAAATTATGACATTGAATTGTTCTCTAGATTCCATATAGAGAATGCTGCCACTTTTACTTGATGCTATATTTACTGGACAGATGAAAACACAGTTCGGGAAGCCTCCACAAGTTCAACCAATGTCCGATATTTGTGAGCAGAAAAGAAGAGCTGGCACTAGCCTATCATCAAGCATGATCATGAATTAATTTGTTTTGATAATTTCAATTTTAGAAATTAGATACTAGGAATGAGGAAGGTTTTTTGAAACCACCTCATAAGATATTTTGTAAAATCTATTTTTGTAAGTAGTTAATATAGTATTTAAACCCTTCTCAGGCATTTAGAGAAGGGTCCAGGATTTTTATTAAGAACATTTACAAAGAATACTTTACTGTAAGTTTGTAGATGTCTTGATAAGATAATGGAACATGGTCTTTTCAATTATATATCATCTTAGTTGATCACTATTGATGCACTTTTGTATTCTTTGAATGAATTATTGATAGAAGATTGATTTTGGCCTATTATCGTTAGTTAGATGAGTAGGAAAACATACATTTGGTACTATTATCGTGTATGCTAAAATATTTTTTAACATTAGTGATAAATATGGCTTTCATGAATTATACATGAAATCAATTATTTTTGTTTGAAGTATTAGTTGCACTATTGTATGATATCGGAATAGAAATTGATTTGTTTTATATATGATCATCAGAATATATGCAATATGTTTTACATCTTCCTTTGATTAAATATTTTCTCAAATGGATTATCTTACAAAAATATTAATTCTATTAAGTCTGTGATTGATATAAATCATCACAGACTGAATAGATATCATTTTAGATCGCATAAAATCAGTATTATCTCGGGTTAGATTAGATCAGATTTAATTCAAAGTTTTTCATCTTAGAATAAATTTGTTTTAGCTTTTAGTTATTCTCCTTGCAAATCATTTGAAATAAATCCAACAAACATATAAAACCCAAAACTGGGAAACTAGTCCCATTACCCCCAGTCGGAGCCACTATTCCAAATAGAAAAAGAACTGCTTTAAGGTCCAGACTGGGTGGTTATCTCCCTCGTTGTTGCCACAGATTTCTAAGGCCTCAACATTTTTGGCGCTAGAAGGAGGGCCTGACTATGAATGGAAGACAAATCTAAACCCCAAACTAGAAGCCCTCATAAGAGTCGATCTCCCCAAAAGCATTCTACATCTTCTTGATCAAATTCTAAATCACTAACTCAGAAATCAGAAATTGTAGAAACTTTCCCCTCATCCCCTAAAATATATCGACAATCATCCACTTCAGAATTTACTCCCAAGTCTCCCAAAGTTTAGTATTTAATTCAGAAATTAGAAGGAATGTCTATTTCTGCTGAAAAGCCTATTAATCCTGAAGCTTTTGAAGAAAGCGTTACTTCCCTATTTAAAGAAACTGGTATATTAACCTGATCCAAAAGCGAGAAACTTGGAATTCCTCCTTTTGAGTTCCCAATAGAATCATATCGCAAAAACGTTTCTATATCCAGATCTAATTCAGATACGAGTGAAGTCACGTCATCTTTCCCTTTAGTTACTTCTTCACATCCTCTTACTAAATCTACATATTCTTATTCTTCCATTTCTTCTACTCAAACAATCATTACTATCATAAGTAGTGTTGTTCCAGTTGTAAGTTCTACATCCATTTACCCTACTTCTGGATCTGCTTCTGTATCTTCGCAAACTTCAAATCCAATCATGGCTAATCCACCTTGGACTAATCCTGGTGCCATCTCGATTGCAAATCCAAATCCCCTTCTAGATCATCCAGAAAAATGGCTACCTAGATATAATCCAGATGATGGTCTTCTTGCTAAAGAACATATCAATAATTTTATGTTGGCAATGAATCTTAATGGAGTTGCTCATGAATATATTGTAGTAAGATTGTTCCCTTATACCTTACAAGGATCCACAGGATCCTGGTACTTTTCGCTTCCAACAGGATCTATTGTATATTGGGCAACTTTTGAACAAGTTTTCCTTGCAAAATTTGGAGATGATAGAACTGTTGCATCTTTAATCAATGCTCTTTCCAATCTAAAAACAAACTCAGGCGAAAGGATCAAATATTTCAACTCCAGATTTAATAATTTAGTAAATAAAATCCCAACTGCTTCCAAGCCTGTTGTTGATGTACAAATAGAGTGGTATATTTCCTCTTTGCCTTCTAATATAGCTATTTTTGTAGATAGAGCTGGTAAAGCTACCCTGTTAGAAAACATGAAAGAATCTCTCGCTATAGAGAGAATAATCTTATCTTTGGAAAAATGATCAGAGATAGAAGACAAAAAATCAAATAAAGTAACATTTAGTCAAGATTCCAAAAATAAAGTCTCGAAATATACATTTGATCTTGAAGGTCTTCAAAAAGTATTAAAAACTATGTCAAACGACATGATTGAGATAAAAAAACAGGTTGTTGAAACATCAGTACCTAAGAAATCATATCGCTCATTTAAGAAAAACCCCTATCCATCATCTCAGCCTCCAAATGTCATTTCAAATTCTCAATCCGATCAAGATATTGAAGATCCCTCGCCATATGAATAGGAACCAGAGTCTGAAGAAGAAGTTGAACTGAATGGGTTATGGGATTTCATTCTCCCCACAGAAGAAGAAAGAGAAGCTATGCTTGTGTCTAGAAGAAGTAAATCTTCCTATGACTCAACTATATCAAATCAGAAATAGAAATTCCCCCCCCACAAAGGAGAAAACAATAGCCAAAAATTCTAAAACTTCTCAGAAAGATCCTATTTCACTAGATCCTCTTAAAACTTCCAAAAATTTAATAGTTTCAAATACAGTGGAAGACAATATAGTCGAAGATATGAAAAATACCAAATCAAACATTTCATTACATGAAATGACCAAACTCAAACAACAGTAGAAAATTTTACTCAGAGAACTTAAGGAAATCCTTGTGGATCCTATACAACCACCGATTGTAGCTCAAGCCTCTGAAGATATGGGAAAACCTCTGTCATCTTCAAACAAAGTAAATCTCGAGGATCTTGTTTTAATTGGTGATAGATCTATTTCTCACACCGCTCCTTTACTTTTTACTTATGATATTTTCAACAAAAATGTTCATAATTGTCTTATTGATTCAGGAGCTTCTTCAAACATCATGCCAAGAACAATGTGCACAAAATTGAATGTCACTCCTCAAAAATCTGTTGTACTTATAATTCAATTAGATAGAACAAAATTCGAGGTCATTGGAGAAATGTTGTCAGTATCCATTAGATTATCATCCAATCCAAAGGTACTACAAGTAAACGATATTTTAGTCGCAGATATCCCTGAATTTTATGATCTTATTTTAAGTAGGGATTGGTTTGAAAAGTTACATGGATATTTCGCTACCAATTGGTCACACATGTGGTTACCATATAATAGTAAACTGAATCAAATCAGAGTTGATCGCAAGAAATTTATGAAACATAAAGTTGTAATCAACTTTAAGAAACAAATGAACTTGTAGCTTTCACTAATAATATTATTGGAAATTACTCAGCTGAATCATTTCTTGGATCATTCAATGCCCAGATTTCACCTTTTTCAATAAATATTGCTATTTCTCAAATTGAAATTTTTCTCAAACAGACACTTCTAAATGTATTAATCTTAGCAATAAAATTTCAAAACATTCTTTGTTTTGGACTTTATACTTTTATGGTTCAAAATTAGAAGATGGTGCAGAAGCAGGTTGTGTTTTAATCAATCCGCAAGGAGAGAAAACATTGCTAGCTTGCAGACTCAAATTTCAATGCAAAAATAATACCGCTGAATATGAAGCATTGATACAAGGTCTGTACAAAGATATTATATTAAATGTTAAATATTTGCAGGTATATGGAGATTCTGAGATAATTGTTAGACAAGTTAGAAACACAATTCATTGTATTTCTGGACATTTGAAACACTATCAAGCTTTAGCTCAAAGCCTTAGATCCCTTTTTTCTGCATTCAATATCTCCACAGTTCTAGATTACAAAATGAAAGTGTTGATTTACTTTCTAATATAGCATCTAAGCTTATACCATCTGAAGAATTTAGCCCAGATAGATTTTCAATTGAGTTAATTTTTAGGCCTTCCATTCCTGATAACGTAACAAATTGGAGAGTATTTAATAATGATACAGATATAGTAGACATTATTACATTAGACGAATCTTACGAGGGTAAAATCGTAGATGAACATGAACATGACTTACAGATTGAAAATAAACAAAATTCTAATCCAATTCCCAAATTTGTAGTCAAATGGAAAATCTATATGACTTGATAGATAGGTTTAAGAAGATTACCAATTCGAAAACCCAGATTTCTACTTTAAACTTTGAATTGATTAATCTTGGTACACCAAAAAAAACTCAAAACATTAACCTAGGTCTTGGTTTAAAATCTAAAGAAAGGATGTCATTCATTAAGTTGCTGAAAACATATAAAAATCACTTTGCATGGGATTATTCAGATCTCAAAACATATGATACTTCTATAATTCAGCATACTATACCTATGATCTTAGATGACAAGCCTGTTCAACAAAAACTTAGAAAGATCCATCCAAACTTAGAAAGTCAAATTAAATCTGAATTAAATAAAATTCTCAAAGCCAAAATTATTTTTCCTATTAGACATTCGAAATGAGTGTCAAACATGGTCCTAGTTAGAAAGAAGAATGGAGACATTAGGATTTGCATAGACTTTAGAAATTTGAATAAAGCTTGCCAAAAGGATAATTTTCCTTTGCCTACCATGAAACAGATATTGTAGTCAATTTCAGGATCTGAATTGATGTCTTTTCTTGATGGATTTTCAAGATACAATCATATTATGGTACATCCGGATGATAGATTAAAGACAACATTTAGAAAAAAATGGGGAACAAACGCATACCAAAAAATTCCAATTGGGTTGATTAATGTTGGTGCTACATTTCAATGTGCTATAGATATAGCTTTCAGAGGACTAATCAATAGCTTAGTTGTTATATACTTAGATGACATTATTGTCTACTCTTAAGCATAGAAACAATCATTTTAATCACCCAAAACATATTTTTGAAAGATGTAGAAAATTCGGCATTTCCTTAAATCCTAAAAAATGTTATTTCGCTTTATAAGAAGGTAAATTATTAGGGTTCATTGTCTCCAAAAAAGGAATCCATATTGACCCTGATAAGATTCCAGAAATCTAAAACATGCCCCTACCACACAATAAAAAAATGATGCAATCATTTTTAGGAGAAATTAATTTTGTAAAAAGGTTTGTTCCTGATTTTTCCCAAATCATCTTGCCCCTGCAATTAATGATCAAGAAAAATCCACTTTTTAAATGGGGAAAATATGAGAGAAATACTTTTGAGTTGATTAAGAAATCTATCATTGAAGCTCCTTCTTTAACAACTCCCAATTTTCTTAAGCCATTTGTATTATACACATTCTCTTCTGATACGTCATACGTAGTAATTTTGACACAGCTAAATGATCAAAACATTGAAGCACCAATTCCATTTTTCAGTTTTAACCTTCAAGGTGCTGAGTTAAATTATTCAGCTGTACAAAAAATGCTTTTGTTGTGTTTAAAGCCTTGAAACATATTAGATATTTTCTCCTAAAAACACATACTAAAATAATAGTACCTTACTCAAAAGTAAGGAAATTATTAATCCAACAAAAGGTAGGAGAGAAGAGAGAAAATTGGGTTATCGCACTTCACAAATATGATGTAGAGATACATCCTGCTAAAATTGTTAAAGGCTAAGGTATTTGCAGGATGTTAACTGGAGCCTCTCATTTACCAACAGAAGAAGATCAATCAAATGAAATACAATTGTCCAAGGTAAGCCTAAACGATTCTCAATCACAATATGTTGATTTAATTTTTTTTTTGAAAAATGGATATGCTCCATTATATCTCAATTACACAGCAAAGCGTGCTCTAAGGCTTAAAGAAAATCAATATCAACTCATAGATTATGTGTTATTTAGGAAGAATTATGATTCTGTATTATTGAGATGTTTAGAGAAAAACGAAGCTGAAAAAGTAATGCAAGAATTACATGATGGACCAACTGGTGGTCATTTTGGAGGAAACACCACATTTCATAAAATACTGCATGCTGGTTACCATTGGCCAACTCTATTTAAATATGCACATGAATATGAGAGAAAATGCAAAGTATGTCAAACTGCAACAGGGAGAGAAAGGAAAGCAACATTTCCACTACAACTAGTAAATATCCAACAACCATTCAAACAATGGGGGTTAGATATCATAGGTGAAATAACTCCAAACTCTTCTAAACAACATAAGTATATTCTGACTACAATAGATTATTTCACAAAATGTGTAGAAGCTATCCCATTAAAGGTGGTTAATACACAAAATATTACAAATTTTATTGATCAGTTCACAATCACCAGGTTTGGCCTCCCATCAGCTTTGATATTTGACATTTCATCTTACTTTTCTGGAAACGCTATGATAGAATTTTCTTTGAAAATAGGTTTTAAATTAAAATACTCGGCTAACTATTATCCACAAGGTAATGGATTAGTTGAATCTACAAATAAAAACCTTATCAGAATCATCAAATGAACTATAGAACAAAATCATAAAAATTGGCACAAAGCACTATTATTTGCTCTTTCGGCAGATAGAATCACCCAGGAAGCCTCGATAGGTACTTCTCCATTTGTGTTAGTTTATGGGAAAGAAGCAATTCTACCCACAAATATAATAATACCATCATTTGCTTTAGTTCAGTTTATTGATGAAAATCCTTCGTCTTCCCTTCAACTTAGACAAGATCAAATTCTTAAAATGGAAGAACAGAGAGAAAAATCCAAAGCTATACATGCTCATCATCAACAAATAGTCAAAGCCTCATTTGACACAGCATCTACCCGCTCAAAATATTTTGAGATTGAAGACCTTGTTTTGAAATGGGATAAGGCACATGAGGAAAAAGGTAAGCATACCAAATTCTAAAGATGATGGCTTGGTCCACTTCAAATCATAGAAAAAATAGGCTTATCCACCTTTTTGTTACAAGAATTATTAGGTAAGAAAGATTCCTTGCCTGTAAATGGTCAAATTATTAAAAAATATTTCTCTTAGAAATCAAGCTTTAAATTTTACTTTTCTTTAGGAAAATAAAAGTTGAAAATAGCATAATTTTTATTTGATTCAATGTTTTAAAATTTATGATAAATTTATTTGATCTTTCGCTTCTATAATAAGTAAAGTAAAAAGATGATTATAACTATGAGAATTGAGTAAACCTTGTTTCTTTGAAATATTTTGAAATTTACTAAAGACATTTATTTTCCAAAATCACTCTTAATGTCATAAAATATAGATGTTATATATTATTCAAGAAAGAAACCTTTAACCTAGCAAGGATTCTCTACGAAAAGGTATCTACCAACTCTATAATTATCATCCATAACTCTTAAACAAGCTAATGATTCATCCCATCTGATAAAATTTCTTCTTCAAAGTATAATTCAATATATATATATATATATATATACAAACTTAAAAGAAAATAAGTCTCATCACGAACTTGTTTATCATAATCATAGAGAAATAATCTAGAATGATATTACCAATACTGCATACCATAATAGGGTAATAGCTAAATGATTATAAAAATCAAAAGACAAGGGGTCTCATCGCGAGCTAGCTTGTTCAGTCTAAATTACTATTAGTGAATGACATTGTCACTATCAGGCCACCAAACCTGGACAATGATTTTGAGAATGTGTCAGAAAAAGAAATTCAATTATATGTCAAATTAAAATTTGAAATAAGAAATCAAATTCAGATGGGACCATGAATAATTATTGGTTAAAAGATAACCTTGTCAAGGCTATAAACGCCTGCTGGCAATAGTGGCTCTATCTGTGATAAATGAGTAAAAATCTATGATACCAATTTTTAAAGAATACCTACTTTATCTTTTTAAAATTTGAGTATCGACTGATAAAAACATGTATGTGTTATCACTGAAGGGGTTAACTAAGAAAAGAATGAGATATGTAAATAAATTAAATTTTGAAAAAACACTGTTTAATTCATAAATAATAATATTTTTATTCTCATAAACTTTTTCTTGTTTTGAAATTTTATAAATATCAAACAAACCAATTAGAGATATCTAGTTCTCCCAAGTGAATTTCCAATTGTTGTGCTCTGCAACAACACCCCCCCCCCCCCCCCCCCATTTTTATTTTCAAAATAGTTTAAGGATTTTGATAATGTAAATAACCCTTCTTAAAATATATTTTTCATTTTAAATAAAAAATTAAACTCCAAAACATTGTTGTTTTTATAAAATAAAAAACAAAAACAAAAAAGAAATTAATAAATTTCATTTTCATATTTTTGTGATCACCCTATCGCAAATTGCATCTTGCATAATCTTTTCCCATTAAAAGTTAAGCACAAACAAAAAGTCCTGATTTTACAATCTGCGATTTGTACTTCGCAAGCGGCATCATAAATTGCACATCGTAGAAATACGTTTAAGATTTAAAATATTACTTACCAAAGCTCTGATGTTGCAATATTCCGATAAGGGTGATTTTGTGATTTCGCGATATCACGAAATCGCATATCGCATAAACGTAAAGCTTGTTAAAGGAATTCGCTTCACAAAACTAGTTAAAAAATGCGCGATGCGACGAATTTGACAGGGTTTAATAAAGGTTTTAATGTGAAAATAAATCATGTCAGAAATGATTAAACAAGTTTTATCATCCCAATGCGAAAAATTATTGTTTGATTATGAATAATTAATGGTACATATGCTTCTTGAATCTTTTATTTTAAAATTGGTCATTTCAATATATCTTTCATCATTTGATCGCTATTTTATCTTAAATAGGGATTTTCCTTCAAGAGATGTCCATACACAAAGTAATGTAGAAACACGACAAACAAACTGTTGCGGAATTTGAATGTACAGAAATGTCGTCCTCAATCACAGATACTATTTCCATTGCAGATAGAGGTGCCACAAAATGGAAAGCCATCTATACTATCCTCGAAGATGAAAAACCTGAAGTAGTGGAAGTCAAGGCAACTATTGATGATGCAAGGCCCTCAGATTTACAGTTTAAAGATGCAACATGCTCTTTCCTTCAGAGAATAGCAAAAAGTGCCAGCCTTTTACCATATACTGATATGATAAGATGGGTAGTTGAGAATTCAACAATTAAAGACAGCCAATTTAGAACAATTAAGGATTAAATCTTAGGTTTTTTTAGAGATGAAGATTTGAAAGTCATGTATAAAATACCCAACCAACAAGACATCTACGACAACCAATTTGTTGAAAATTTTGCAAAGAAAAATGAAGACCCTTTCAAAATGATTCAAGGTTGGAGGAAATTGGATAACAAGTTCAAGCATGAAAAATCAGGTATGTATCCTATTGCTTCACTTACAAATCCCTACAATTTTGCAGCATCAATGTTGTGCATATTATATGGTCTCCCTGATAACACCAAGTTCTCTATAAATTGGATTTCATTGATTGACTCCTGTGTTAATTCTCACATCATGAATTGGGCAACCATTCTTTCTGAAAACCTAGCCAAATTGATTAATGAGTATTGCCAGGAAAGAGCTAGTTCTTCCAAAACCGTCTCCCAGTTTTTCATGAGTGCATATGTTTTTTATGCCATTTGTTTCTCTACCAGATTTCCAATTATGGGTTGGAAATGGACTCTCGAGGACCCTACCACTATTCATTTAAGTCATAAGTAGATATGGGAACATAATTATGTACCACACTTCCACAGATTATGTTATGGGGTTGTATTACCATTACATCAGTTAATGTTTGATAGAGAAAGCCCCAGGTTCACTAAAGAAGCCATCACATATCTCCAAATGATAGGAAGATGTTTCAAGATGTTTCATTGAAGAATCATTTTCATAAATTAGAGTATTCGGAAGCTCCTCTCCTCCACATGTGATTCCTCTGTATGTTTCAGATAAACTAATGGCAAGAGAAGTGGCTTACCAAACTGTCAGCAATGGACTCACTAAAACCCTAAAAGATAGTAAAAAAATCTTTATGGACAAGTTTCACAATTTAGTGTGGTTCAGTCTCCCTTGGAAATTTCAATCATGCGTTGAAATAATGTCAGAAGATTAAGCTTTTGAAGCTCCCTATTTTACTGCCAAGGCAATTCGACCCAGATAAGATTGCTAATAAATTTACTCAGTCACACAAAATCAAACCTTTCATACACACAAATGATAGATTTGAAGACATTTTGAAATCTGTTGAAACTTTCGAAGAAGTTAAAAACATTTTCAGATTGAATCTAAACCCAGAGGAATTACAGAAATTCAATGAGTATAGAGAAAAAAGACTCAAGCGTACTCCACAAAATATCTTGATTACTAATTATATGACTGAACCAAGCAAGGTGATCAGAACAGAAGAATCAGATTCACAAAATCAAAGTGAGCTAGATAAATTCTGGACTTCAGTTAGTAACACATTGATGGATACCCCTGAGGGATCATCTACACAGAAAAATACAGGATTTTAGACCCCCCAGGGTCAGATAGTTTCAGCAAAAGAAACTAGCGAAATTCCTGGGAAAAGCTTCCAAGATACAGAATTTATCGCTACATTTCCTACTGATGAAATTATTCTAAAGGTAACTGATATCCCTCCACTGGATATATTCTACAACCCTCTTCATAAATATGTAGTCAGGAAACAGAGAAAGAGAACAAGGATTGAAACACCCCCAGGTAATGAAATTATGGAAGTTGTATGGAAAGACACCCCGTCAAATCCAATAAAAAACCTAATTCAGCTATCACAATTTTCTGGAGCATATACTACCACAACAATGGACAAAGCAGTCGAAGTAACCATTTTGGTTCAAGAGAAGGATGATAAAATAATGCAACTACAACAACAACTAGATGAAGAAAGGAACAATCTGAGTCAAAAGGCCTAGCAACAACTCTTCAAATTACAAAAAGATATGAAAATACTTAAGATAAGTCATGAAAATGACTTATCCAGCAAAGACACACTGATTAAATTATTGAGAGAAAAACTTATAAAATATGAAGGCATTCTTACTATAGAGGAATTCATTAAAGAAGCATTGGCATTAAATGCCCTACTCTCAAAACAACAATATTTGTTTGTTTTACAATGTTAGACATAGTTCCACATTTGAAAATCAGTGAACAATTGAATAATACAATTATTTATCAGAGAATTGAGTTTAATCAACTCAATACCAAAAATTATGATTATATTGAATAGCAGGATTCAGAGGAAGGGAGAAGGTCAAATCTCCCAAAGATGAAAGAAACTTATAAAGATATTCTCTTTACTGACTAGGATACACAGGTAAAATAGGCAGAATTGGCAATAGCTAGAGCATTAGGCATATCAAAAAGCATTGTCAAAACAATCAAGCATATGTTACATACTTCCGGTTTAATTAAAGAAGGAGATCCTAAATCAATTCTTGATCTCAAATATTGGGGAAAATTTGGAAAAATACAGGTCAAATAAGAGAAGAAACAATTGCACAGCTAAAAAATACTAATTGGGAAGCATACTGGCAACTCTTGGTTAAACCTCATAGTCAAATTATGACATTGAATTGTTCTCTAGATTCCATAAGGAGAATTTTGCCACTTTTACTTGATGCTATATTTACTGGATGGATGAAAACGCAGTTCGGGAAGCCTCCACAAGTTCAACCAATGTCTGATATTTGTGAGCAGAAAAGCAGAGCTGGCACTAGCCTATCATCAAGCATGATCATGAGTTAATTTATTTCGATAATTTCAATTTTAGAAATTAGATACTAGGAATGAGGGAGGTTTTTTGAAACTGCCTCATAAGATATTTTGTACAATCTATTTTTGTAAGTAGTTAATATAGTATTTAAACCCTTCTCATGCATTTAGAGAAGGCTCCAGGATTTGTATTAAGAACATTTACAAATAATTATTTACTGTAAGTTTGTGGATGTCTTGAAAAGATAACGGAACATGCTCTTTTCAATTATATATCATCTTAGTTGATCACTGTTAATGCACTTTTGTATTCTCTGAATGACTTATTGATTGAATATTGATTATGGCTTATTATCGTTGGTCAGATGAGCAGGACAACATACATTTGGTAATATTATCATGTATGCTAAAATCTGTTTTAACATTAGTGATAAATATAGCTTTCATGAATTATATATGAAATCAATTATTTCTGTTTGAAGTATCAGTTGCACTATTGTATGATATCAGAATAGAAATTGATTCGTTTTGTATATGATCATCAAAATATATGCAATATTCTCTACATCTTCCTTTAATTAACTATCTTCTCAAAAGGATTCTCTTACAAAAGTATTAATTCTATTAAGTCTGTGATTGATCTAAATCATCACAGACTGAATAGATATCATTTTAGATCGCATAAAATCAGTATTATCCTGGGTTACATTAAATCAAATTTAATTCAAAGTTTTTCATCTTAGAATAAATTTGTTTTAGTTTTTAGTTATTCTCCTTGCAAATAATTTGAAAGAAATCCAACAAACATATAAAACCCAAAACTGGGAAATTGGTCCCATTACCCCTAGTCGAAGCCACTATTCCAAATAGAAAAGGAACTGCTTTAAGGTCTGGATAGGGTGGTTATCCCCCTTGTTATTGCCACATATTTTTGAGGCCTCAACACCACCTCAACCTTGAAAACCTCCTCAACCTTGATAACCAAGTTGTCCATTCTACTCCTGTGTGCACTCTTCTACTTGCATTATGTAAGTATCAACACTGCGCTCTATCATAAAGTCATAACTTCGATAATTATTTTCATCATGTCCTACTGACTTACTAAATTTGCAAAACAAGTTCCTTAGGTTCTGCACATATTTTTTCAATAAATATAACTCTTATGGTTGATGTTTGCTTGTAGTTCTGCATATCTCAAACCACTAACTCGATCCTGCATTCAAGGGATTAGGTGCTCCACTATTTAAGAAATATATGAAAACAGGGCAATGTTCCTTAGAATGAATGTATAATTTGTAGTTTGTACACCAAAATTCTTCTCCGACTTCTTTTCCCTTCTTGATATCCTGCAATTGCAAGTTTAGGTTTTCCAGTTGACTCTAAATCTACTGCATACATGCATTAGTGTCCCCTATCTGTGAAGCTTCCAATTTCATGGCAATTTCCAAAGCTTTGGCTTGAGTTTCTATCTTCTGTTGTGTTAATGGAAACCTGATATGTCACAACATCACATATATAAACCATTCCTTATGATTCTCTGGGCGTATGTTGGACTTACTTGATCCAACAACACCTTAAACCTTTGATCAAGCTCCCAAAAAGACTCATTGACTTTCTGTTTGATCTCCTTAAACTCGGTAATGCATTGTGATTAATACTTCGGCTTATTGAACTCTTATATCAGGGCTTGCTTAATATCTGCAAATGTACCATTGTGAGTGGTTGATTACTTTATGTACCATGCCAGCGCTCTATCTCGCATCGTCATAATGAGTTGCGCCTTCTTTATATTTTTGTCAGTGATCTACTTTACTGTCCATACAACTTTGGCTAAAAACTAGAACTGTTTTGGATCTTTTGAACCAATTCCTTTAAAAACAGGTAGCTTAATATCATCAACCATACCTCTCTTTAGGGTATAAGGGGGAGGGGGATGGGGGGTAGGAGGGGTATGGGGAGTAGGGATACCACCAGTACCCTGAATACTACTGGATTCGGGCTTCGATGAGCTCTCAGGTTGGTAGGGGGTATATTGCAGAGTTTCCTGGGAGTTCTCTAGGTATTTTTCTTCTTTTTCACCTTCATATTCACTTAGAAGAGGACTATAATTAGTCTCTTTGAAGGTATTCATATCTTCATTGCGACATCACTTTCTAGTATCTACTCTATACCTTTTTCCAGTTCGCGTTGTACCAACTTCTTACTCATATTTACTTCTTCCTCCAAACATAATGAAACTAGCAATATGATTGCATTCACAAAAATCCTTTTTCACACAAAAGCATCTTAATCCACAGTTTCAAATAATTCACATACTTACCTCGCAATCCTTTGAATATTTTCTCTTTTCTTTGTTGTAGGCAAAATCGAGTCTATAGCGAACTCAGTAATGAATCCACCCAAGATGTTATCAATCCAAAAATCAACAGCCCTTGAAATATTGTTGTTAGTACTCTTGAGTCGCTATATCAGCTCAAGAGTCCACACTATGGGTCCATCGTTCTTAAAGAAATCCTTCCTTTCATTCAACCTCGACACCCACTCATACAATTCGCCAGGGAATGATCTGAAGAAAATTTCGTGTTATTCTGTAAAAATATATCCTTGCAACCAATATTTAGATGTTAAGCGTGAATTTATGTTCTCTTGATATGCAAAGTCTCACTCCTTCTGGACTATCCAATCTTGAATTTCCTTCTTTAATGGGTTCCATATCCACATTTCCTCAAACAAATCCTGGTCCTGACAATGAAACCATTTGTTCATTCGTTTGGGCTTGACCCAGGTTCGATCTATTTTTCGAACCAAAAAAACCCTTGATCACCGTCTCTTTCAGCAACGACCTGCAAGCAGATCGCAGTGTCACCCGAGGTGACTATAGGTTGTTGTAGAATTAGGTTTCTACAGCCTTGAGGGACTCCATGATGTGGATAATGTATTGTGCTACTATTATCCCTTAACATGCATAAAATTATTGCATTGTATTAAACCTTTCACTTATTTCGCCTCATTCAACAGAACATATAAACAATATCATAAAATGCATTGTTATAACGCACAACTGGAAGAATATCTTCACACCAACTGATATTAAGAAAATAGACAAGACACATGAGAACACCTAATATCTTCACAAAACTTCTTATTTTCTTATTATGATGTATCTTTAAGTACATTCAACTTCTTCGACCTGTGCACACAGCTGCAAGTGGTCTTCACACTAAGTTGGAGACTCTTCCAAGGTCTTTGCGCACTCAACTGTAGAGCATTTCCTTTTCTACAAAATACATATAAAACTAGTTCGTGACCATATAACTTACAATAACACATTCTCTTATGATTTCTTATTACTTCTAACATAGAAGTAATCGCTTTATATAACATTACATTGTTACAAAACCATGGTCCAAATACCATGGGCTAAGAAAAACATAAGCAAATATAACCCAAGCCCATTACAAAAGGAGGGGCTTCGACCCACCCTGAAGCCTTTAAGGTACCACGCAGTATCTTCAAAATGTTGTGTTATGCAATATACTTTGCTCTCCACTCCTCAAAATGTAGAGACTTAGCCAAAATCGAGGGCCGAGGCCAAGTTGGGATGCACCCAAAAGTTGGTTCCCCATGTAAGTCCAAGGGGAATCATTATAAGCAACATATATTAAAATCAATTGCTTGTTATATCCTCTAGGGGGAAGATGATCAAAGGGGGAGTATCTAATCCCTTTTCCATTGAAGTCAAATGGGGAGAGTAAGAAAAAATTGAAGATGAGATGAAATGCATTTATATATATTGAATATAGAGAGTAATTAAGGGGGAAAGTGATCAATCATTGGCTCTTCAAAAGGAAAGGAGGAGATTAAGAAAACAATAGTAAGTTGTGGTGTTGCTCTTTCAAAGAAAATGGGTGAGAGTAAGAAGAAAGTAACAGTTTCTTTAGCCTGAGAAGGGGAGTATTTCCAAGTAGAGGTGTAGCCATCAATGACAACCAATATTTGGTGGTGTTTCCATGAATTCCAAAGGGGGAGATTATTGAGCACATTGATAGTTTTTTAATTTGATGTCATGTCTAAGTCATTGATGTCAAGTAATGCCTCGTTCATGGGGAGATTGATGAGGTTTTCATGCACAAGGCATCTACTATTATTGATTGCTTCATTTTATCTACTAACAGTGCATTAAGCCTATGGTGCCTTGGTTATTTTCAAGTTGATCATTTTGAAGGAATTTTGTTTATAGGTGACTTACTCAAAAGAACGTGAAAAGTGGCAGGTTGGATAGTTCTCTCCAAGATCTTTCCAATAGTATATGGCACCTAGGCTAACTCCCAAGGATTGAGGAGATATCAAGGTTTGAAGTATGTTAGTTCAAGTAAGCTTCCAAAGGCTCATGGTTCTAGCATGGGGCCCTTGCCGAATCGATGAATCTGAAGTGTAAGGAAAATAATATAAGCAAGAATAATGTAACAATCGACAAGCAGTGGAGCAGTGAGTCACTAGTCCTCACATTGATTACAAGAAGTTAGGTTAAAGCCCCCAAGTGCTTATCAAACTTCCTGGTCCATTCGACGTGCAAACCACAAGAATGAGAAATGAGTGGCAAATGGTGGGTCGAAAAGATGCTTGGTCACAAGGTGATTTCCTTAAGTACCCAAGGGCTTATCATACTACTAAGACCAAATAATGTGCATAGAAATGAACATAGTAGAGAGGTGATTGGTGGCACAATGTGGTAGTGTAGGTGGAACCTACACATAATAGGTGGAATTAGCCTTTTGGGTATCCAAGTGGACCTTTTTTTAGCGACATGTGGTACTGACGTGGCAAGACACATGGTAGAAAGTGACGTGGTAGGTACATGTTAGCAGAGGAAATGTGGCATGCCCTAACTGGGGCACATGGATATGACATGGCAGCATGGGATGCCTCGATATTTGAAAGGGCTCGTAGTGTTAACCTATTTTTTTGTTTTCTTGTGATTTCATATAGTGGGGCCATCGACCACCACCCACCACCCATCAGAATAGGAACAAATAATGTCAACTACAAGCAACAAAGAGGAGAGTGGTGAGGCATCAGATGGAATTTGATCTGTTAAGTACAACACTATATTGTGACAATTCCATCTATTAGACCCCCAGTTAAAGGAAAAAAAGACGCAAAGTTGAGGTGGTGAGTGGTCAACGATGAGCAATAAAGGGTGTGGTCACATCCCTTGGTTATAGGACCTAGTAGATGAGTGCCTGGCCTATTGGCCTTTGGTATTCAAAGCAACAATAGGTTTAAACAAAATATGATGAGTGGCGAGTGGTGGGCCAATGAAGGACCAATCTTCCATCACGATCATTTGTGACTTCGAGCTAAGAAACAAGTGCCCAGGGGCCTATCGGGTCATTGACCATCAAGTTGGAGTGTTATGGTAAAGGGAGATACTAAGGATAATGTCAAGATCTTGAATACCCCATGTGCCCAATCACATACGCATGGTCGTGCACAATGGATCATAGAAGTGGTAAGTGTGTTGAGTTTGATATTTTAAAACGTTGTGATTATAATCGGAAAGTGTCACTAGACAAGAGTTGGAGGGCGTTAGTGGCACTCTTTAAACTCCCACTCACCTGAGAGTTGAGATATGAAACTCTAATGGATCCAAATTAAAGGTAATGCCAAAAGTTAAAAAAATCCAAAAATATGATCTATCAACAAAAATCAAACAATGAGAGATCCTGAAGACACTTTAATTCTCATGATTGTGAAGGAAAAAAGATGGCAAAAGAAAAACAACATTGTGGAAGCATGTGAGAGGGAGCGAAGCAGTAGAAAATCTATATAAGCTATAGTTCTTGATTAGGCTAGAATGAATGAAAAAGAGAGAGAAAGAGAAACAACTGGCATGAGAGGACTAAGAAAAAGTTGAAGCTACTGAATTTCATAAGTCTGAAGAAAATAAGAGACAAAGTGTGTAGAGAAGTGTTGAGCATAGGGTGTAAGTGGAGATTGGGCGAAATCAAAAGTTGTTATGCATAATAAAATAGTAGAGAATCAGAGACATAAAGGGTGTTGTAAATAGAAGATTGGATACGTTGGGAAAAAACAAATATTATATATATTTTTTAAAGAGCTTCCTGGATTATCCACAGTACTAAGGAACGAGTGTCGACGTTTCGAATCCCAACGGGGATCCATCATCAGGACTTTATGACGGATCCCCATTGCTATTCGAAACGTCGACACTTGTTCCTTAGTACTGTGGATAATCTGGGAAGCTCTTTAAGAAATTTTTTATCTGGGGATTGGTTTCTCCTTCAGGTAGGTGCTTGAAAAGATTAGCAAGTTGGTGCCTGCAAATAGTGGGAGTTGGTGTTTCTAGCCAATATTGAATATTTTTTACTGGCTAAATAAATTCCTAAATTTTAGATAATACTGATTCACCGCTCCTCTTATTATTATTCTAGTTTCCAAGATTTTGAGCCAAGTTCTAGAGTTGGTGGTCAACCTTAAAGTACCATTTAGTAGAAAACTTTGTATTTTACTTAAACCACATATTCAAAGATTTGGTTTGTTGTTTTACTTAAACCACAGATTCAAATATCACATTTAGCCATTGGTTGCTATCCATTTCTAGATTGTAGCTCCCTTTTTGGACTCACAAAAACCCCTTTGGATAAAGAGGAAGAATTTTGGAAATCTAATCCATCACGAATTATTCACTTGGAGAATATGAAGATTCAAGAGGATATGAACCATCCTTAGGAGTCTAAGAGACCTTGGAAGATGAATCAAAGGTCAAGAACATTGTTTTTATAATTGAATGTTATTCTACTTTGTGGCCTAATGAAAAGTTAGGGTTCCACCTGAAACTTTGCTTATGGATCTTTGCCTTAGGTTTTCACTAATTCTAAGATCAACTATATCATCAATTTTTGAGAAAAACAATTAAAAAATATGGAACATTTAAAGATATTGAAAATACACAACAAAGTAGAAATGGAGTGATTTGAGTGATGAATATCAAATTTTGACTAAATTTTTAATCAAAATAAGGAAAATAAACAAAATAGTTTAAATGTCATTTATTCTTTGTTATCCCTTAAAATTACTTTGCTACCATCATAACCACATAATTGAAGAGATACATTTTGTACATATTGTCGAACTTTTTTTGACAACATATATTAAACACCATGCAATAAATTAATGATGGGTTCACTTCCTTTAATCGTGTCCATTGAATATCAAAGCGATTAACTTACATGGCAAAGTGTTTAGCTCTCTTTGACTTCCTGGTTTAGATTTGGGTAGGGTTGTCCGGACAAGATTGACCTTCTTTCCCGTCTCACCATTAATAAAATATAATCCTCTCTTTTATATTAAAAACAAAATTATATGGACGAAAAGTCCCCTGACAAGAAAATGGCAAGTGGCCAGCTGTAGCTTTATTGCAGTGCCATTCGAACAACAATTGTACACGCAATCCACACAAAAAAACCAATTGCGTTTCCATCGGTTATAGGTTATCATTATGCTTATGATATCTAAGCGCGCATGCTGAGATTTTGCAATAAACAATTAAAAAGAGATAACACATCCTGGTTACGTAGCAACAAAGGCAATAGTCGTTTACCCTAACGTCAAAATCTGCAGAACACGTAGCTGAACTATCCAGCTCACCGCTGGATTATGTGAACGCTCGCTGTTTTATTATAGTTTATACCTACGGTCCTGCCATTTATCATAGTTTTATTCTTTGAGATTACCCAATATTGGATATCAATGTACTCCCTCACCCGTGAGCGCCCATGTGGGGGCAGCCTGGGACCCAAAAACGCAGCACACGTGACTGCATCCGCGCGCCATGAAAACGTACTGGTAAACCCTAATTACTTCGTTTGTCACTTTCGTTAAGCTCCATTTGTCGTTTCATTGACAGTCACAGCTGTTCAGTATATTAAGACCTCGACGGTCCCTAACGGTACTGTGATCTGTACTACATTAACTGACCTGCTATAGCTACTATATTAGCTCGATTCTTCAAAGTAGTTCTACTGTTTTATTCTTATATTTATATATAATTAACATTCATGGGAAGAGTTAGGGTGAGAGTCAACTCTCACGGGTTCAGTTCTGTCAAGTTTGGGACTAATTGGAGCAGCATTATTTGGAGCGGCATTTTACCGTGAGTTAGTTTTGGTAGAATATTTCATAGTTACATCGAGTTAATTTTGGTGGCAGCACTTTATGCTTGGATGAGTTAATTTTGGTGGTAGCATTTGAAATTTGGATATATTGTTCTTTTATTCAAGATTGACCAAGATTGAAGCTGGCAAAAGCTATAGGTCTTAACTCTCAGGTTGAGAGTGTTTATCTTCACAATTGGCTACCATTTTCAAGCCCAACTTTCTCATAAAATTTTATCTTAAAATTTGATAGACACTAAACTCAAGATAAACTAATTGTTGCGTACCTTATGAATAATTTATACATCTAATTCCCTTGTTGAGAGTGCTTATCTTCACAATTGGCTACCATCTTCATGCCCAACCCTCCAATAAGATTTGATTTTAAAATTTGATAGACACTAAACCCAACACAAACTAATTGTTGCACACTTTGTGGATAATTTATACATCTAACTCGAGTGTTGAGAGTGCTTATCTCCACAATTGGCTACCATCTTCAAGCTCAAACCTCCCATAAGATTAGTGCTTCTCTCCACAAATGGCTACCATCTTCAAGCCCAACCCTCCCATAAGATTTGATCTTAAGATTTCGTAGACACTAAACCCAACACAAACCAATCGTTGCACACTTTTATGGATAATTTATATATCTAATTTCATTAGAAAAAATAATTTTTGTTACATATCCTCTCCAAATGCCTTTTAAAAAATGCTCATGAATCATTACTAATTATTGATTTGATATGCATAGTATTTATATGATTTGGAATTGTTTCTAGAATATAAATATCTTTATATACAAATCATTATTCCACATTATATGAAAGATTTAAAAAAAATTCTCATGAGTCATTACTAATTATTGATTTGATATGCATACTATTTATATGTTTTGGAATTGTTTGTAGAGTATAAATATCTTTATATACAAATCATTATTCCACATTATATGAGAGAGGTGATTCACAATGATATTTAAGTTTCAATAAACAATATTTTTGCTAGTTGATTTGTGTGGGTTTTAGTTCCCATTAAAGTAATGGTTTTGTTTTATTTTACCTTATCTTAATATTTGACCTTACAATTTGATAGACACTAAACCCAACACAAACCAATTGTTGCACACCTTATGGATAATTTATACATCTAATTTCATTAGACAAAATAAATTTTGTCACATATCCTTTCCACATGCCTTTAAAAAAATGATCATGAGTTATTACTAATTATTAATTTGATATGCATAATATTTATATTTTTTGGAATTTTTTGTAGAATATAAATATATTTATATACAAATCATTATTCCACATTATATGAGTGATTTTAAAAAATGATCATGAGTCATTACTAATTATTGGTTTGATATGCATACTATTTATATGTTTTGGAATTGTTTCTCGAATATAAATATCTTTATATATACAAATCATTATTCCACATTATAATATGAGAGATGATTCACAATGACACATAAGTTTCAATATATTATATTGTTGCTAGTTGGTTTGTGTGGGTTTTAGTTCCCATCAAAGTACTCGTTTTGTTTTATTTTACAGGGGCTTAAGGGTGGGAGTCACTTGTGAGAATAAAAATTGTCTCATGAATTTGAAACAAAAAGTTTCAATTGGACATTGACAAAAACTTGACACTTGGGATAATTTTGACTAAAACAATGAACTATGCAGTAATTTAATATTTAAATCCTTTATCCCACAAACAAGATAGTCTTATACACTAATTTGATATTTATCTTGATAAAAATCATAAAATAATAATATTATTATTAATAATGTATATCTATTATTAATATAATAAATATACACAAAGAATCAATTAAGATAGTGATTTGATGAGCATTAGTGCTTATAAATATTATTGTATCATCTTCATGCTTTGTGAATTGTTCAAATAAGTATATTTGTGAACAATCTCACTGTAACCCTCCATTCAATTCAAAAAAAATATCAATATAAGAGATCTCCTAAATCCGTTTAGGAAAGAAAAAAGGTAAAAACTTCCACTAATACAAGTTACAGATAAAACAATACTCCTTTACAAAGTCTCAAACAAAATCCATATTACCTCAGAATTCTGATTTCTGAACAGGAACCCTACATGTGACATGAAACTATTGTCGAGCAAGTTGAGTACAGTGGGTCCATGCCATAGTCGTCTTTCCATGTGAATTTATTGCTTTTGCAAAGGAATCCCGAGAGTCAAGGCCAGATTTTGTGCGTATTGTTACGTTTACCAGTCGTGACAGCTCGTTGTTTTGCCAAATCAGCCCTCACATGGAGCTCAGATGTGGATTCATCTTGTATAACAGCCACACAAAAGGGACCCTAGAAAATGAGCGTAATATGATCCGCAGGCTCGTTAAATAGAGGGAATGATTCCTACGCCTATTGTGTATTCAACGTATGCCGATTCTGCTCTGCTGCCATCATGCATCCCAAGCTCTACGATGCTGCGTCGGTCCTTGCAGGTCTACTTTTCATGATACAAACATCATGTCTAGCTGCCTCTGCTAGTGATGGCGGTCAGTTCAGGTCCCTAAGGGTCGTGGGCAACGTATTCTGCGATACTTGTTTTCAGCAACAATTTTCTGCCAACAGCTATTTCATATCAGGTGGGTAGCACTTGTGTTCTTTTAAGAAAATTCCAATTTTTATATTGAATTTCATGATTTACATAATATTTTGTAATGGTCATTGTCAATTAAGTTGTTATGAACTTTGTTATGAACTTTTTATAATTTACATAATATTTTAAGCCATTGTCAATTGAATTGTCCTAAACTTTTTAGCTCAAACAAGTAAATCTAACTAAACTCCTCATTTTTTTTATCATGTTCTGTTGATTTTATTTGGACTACTGGATTGGATGTGCAGGTGCTTCTGTAGCTCTACAGTGCAGAACCAATAAGCAGCAGAAGCCTGACTTTCACCTTGAAGCCAAGACTAATGAGTATGGAGAATTCAAGTTTGAACTTCCTCCATCTATATTCCATTCACATGAACAAGTCCAGAGATGTTCTGCAACTTTGCTTAAGAATCCTCAAGGCACCTGCAAAGTGGCTTCCATGGCCAAGTCTTCATTATTCTCTTTGAAATCCAAGGAGGGAAGTATTTATACATATTCTGCTGGCTCATTCACTTATAGGCCACCATCTCCTCCTCACTTGTGCTCCAAGGATGCTTCTCAAACTGAGACTTTGTCCTCATTCAAGAAAGCCAGTTTACCTAAATCTGGCCTCAAGGTATCAGGATCATCTTTTAAGCCATCACAGTTACCACCCCTGCTTACTCCACCACCTTCTCTTTTACCACCCTTGCCACCCTTGCTTCCTACACCCCCCTCTCTTTTACCTCCCTTGCCCACAATTCCCACAGTTCCTGCACTACCATTTCCAATAGCCTCTCCTCCACCACCAGTGTTGCCTCCACCACAGGTGTTGCCTCCACCATCTTCACCCTTGCCAACAATTCCCCCATTTCCATTCCCCCTTCCTCCATTTCTGACACCCTCTCCTCCTCCTCCAGTGTTACCTCCACCATCTACTCCCTTGCCAACAATTCCCCCATTTCCTTTCCCACTTCCTCCATTTCTGACACCCTCTCCTCCTCCTCCTATACTACCCTTGCCCACGTTTCCCCCACTTCCAATCACACTTCCTCCAATTCCATTCCTAACACCCCCACCTCCTCCTCCACTGTTTAATCTCCCCCCGCTCCCATTTCCTCTCCCTCCCAACCCATTTCAACCACCAGCACCCCTGATTCCACTTCCTCCAAATCCATTGCTACCACCACCACCTCTGATTCCACTCCCCCCAAATCCATTGCTTCCACCACCTCTGATTCCACTTCCCCCAAATCCATTGCTGCCACCACCTCTGATTCCACTTCCTCCAAACCCATTCATCCCTCCAGCTCAACATACACTCCCTGCCACTCCATAACTCTCTGCTTCAATTGCCTTGAAATCTACTTCTATTCCTCCTCTCCACACACATAAATACCTACCTCCTGGTTTGCCACTTTTCCCATTTCTAGTCATGTCAGGCTCATGTATATTTTAAAGCCTTGAATCTATCAGGGCGCCTCTCTCTGTCTTGCATCAGTTTAATATAAACAGTAAAAGTTTCATTTCTATTTATAATATCGGTGACTTTGTCACATAAAGTTCCAAAATAGAGCCGCTCTCTGCTGCTAAAATAGAAGATTGTGTTTGTTTTGCGAAGATAAATAGTAAATTTAATACATATGGTGTTCGTTTGCTCTTAATGGGTTTGCAAATATTAACCTTCCTTTCATGCTACTGCAATACCACGGTTCAATCGAAAATATGATTTGCAGAGCTTTTCATTCCATGAAATTGAAAAAAAAGGGCAAACTGCAAGGAATTGTTTTCCCTAACCTATATAAATGGTAAAATTGTATTGAGAAGTTTGATAGAAATTTAGATTATTTGTAACGAGTTACTAATTTAACAGGGTTATTATAAAATACAATAAAAAATTGCAATAAATTCAAGAAAATAATAAAATAGTATTTAAAAATATGTCCTGAACTATTTTCGGTTAAAATTAAGAAAATAGATTCCTCATCATAAAAACATTAATTAGCATGATTAAAAAATATTATGAAAACAGATATCTAGAATATCACGTGATAAAGAATCCTCACATTACGATGAAATTGCAAGAATATTAATTATTATATTCAATGCATATTTCGTGAAATTCAACCAAATCGTGATATTCAACTAAAGTATTATTATAGGGTAAAACAAGAGTCCGTACACTTCGAGAAAATTCACACATCATACGAACCAACCTACAGGATTTAACACCAACCACACTAAATGCCAAAAGAGAATATATGAAGGCTACGATGGTCTGTAGAGATTTTTATATGCATTTTTAGGATTTTTAATTATTTATTATCATTTGTTTCACTTTTAGATTGGGAGATTTATTTTCTAAATATTTTTTTAACGGTGTTATTTAAAATAGTCATTTCATATATATATATAATCTATCTTTTTATAATTTTTTTTAAGATATATTTATTTATTATTTTTTAAAACACCTTTTAGGTGATTTTTTATTATTAGTAAAAATAGTAGATTACATCAAGATTAAGATTTGTCTTGTCAATTTTTTATTGGTGAGATCTTGCTATAACCACAAAAAAACCAGAAAGTCAAAGATAATTGGAAGCCTCAACTTGGGTTACATTGCCTCAGCCTCCTAACATCACAAGACACAAGATCCTCCTATAACAAAAAAACCAAAAAGTCAAAGATAATTGGAAGCCTCAACTTGGGTTACATTACCTTAGCCTCCTAACATCACAAGACACAAAACATAATCCCACGATGACTACTCCAAGGGATTCGAGTCTAAAAGTGCAATATGAACATGCTTCTTTGAGCATTCATGGGTTATTCCTATCAATGGAGGCATACCAAGGTGTTGCTCTATTCTCTCTAGCCTTCAATCAACATTGCTTAAGTGGTGGTGGAGGTGATCCAATGAATGAATCATATCCTCTCGATGCTCTTGTTTCTCCACCATTGTGTGCCCCAATAGGAATTTCATCTGCCAATACAGGTTAATGGTTTGCATGTGTTGATTGAATCTACCCCTCATATGCCCCATATCAAGGATCCAATTGCCCCACTCTACCAAGACATATGTGTCTGAGAGATGGGCTCTATGTGTGGAAGCATCTCCCTCGACATGAACGATTTATTCCTAGATTGAATCAACATCAGGTCCTAGTAATGTCTAAAGAAGTCCTCCAAATGATGATGCATGCAAATGTGCCCCCTTTGGACCTAATCTCAATAATATGTGTCCCCCCTCCTCATGTGCGCCCTTTTTTGTGGCATTAGGCTCAACAACAACGTATTGAAAACCTGAATTAAAGATTTAAAATAACAAATAAGTTTTAAACCACAAGAAATTTGCATCACCAAATATTTATCAAACTATTAACCTATTTAAACTAAATTAAAAATTTAAAATAACAAATAAGTTTTAAACCACAAGAAATTTGCATCACCAAATATTTATCAAACTATTAACCTATTTGAACCGGGTAAAACTCAATAAACTTATAAAATAGTGGAAAAACCCCTTTCTCCCAGCACCACTTTGTCCACACAATTTTCTACCACACTACAACAATCTTATCATCGACTCCAATTACTCTACAAAGTCATCTACCGAAACTGTAAACAACGTGGTAACAAGAAATAGTTATCAACACAATTAAAATGCTATATTATCTTAATACCTTATTTCCAATGTAATAATTTCTTATATAAAATGTTTTGATCTTTATAAAGCAAATTTTCCGCGCTCATTTATGACATTAGATGGGATTTGTGCCACTATTGCCACAACTTTCTTGACGAAGTCGATCACTTGTAACACTATGTGATAATGTTTTGATGAGATTTTAGGCTTAATCCTTTTAGGCTGGTTACTTTAATTGTGTCTTAATCAACACTTTTATAATAGGAAATATTGTAATTAATATTGACAGGTTGATAATATATACCATTTATGACATACAGGGAAATGTATATAAGTACTATGATTATTCTTGATGTTGATGGATTTATGCTTAGCGGAAGTGGATCGTAGACATCATAATCAACTTTACAAAATATGAGAAAGTGTACACATTTCTTGTAATCCATTGGGCTCACTATCTTGAAACTCTAAACTATGTGCGAAGAAAAAAGAAGAGAAATCTCTATAGGCATTATATGAGATGTCTTCCAAAAAATTCATTAATGTAATCATCATAAAAGCTATAATCAATTTGACAAATTTATATTAAATATTATTCATAATATATTTAATTGACTTCATTTAAGACAACTATTTAACATCATTGTTTTAATTTAAAATAAAGTATAATTTCACATAATTATGTTGATTTAAAATAAAATATTATATGATACAAAATAGTAGAAATTCTTATTATATTAATATCTATTAATCAAATCAAATTTAATTTAAAATAAATAAATAATGTATTTCTTTAAATATAATAAAATATAAATTATAGTAACAATATAAAGTTATATTTAACCTAAACAGAATATAAATTTTGATTATAAGGGAAGAGGGAATATATTTTTGCCAATGAAAAGATAGAATTAAGTTTTATATTTAAACTAAATAGAATATAAATTTTGATTAGAAGGGAGGAGGGACTATATTTTTCCCAAAGAAAAGATAGAATTAAGTTTTTCATAGAGACTAGGGAAGAGATTTGATGACCAGGCTAAAACATTTCTTTTTCTCTAAGAGTTGATGCTAAATAAATTGAGGAAGATACAAGGAATCTCCATCATTGGTGTTTCTCATGTAATTATGCAAAGCTTGATAAGCAAAATAACTCTAAAGACTTGAATTTAGAAGTCATTATAAAAAAATACTAGAGCTCTTGAAACAATTTGAAAAATTTGATCTTTATCATATTCTAAGACAACATAACCAATAGGCAGACTCCTTAGGTAATGAAGGTGTCGCATTATCCTTGGCTGAATAAAAGATAAGAAGTGGTTCTTCATCCTAGCGCATACCATGATAATGACTATCAGGGAAAGGGGAAGTCATGTTACATGCTGGTGGTGCCAAATGGCATGTGTAATATCTCAACTACATGCAAGAATTAAAGTTATAATGGGAGGGGAGGGGATGGTTTGACCACTCCTCAATTTGATGGTATACAAAGGAAGGAAGGAAATATGCATATTTAGGATGATTTTCAGGTGGCATGAGGGCACACCATGGAAATGATAGTCTACAAGGTAATGGGAGTCATAAGAATTTCTATGAAGGAGACTAAGAGAGATTGTAATTTGGTGTGTGTATGTGTGGGGAATTTGACCCTATTTTCTAGAACACTTCATGGTGCAGGGGTCCAGGTATTCTATTTTGGTCCTTCAAGTAACATGTGTTTACAATAATCATCTAAATTTGCAATGCTTTGATTCTATTATCATTAGCTATAATATGTCTTTCAAGACCTGTATCTTGCCAAAGCATGGACATAGTTCTATGCATTAGCTCAGTATAAGTAAAACTATCAAATACATGCTATGACTCTCTAATATGGAATTCACCCAATTAATGGAGAGAATTGTCCAACTTCAAGAAGAAATAGCTTCACCACAGTTAAGACACACTAAAATTGTGTCTAGTTTGAGTACTATTATAGAGTTACTTGTAGAGAAGAGATGTTAATGCATAGAAATGACACAATTTTTGGTTTCCTACAACAAATTTAGGAGATTCAGTCCAAAATTAAATGAGGATTATAGATCGTTATTCTTCCAATAATGAAACGACTATAGTTTAGTAAAATTTTCCTAATCTTATTGTAACAACATCCCCTAAGAAATGGGGATCACAGATGAAAGAAGCATACGAAGGAAATGTTGGAAGTTTTCTATTCTGGTACATGTGGATGAAACACCAACATGTCTATTGGATGTGAACCAGTCCACTAGGGTAAACATGTGACAAGAGGCTACTATGATGTGATTCAAGCTCCTAGGTTTGCTTAAGGAAGTGGAACCGTCATAAAAAAAACCAATCTGAACTTCGACACATAATACAGAACCTTCAGGAGCCAACCAACCATTCAAGGTGGTAAACTCCTTAGAAAACTCATCATTTGACTGACCTGGACCCTCATCCACTCCCATGATAAACCCTGCAAGTGACTGGGGCCTTCTAATCGCTCCCACAACAAGGAATACCAATGATTGTGGACTTTTCCAGCTATTTATATGCCAATGACCTCAAATTTTGTGCCGCTTTTTTAGGGCTAGGACTCGTGCCACTGCCCAAAACTTCATGAAAACTTTAGAAATGATAAATAACATGAGAACAAAGATACTAATGCAAACTTTCATACAAATACTTAATATGACCCCTATCAGACATGATAGGAATTTTGTCAAACATGTCACAAATATGTAATCTATAGGTTATAAAATCAAATCTGAGAATAGGGGTCTCACACTTATTTGAGACTCATAAAGAATAAGCGTTGCCTTATCACAATAGTTTCATTATCATCTATTAGGAAATGTATACATTGTATATTCATTTTCTAATCAAAACATGATAAAAACCATACATCAAGTTTGTCATAAAACATACTCATAACCAACACATAACCAAAAAAAATAACAAGGATATAATAGCCATAAAATCCACATATAGACCAGTACATTTACACATAAAATACCACTACTACATGAAGGGCACTTTCAAGACATTTTTTTTAAGACAATAGAAATATTTTATCTTAAAAAGTCACTTTTTATTTTAGTCATTTTACATTAAGATTTAATATCAATTGAATTTACTTAAATATAAAATTTAAGACAAAAAGAGTTTGAGACAACAAATATTTTAAGACAAAACTTTATATTTAAGACAAAAAAGGTTTGAGACAAAAATATTTTAAGACAAAACTTTATATTTAAGAAAAAAATGGTTTAAGACAAAAAAACAGTTTATTTTAAGAAAAAAAAATTATATTTAAGACAAAATAGTTTGAGAAAAAAATATTTTAAGAAAAAAAGAGTTTGAGACAAAAATATTTTAAGACAAAAACTGTTTGAGACAAAAATATTTTAAGACAAAAATAGTTTGAGACAAAAATATTTTAAGACAAAACTTTATATTTAAGACAAAAACAGTTTAAGATAAAATATTTAAAGACAAAAACAGTTTGAGGCAAAAATATTATAAGACAAAAACAATTTAAGACAAAAATAGTTTAAGAAAAAATTTTATATTTAAGACAAAAAAAACTTGAGAGAAAAATATTTTAAGACGAAACTTTATATTAAGAAAATGGCCACTTAAGGCAATAACAATTAAGAAGAAACACATTTAAGACAATTAACAATTAAGACAAAACCATATCAATTTAAGACAATATTATCTAACACCTGCAAAATTGACTCTGATAGTGCGCCCTAAGTCTGCCAACTTGCAGGCTACTACTATCTCACACCTATACTGAGGTTGCTATTTCACTTACCATTCAAGTTATCTTATATACAAACAATGATTTGTTTGGATATTCGTTTTGGTGGGGTAGCTGACTCTGAGGAACGTTACAACTTTTCCTAGCAATATTTCTCATACATCAATCCCTCTTATGTCCTTTCGATCTCTATTGATATGATTAGAGACAACTTGTATGTCGTTGCATTCGACAGTACTACATGGTGGGGGATTTTAAGACAAAAGAAATATGTTGTCTTAAAATTTAATTTCGTCTTAAAATTTTTGACATGGGGTGCTAGTAAAAAAGGTAAAAGTAAAGGATTAGGGGATTTTACTTAAGTTGTTGATGGGTTCTTCAGGAGGCAGAGCGATGGAGGCTGAAAAAAACTAATGGGATTTAGGGCAATGGAGACCAACAACATAGGTTCTTGGTGAGAGGAGTGACAAAGGCACTTTTTCTAAACATGGATAGGCATTTACATAGTTGGAATACTTTTTGGGGTCTCCATTGACTGTGTTTTAATTTGTGTTTTTTGACTGTTTCATTTATTTTGAACGCTGCTTCTATCTGTGGGTTTATTCTATCAGTACATTGTTGTGTTGAGACTTATGAAGGTCATCGGAAACATGTATTAGATTCATCTGAAGGATGGTGGAGATAAATTACAGAATATCTATTGGTAGACAATATGCCTACTTTTAAATCTCTACGACAAATTTTGTGAGAAACATACGTTGAGGATAAAAGGTAGGATTGTGGAAGCATTAGTCACAAAATTCACAAGGGCAATAATTTTGGGTGAAAGTGTGGAGGTAGATGGATTAAATGTAGCCTTTGTTAGTGTTGTTGGGTGAAATGCATCTAAGCATAATAATATGAGCTAGATTTAGTTTTTATCCTCATTCTAAATGATATCTGGGATCTCTACTGGTTCTTTTGTTTCAAGGTACACTAATAAAAAATTATTTTCCACTCTAGTCGTTGGTCTACTTTGTGGTCTATTTGAGACGCACTTGTTGGTTGTTTACGTGGTCTTTCTTCTAAACCTTTTCCATTGCGGATCTTCCTTCTCCTTCTCTAGTTTGGGATTGGTCAATCAGGGGATTTCCGAGGATCTTAGCTTCTACATGTTTTTCTTCTCTGTGGTCTATCTGAGATACACTGGCTAATGTTTTACATGGTCTTTCTTATGAACCATTGCTCGTATGGATATTCCTTCTCCTCTCTAGTTTGGGATTGGTCAATAAGAGGATTTCCAAGGATATTTACTACTACGTAAGTGCATTCATTTTGGTTGGTGGATTTGGTAAAATATTTGAATTTTTAATTCAGCTGCGAAGGAGGCTCTTGGGGTCATTAATTGGTCTAGGGGGGGGGGGTATTTATTTTCCAAGTTGGTCATTTATTATATGAGAGAAAATCCATTAATGGTTTGCATCTTCATTG
This sequence comes from Pinus albicaulis, assembly GCA_034641835.2. NCBI lineage: Eukaryota > Viridiplantae > Streptophyta > Pinopsida > Pinales > Pinaceae > Pinus > Pinus albicaulis. Next base: position 911,123,831 of record CM076572.1, read on the forward strand.
AAGATCTTTGTCGATTGTGTGCTTGATGATATTTTCTGAAGGACATTGTTTGACGATGATTGACCAGTCTATTGTATTTGAAGGGGTTTCCAAGTGGATTGAGCTGGTGAAAACCTACATCGAGTGAGGTCAATAATTGATAAGTGACATCAATTCACCTTGTCTACATATTTTATTGATGTTTTTCCAGAAACTACTACATTATGTATTTTTTAGTAATGCTCTCTACTTTGGTGCACATATAGGCGAGATTTGAGAGTGTCGGTGGTATCTGTTATACAATTGGCCTTTACATCTATCAGTAGGATGTCACTTGATACTGAAGGAAGCTAGGGCGGTGATGTGCCATTACTCGATGTGTTGGTTCATGCGATTATTGAGGCGAAGAGTCGTGGCTACCCCAAGTCGGGAGTCTATCCCTTTGGGACAACTCCTATACATGCAACTATATAAGTCGATTCGAATGTTTTAGTACCCCCACTAGTTATTGAACTTGAATGTGGTAATCCACGGAAAATGTTTTTCCATCATTCGCGGAAAAAGAAGGAAGTTAAGGTTGATATGGATTATTAGAAATTCGTTTTTGATTTTGATGTTTTTTGGGACTGGGTGGTATTATTACAACAACGAGCTTTCATGGGAAAGTGGTTTTATCTGAGAATGGATGGCTCTGATATGGTGTCTTAGGTTAAATAACATTGGTACCATATTCTTAAGTACTCTCCTCTTTTCAACATTTTATATAATCAATGGTTATGCTTCCACTTTATTAATGATGGTGAAATTGTGAATACTTTGGGATCATATTAGGTTCATGTTTGTGGTTTCCTCTCTTTAAATCACTGATATGTGGGATTTGATCCATACCTGGAATTTCCACAAAAGAAATTGGTTTCAAGCTAAACTCCCTGGTTTACCCCTCATATTATGGTCATGTGAATCACTAATGACGATCGACAATTCCATTGTTAAATTTTCTTTCCTGGTGGAAGCAAGCCTGTTACAGAGAAATAAACATATCACATGGATTTTGGTGGGAAGGAATTCGATGTTGGCCTTCACGTAGAGGTGGAGCTCATTTAGAGTGGCTTCAATACTAGGCACTAAATTAACTATTGGGAAATTCCATTTCATTGCCTACGTTGTCATAATGTTGGACATTTTATTGACAATTTACCACATAGATTTGGAAATCAATGACATGGATTATCAAATAATATTTGCTATGGGGGTCATCCATTGACATCTATACACTCTCTGGTAGCTCATGAGATTGGTCAGAACTCTCTCTCGGGTAAGCTTAAAATCACACCACCTACGACATTTCCTAGGCAACATATTCGTAATTATCTGGTATCGAGTGTTGTTTCTCTTAGTAATTATACTTTATGTTCTTTATTTATTGTTTCTCCACATATTCAGTTGTCACATTCTACTTATATTGAACATTCTTCATTATTATTTGTACCTGAAATTCCCCCCTGTTCAGATAATTTGGAATCTACCCACACTCTATATTTTGATGAAAATGGGACCACCACCACTATTGATGACTCATTGAATATTAGCCTTGACCGAAATCACATTAAATTTGGGAATTTTTCTGGAGACATTTCTCCTACCAATTCAGTGGAGTGTGATATCGAGTTTCTCCGCCTTCCCCCTAATATCCATCTAGAGACCTTGTTGATTCATTCATGATCCTCTCCTAAGATCTCTATCAGTCACAATTCTCGTCATAATGTGACCATTAGGAAGGAGAGATGTTCGAAACCTTCGAATCATTCAAATGGGCTTGATACTGATCTTCATAATATTTCTGCAACATTGGATCCTAGTCCATCATCTTCTTGTACATCATGTTTTGTTTCTTCTTTCTCTCCTATTCAGGCCCTTTGATATTATTTTCCCGATTATGAGGGCTTACCATGATAATCATGTACTTAAACATCAGGGTCTTAGGGAGTGCCCAAAAAATCCTCGTACTCCAGCATTTGATTGGGGTTAATCACCCCTTATTATCCTCTTACAAGAGAATATGATGATTTGAGATAAAAATTTTCCCATTCTCCTTCACATTTGGCTCGGGTGGAGGGTATGTCATGCTGTGGATTCTTTGGTTTTATCTGGTGGTATTGCGGATTTTTTGGATCTTAAGGTCATGAATTTTCTTGTCTATAAATCCTTTGCAGGTATCCTTCTACCTAGTTTCATCAGGGGCTCTAAGGAAAGATTTAATATTCATAATACATATGCGCCATATTATTCGAGAAGATACTTCTAGGATAAATTGAAATATTATGGCCTGTTAAATATGGGGTTCATTATTTTGGTGGGGGATTTGAACCTCACCATTGAAGATAATGAGGGCTGGAGGGATCATTTCATATTGGACTCGTTAGCGAGGTACTTTAATTATATTTTTGGCAAGAACCACTTGGTGGATATTTTTTTACCTCCCTTTATTCCGAGAGGGAGAAATGGTTGGGTTGGGTCTGTAGGAATCACTAAGAGACTTGATCGTTTTATGCTTCACAGAAATTTTTTGGAGTGCTTAGGGTCTGTAAAATATTGGGTTATTCCATCCCAAATTTCGGACCATTACCATATCATACTCCAGTGGCAGGAAAATGGGGATTGGGGTGGTCTCCTATTTGAATTTGATTCATTAGTGCATAATTTTTGGGCACTAGGATATGACCCATTGATCACATCTTATTTGGAAATTAAGGGGATTAAGTTGAGGACTCTTAAAAAGTCTGTCAGTAACTAGATTAAGACTAAAAAGGGGAAGCATATTGATGAAATTTTGGCTATTGATAAAAAACTTGGTATATTGGTTGATCCTTCACATACATATTATTTCTTGGTGGTGCATCAATTACTAGTTGGGGATTTAAAATGAGGAGGAATGATATTTTGAAATTATAGGAGGAGGAGTGGAGACTGAAAATTCATGCTCTTTGAATATCAAGAGGAGACAAGAATAAAAAATTCTCTCATAATTATGCAACAAAGTGATGAGAATTAGGTAGGGAAAAATTAATACAAATCTTGTTACATGATAACTTCTTGTGTTACATCTTTACTTACTATCTTCGTTCATCAGTATTATTATGTTCAATACATCAAACATTTATAAAAACAATAACATCAGTGACACAATAGTTAGGCTCCAATCCAAGGATAAAACCCCTCCTCTTGAGGGGAAAACCCACAAAACTCTTCTTATAGATTCTTTACCAGATGAGTACAAATACCATGACCAAAACCTTGACCTGAACTGTCTGTCCTAGAATAAGACACAATCACCCTCCTTGATTGCACCATGTAGCACCATGTAGCACATATTTTTCATCATGTAGCACTGTGATGAATATATAATTACTGAGACCTTCTGTTGAGCATCACCTTTGCACTGAGAAACACCATGACAAAGCTCTTGTAGTTTCTGGAGTATATCTTCTTAACGTTGTGTATTACTAAGCTCTATCCGAGAGAATGAACTAAATAACATAGGCTAGCACTACCTCTCCTCTGTCACTTATCGCAATATTCTTAACACTCCTTTTAATATCCCTTTCATCATTGTCAAGACACCTTAATTAAGGACTATATTCCTTTCTGAAATGTGGATTAGTTCGAGACCTAGTCCTCTTCTTCACATTGTTCTCTTAGTGAAATTCAGATGTATGGATATTGTCCCGGTCTAAGATCTTTTAACCCAAACAGATAACCCTTATTGTTATGCTATACTTATTTTGTCCCTCATTGTATTATATCTTATTTATGCAGCCATAAAAAAAACCCTTTCTCACACCTTTATATATATCCTTGTCCAAACCGTGGAATCCCTTCCGAGAGCCTTAGAAGGTGATCCAAACTATCTGCATTAGGAGATGAGTCGAGGTTCCTTTATATATCTATTGGAGCTTATAAATGAGTTGACATGACATAGGTGAACTGATGTATCTCCAATTATGAGCTGACATCTAAAATAAATATATTTATATATTGAAGCCAACATGTCACTTCTTTAAGCATGTGTTTAGGCCAACTTAAGGATGACTGTGTCTTGTCTTTTTGGAGGTATTCTTTCAAGTGTAGCATGACTCTATTAACATGACAATGACTCTTATATTTATGATTAATCCTAAAGACACAAATAAGAAGTCTTTGAATTATGAATAAAACATCTTTCTCATGAAACCATGATGCAAGGAATACGATAAATACATTTTATTTTCTTTGATCATAGTTACAAGTCATTATGAAGACCGAACCTAGTTAAACTTTACAACACTCCCACTTAACTAGGGATCAGGTATTCATAATGATACTAGGTCACATTCTATCACTTTAATGAGAACTCATAAGAAGAGTCAGATTTGTAACCCATATGTTACTAGCATCATATTAATCCAACATTGTCACGTAGCAAGGCCTTGACTAACAACTCCATCTCCTTACGAGACCATGAGCTACAATTTTGGTGACTATCGACACCATATTCATTGTCTCCAAGGTACATATTCCACCCAGGTGTTCACTGAGCATGACCTTATTGGACTATTCTTATCTAATCCTCAAAGAATATCCATCCATGACTACTCTTATCGAAATGCCCTACCACATTCTCAAAGATTATCAAATGCTAGATGGTTACAAAATTCTCCATTCTGGTTTCTCAACTAAAGACCAGAATGATGTGTCTATCTCTCCCTCTCAATTAGGGAGGATACATTTACCATGTCTCTACATTTCTCTTCATGGCCTTCACTAAGACTTATGAATGTTAGTCCTAGTCTAGTGCATGGCACATGATATAGAAAAACACAACTGCCACTCCCTCTTAATCAGCGATGGACCAATCCAAGCTCCATCTTAACTAGGTTCTTGTAGCAGCTTCATGGAACGTCCAGCTGCACAGAGTAGCTTTATTCCTTCGATGTAATGTTGTGAAGTATTCTTATTTCGGGACTTCTTCATCAGGCACAGACCATCCATCACTTTCATCATTCCTTCAGGAAGTGATCCATTAGTCTTCTCATATGGTATATCTTCATGTCATGCTGCTATCTTCATATCATATTTATTTAATGATCTTTCAACCTGATTTATGGCCATCAACGGTGGAAGACATATACTTCCCTTTGCTAGCCCTGCATAAGCTCATCCATATATTATTAAAAAAAAAGAAATGAATACTTAAATAAAAATTACCTTTGTGATGGTATTTAATATTGACATCTTCCTGTAGATATCAAAATTCTTAATACATGTTGACACATCTCCCTAGGTTATTTATTATCAAGGTATATATCTCTTCCATTAGAGACTTTATATTTTTCCAAGATATTTTTCTAGTCAAATATTCTTGGTCTTATTGGTTGTTGATCGCTTCTGGCATGTTGCATGTCTTTGTGATCTCTTCCTTTCATCACACATATCTTTCTTAACAACTTCCAATCAGAGTTCCTTGATTATAGTTGGCCAAATCATACTCCATATGATGACATACACATTATGTTGATTTCATCTAGTGTGCCTTTATGCTTTTATGCATCCTTTCATAGGAGGAGATCCTTTTTCCTATTTAATGTTCTAGTGATTTATATTGCCTGCAACCATTAATCATGCCAATATAATATTAAATAGAAGTATACATACTTCATTTTTCCTTTATGTCATCTATGCCCCTTTAAACAAATTCCTAGATTGAAATATCTGCAATCCCTTGATCTTCTCTTATGTCATCATATCATCATTCATGAAATTCATAAGCTGGATTTTTGTTGAAACACTTGCTTCTTCTCTATATCGGTGAATCTTATAATGAAGATTCCATCAGAGAATCTTGAGGATCTTTGAGTAGTCCTTCAGAGAATATTTGTATACTGGCTTCATCTTTTTGTTGTACCTTATAATATCATTAAAATGATTTTCTCCATCATCTCCAACTTTATTTGGGATGGTAACTCTGATAAGCACAAATAGATCATTTGGCCAACATGGTGATTATGACTCGGAGGAAAGAGGAAGGAGTATGGGGCATCCTTGATCTCAAGCATATGAGTTGGGAATTACTTATGAAATTTTTTGAGTGGAATATAAATGGAGATGGTCTATGGAATAACATAATCAAATCTAAATACCTCCAAAATAAAATGATGATACTGTTCAAGACGTTCATTTTCCCCAACACATGTCACACTCTTCTTGTTGTATTATCATCATGTACAAAAGCTACAAAATATTTTCTTCCTCCAAATAGGAGATAGGGAAGTTGATAAAATTTTGGTTAGGCTGCAAAATTTGAAGCTAAGCTCCAACATCAAAGCTATTCTCCTTAAATTACAATAACTGGTTTTCACTCTTGCCGTAATCCCTTATCCTCTTAAAACTCACCCTTAACCCTTTATCCCTAACCCCTAAACCCATTAACCCCTAACCCCTAACCCATTAACTTGTTGACACCTATATCCCATAACCCTTAAACACTTAACCCCTAAATCCTCTGACCCCTAAGCCCTTTGTGCTTAAAACTTAACCCCTGAAGTCCTTAACCACTAAGTCATTAGCCTTTAACCCCTAAAATCCCTATAATTCAACCCCTTTACTTGTAAAATTCATATTCCATAACCATTTACCCTTTACCATTAACCCCTAACTCCTAAACCCCTAAACCCTTAATTCTTAGAACCCTTAAGCCTTTATCCCAATTCATAGATTCTCAAAAACTAGTCTTCTTGCAGACTCTAGGCCAATCAACACATCAAAAGGGCTAGGCAACCCAACTTGTCAGCCATGATCTTGTGGATGGAAGACACATAAATTTACAATGTCATATGCACAACCATCATAATATATCGAAAGGTTTTACTAGGGAATAAACTTGGGCAAGATCAACTCCTCAAATCCAATCAACAATAACTAACAAGATATAATATTTGGTTTTGTTTGAGCAAGGGAATGTGATGGAGCTTTAATCTCACCATGAATTTGTCACTAGGAACCATGAATTGACCATGAATTATAATATGGAATTGATAAATAAATCCAATAAATAAATTATAAGTGTGTCATGAATAAATTTTACTCCATCTTATAATTTATTTATTTTAAGAAAAAATTCCCTCCCTAATTTTGCTTTGCACTCGTAAGGAAATTTCCCTTCCTCTTGCTTTCTGGTCTTGGTCTAGGGTGAAGAGTCTCAAATAATATTATTGAAAGGAAGAATTTATTGAGTGGTTTTACCCTCCAGAGGTGTTTTTCCTAGCTGCTGGCCTACATCTGGTGTTCTTCATCTATGTGCATTTACTTTGATATTTTATTGATGAACTAATAAGAATAAAGTTAAGAAAAAAATAATAAGAACTAAAAAATATCACAACTAAATAATCAAGAACAAGATAATTTTTCTTCCTTTCTTATTCTCTAGAAGAACTTGACCTTGAACATGTCGAGAATATTGTAAAATGGTGACAAGAAGGTGAAATGAGAAGGAAAAAAGGATAGTAAACAAGGAAAAATTCCAAATTTCAGCATGTGTTTTTGTTTTTTTATGAAATGGGAACATCATTGATCTATCAATAGTCCGATGTTCCTCCCAACATTATTATATTTTTTAGAGGAAATAAGGATGGCAAAGACAAAAAAAATTATGAATCTGAAGGGGCGGTTCTAAGGAAGGATCTTTAGATCAATCTTGAGGAAGATAACCCAATGATTCGTTCCATTGCGGAATAAGATTGAGGCCTTTCTTATTCTCTAGAAGAAATTTACCTTGAACATGTCGAGACTATTGTAAATTGGTGACAAGAAGGTGAAATGAGAAGGAAAAAAGGATAGTAAACAAGGAACAATTCAAATTTCAGCATGTGTTTTAGTTTTTTATGAAATGGGAACATCATTGAACTATCAATAGTTTGATGTTCCTCCCAACATTGTTATATTTTTGAGAGGAAATAAGGATGGAAAAGACAAAAAAAAATTGAATCTGAAGGGGCGGTTCTGAGGAAGGATCTTTAGATCAATCTTGAGTAAGATTACCCAACGATTTGTTCCATTGCTGAATAAGATAGAGGCTTCGATAAACACATCGCATCACAATATTTTTCTGATATTAATGATCTTTCCATACACAAAGCCACTTGTTGTTGACTCCCTTGTTGATTATTCCAGATAAAGACACTATTGTCAACCTCCACTAGGCTATAAGAAGCAATTGTTTCTTGAAATTGTTTTGCATCTGCATACAACCTTCAAATATCACCCTTTTTCTCATCAAGTAACTTAATAATATTAAATTTTCTTCCGATAACCCATGGAGAGGGATATATTAGGGAACCTATTTTCAATATAAAATTTAAAAGCCTTGGCTAATCAATAAAAAAATTCGAGGAAACACATTCAATAAGTGATAATATTCTTTTGATACCACAATCTAGAACTTGACTGTCATAATGTGAAATGTAGTGAAAATATTGATGAATAAAATGTATTTATCATCCCATATAATACATAATCCTCTAGAGAACCCTTGGGCATCTATTTCCGCTATTTAACATTTTTACCTCAAGTTGTTGTTTATTCTTTCCGAGGCCTCCCCTGAAATTTTAGCTTCATGGATAATAATTATTGTTTGTTTTTCATCCATCCATTTGTCTCTCAAGAGCCTTAGCTTTTATTTACTGCTAATTCCCCTCGTGTTCCATGATATTACTTTTAGGATTGAGACTCGTTGGATCCACAAAGCACTTCTGTGATAACCCTAACTCGTCTACAATTGACCAATATTCCTCCCAATTCATTCAACAATTGTAAATTAATTTTATGGCCTTGTTTCTTGTCTTCCACATGAAATTTACTTGAATTATTTAATGAGTGTGCCTAAACCCCAAGGACCCATGATTTCCACTACATGAGTTCAATTTGGCTACTACATGTTTATACTTCAAATAAGTTTTTCCCTAATAAATAAAATTGATGTTCTGGGAGAGTGAAGGGATGTTTACCTTTCCATTCCTTCATAATTTCTGGTACATTTAAAGCATCTAAATCCATGTCTTTAACCTATTGTGGAAGTAAGTCGGCTCCCTCAGGAATCGTATGAAGCATTATAGGGGGGAATGGTAGCTAAATTGAATATTCAGGGGGAGGCGATACCGATGTCACCAAATTTTTAGGTGGTTACATGGGGGAAACCATTGAGGACTTAGGTACATCCATGGAGGAGGAAGGACCTACCAACTCCTTTATCTGTACATTTATAGCTATTTTTTATTGGTATCATCAATTGAATGCATTGTTGCAAGTGGCTCATATATGTTTGATCCTTTTTTTTTGTTGTATTATGATGTGAGGATGAATGTTTAGGGTTACAATGACTGTGATCAACAATTGTAAACCCATTATTTTCTTGATTCGAAACTGACTAATGGGTATCTGCATGATTTACCAACAAAAAATGGTGATATAAATGTGTGTACTGATGACATATTCAACATATAAAGGGTATATTCTCATAGCTGAGTGTCTCATCATCCCAAACTCCCGTGGAATCTAATACAATCAAATCCAAACCAAATTTTTCGTGAAGCCCTCCTTGTTAGGGAAAACTGCTTCATCTAAAATTAAAGGTAGAGGCTAGTTGAGTTGAAAAAGTATGGATTATTCTCAAAGATCAAAATCCAATCTTACAAGATAGTGAAAACCATAGTAAAAAAGTATTTTTCTCCTAGCTCTAGTTTAATGTGCCCCTTCTATTTCCACTTATGGTAAACCCACTGCGATAAGGATTTTTTAGTGGGATACATGCCCAAAAACTTGCCTATGGGAGCATGACCTCTCATATACTGTATATATTATCCAATCCTAGTGGATTGAACCTCGAACTCAGGGTTTACCACTACTGTAAGAGGGAATACCACTCCCTCCCATGACATTCACCATGGGAAGAGTAGTTGAAAAGAGAAACCTTGCCATGATAGTTATGGTTTTAAGGAATTTTTCAACTAGGGTTTTGTAGAGCTCCAATTCAGATAATTTTTTTTTTTGGAGGATTTTAATATAATTAAAAATAAAAATATTTATATATAGAGAGATGCCATTTTTATATGTAATATAGATAATATTATAAAGAACATAACAAATGCATTTTAATTCTAAATACAATAAGTGTTCATAAGGATCACATCACTGAAGATGTAAACCTTTTCTAAAATTATTAACATTTAATAAACCTAAAATTAAAACAAATTTATGCTAATTAATTAAATTTTCAAGATTCTGAATCAACTTTAAATTTAACCAAACACTTACCAACATCATTCCACCTTTTAAAACTCACTTCAATTATACCTCAAAATTATGTGAATCTTTTAAAAACACATTTAACTTTTTCCATTCACTTTTTCCCTTCGAATAAACAATGTGTAAGAAACACATCTTATAGTGTGAAATTGTAATGCCCAATGCTCCTTGTGCCTCTCCACCATGTATATACATGAAATTTTAAAGCCCAACCTTATGCTTATGCACAATGTAGATGCAACACATTTTTATGTCCCCACCTTGGTAAATGAATATAGTTCAAAACTATGCAAATAGATTATCCGAGGTTCGAGAACCACTCAAATTACATCATTTTTAATTTAATTTAAATTTCACTCACACGATGTTTTATTCAGATCACAAAAGTCGACTTTGAAATTTGGGAGAAATATTTTTCTTTTTCAATAAAAGAAAACGAAAGAAATTGCAAAAAGTTGAGTAAAATATAATTTTAAGAAAAAAATCACTTCCTCATTTTGCACTGCGTTAGTAAGGAAATTTCTATTCCTCTTTATTTATGGTGCTAAGTACAGTTTCCCTTCCTTCACCGCCCAATCCACATCACCTACAACATTAACCAAATCACTGCCCACAAACACCGCCCATTCCACGTCACCTAGAACATTCACCAATCTTCCCTCTCACAAGATAGCCATATCAGGGGTTGGACGCTTCACAAGAAAATATTGAGTATTCAGGGGAGGCAAAGTTATTTGGTTCATTTTTCTCAACCAATTAATATTTCACAGAGAAAGGTACACATATTTCATTAAGCTTGTGTGTCGGCACAACTATTAGTATAGATAAAGGGTTTACCAACTAGTAGACAAAGGGTTTACCAGAGGATTACAGAGCCTATCCCTTTCCTTTGGCAGTTATATCAGACACAAGGACTTGGACACAGAAAACTATGAAGCACAGGACATAGGGTTCCAACTGAGAATTCTTTTACAGAGAGCAGGAAACATTTGGCGCCAAATTTTCAGTATGTATGTAGTTGCTTCCAATTTGTAAATTTGGTTAGGGTCTATACTGGGATTGATCAGTGGGAAGCATCTGAGAAAGCAAAGGTTCTATTTTCCATTTCATTATATTTCTTAGAAAAAATAAGCATCTTAAAAAAATCACTACCTAGTTTAGATTGCATTGAGTTGTAGGAAACCCTCCCCAGCTACATGATGTTCTCATATTTGATGGTAGGAAATGGAATAGTTAAACCACTCTTGCATGTGCACTTATATATATTTTTCCTTTAGCTACTCATTTTCATTTTCCACAATGGAGATGAGAAAGTTGTATGGGAGCTTGATATTATTGTCTACCTATTATTGGATTAATTATTTTTTGACAAGTTCATTAGGTTTGCATAGGAAAAGGCTAAAAAAATTTGTATTTCCTTTTTCTTTATCTAACCTACTGAAAATTATGGAATATATGAACTTCTAAACATTGAAAAGGAAAAAACTGGTATTTTTTACAATATCTTGGTTGTTTATTTTTATTTTTATGGTAGATGTTCAGGGAGCGATATTGGATAAGAAACTTAGATGGTCAAAAATATTTTCATCAATGTTGGAGAAACTTTTATAAAATTATTGATAAAGGATTTTAAATTTTTTGCAACCATGAGCTTGAGGGGTTATCCCCTTCTAACTTCTCCCTCTACTTGAGGGGAAGAAATATAAGGTTGGTTATCACCACTTTAAGCTAATTTTAGAGATTTCTATTTTCTTTTGATTTACTTTCGACATGATTTTGAGCTAATACCTAAAATATTTGAAAGAAATTTTTCCTTTTCCAAAGATTAGCCATATAGATATTATAGTATTAGAGTAAAAGAGAAAATGATCCCTTGGTTGAAGCACCATAATCAAAACAAAAAATGTTTGCAAAAAGTAAAATGTTTTTGTTTATCAAATATAGGATGAAGACAAGGCATATAGGCTTCTCTATCTATTTAATGACCACATAACTGTCAACAAAAATGTGTATATCCATAAGGAAATCAAACTTAATGTAGAGCCTTCCATTGGTTAGACATATTCCTTATGGGAATTCTTTCTCTTTCTTATCCAATCTAATAAAGTGTCTAAAGCAATATATTTATGTATAATAATCCTCCACAAAATTTCTTGACATATAATGCTCCAGAGACTCTTTTAGGACTAGGATGACCATGCAGACACCAAAAATACCTCAAAAACCTTGTGGCTAAATGATATCATATAGCTTCCAGAGTCCGTCCACCTCTTCTGAGTGCTGCATAATATATCATCCAACCGCCTGTTTGGATCCTCTATGCAATATTCTATTTTGAGCTTCCTCCATTTAGCTTTGGATGTTATGAGAGATGGTCCCAAAGGACCATGATCCACTTTTGTCATTTGTATTCTAGCTCTTGGAGCCACCTATTTTGTACATCACTCTCTTGGAGTGACCCTCCATTTTTAGAGCTTATTCTATAGGATTGAGATTAGGTTAGATTCATGCTTTTAACTTTGCTTTATATAAGAGTTTCTTTAGTGTTCCAACTATACATAGACATGTTTGTATTGACTATACAACCTAAATCTACAACTACCTTAACAAAAAAATAGAAGGAGGATGGCTCACTCGAAAAAACAGGGTGAGGAAGGAAGAGATCCTAAATGAGATTGAGAACTCATTCCCATCCCTATAAACATTTTTACTTCAAAAGAAAGAGAAGAGGAGGAGCCTTGAACAATCATTCTATGTGATGGAGAGGATGTGATCACGCTCAATTGATGAGAATCCACTCACTCACATAATGGATGGAACATACAAACCCTCATCCTCTATGGAACTTCGAAATGGGGATGCTCATAGAGACATATATTCGCTCAAATTGTAAGGCCATCCATACCTCAACCCAAAAATCCAAACCCTTCAGAACTATTTCTCTATGGGAAACTAAAAAAGGGAGGAGGAAAAGGGAGATGATTTTTTTACCATAGTTCTTACTCATTTGAGAAAAAGAGAGAAAGGTTGGTCAATCGAGATATATTGTTCTAATATAGCATTGATCTAGAGCCACTAAGTGGTCAATTGATGCATGTAGTTGAATATGATAAGGGTCATGAGGACCCAGAGAGGTCATAATGAAGGATCACATACATAAACTTAACTCATACGAAAATATAACTTTCATGATCACCTTAAAAATCGAGCTCCCTTGTATTGAAATGTTGGAATCTATATTTATTGTTTCCAACTTCCAATTCCAAATCTATATAGTCACCTACCATAATAGGTTTTCAAATAGAGAGGAGGGTGGAAAGTAATATAAATTTTTGTTGGAGAGGGTGGGTGCAGTGTGCCGTCGGAGGCAATAATATTAAGGACATCATTGAAGACTATGAATATGCAGATATATTTATGAACCAAATTGATTCTTTCATTATTTAATAATTTAAATTTAAATTAACAAGTTGAGTAGTAGCGAGGCTAATAGTCACTGCCTTAGGGGACAATATTTGGCCCTTATCATACATGGCAGGGGAACTGGAATTTTTGCAACAATACCGATATAGAATAGGTAAACATGTCACTTTCTCTCTCTTAAGATTATTGTTGGATGGGGCGGGGTAGATCCATGGAGTTATGAAATTTGGATGGGGAAGTATTGAGAAGGAAATCTCTAGTTTTTAAATAATATCATTACTAGCAAGGAGAAAAACGTAGAGACCATGACCTATGCCAATTTCTTGAGTTGGTTATACTTCAAATTAGCTCTTATAAATAAGGCCAACGTAGGACTAATTAGGGCCCCACATTTGAAGAGAATTTCTTGAGCATAGATAGAGAGGATGATGAAAATGATTCATATTATTTCATTAATAAAGGTTAGAGAATATCATATCAAATGATTGATAAAAAGCATCATTAATCAATGTTGGAGAAAATTTTATAAAATGATTGACAAAGGCTTTTATTCTTTTTCCAACCATGAGCGTGAGGGGGTATCCCCTTCTAGCTTCCCCCTTTCTTTGAGGGGAATAAATACAGGATTGGTTGTCACTATTTTAAGCTAATTTTATAGAGTTCCATTTTCTATTTATTTACTTTCGACGTGATTTTGAGGTAATACCTGAAATATTTGAAAGAGAAATTTCCTTTTCCAAAGACTAGGCATATAAATATTATAGTATTAGAGTAAAACAAAAAATGATCTGCTAGTTCAGGAACCATAATTATAACAAAAATGTCTGCAAAAAGTAAAATGTTTTTGTTTATCAAATATAGGATGAAGACAAGGAGGATAGGCTTATTGATCTTCTTAGTAACCACATAATTGTAAAAAAAAATGCAAATATCCATAAGGAAATCAAACTTAACGTAGAGCCTTCCATTGGTTAGACACATTCCTTATGGGCATTCTTTCTCTTTCTTATCCAATATAATAAAGTGTCTATCTTGAATCCCAACAACCACATGTTTATTGTTTATTTATTATTATTTACTATTATTAAAGAAATGGTAATTGCATTTATTGAGCAAGTCCTATTTTTCCAATTTTTACTATTCTTATTTATTATTATTAAAGAAATAGTATTTTTCAATAATTTCTTTTGGTGTAGTCATCTCTCTGTCTCTTGTAGTTATTGAGCAAGTCCTATTTTTCCAATTTTTACTATTTTTGGATTGAAATAGAGCTAGTGGTAAAACAATAAACCTATTTTATCTAACAATAGGATCATGAAAAATATGATAAACACCACCTGGCTATGGCTTGTGAAAACTATTAGACCTGATGAAAGAAAATTCTCTCTTCCTCTGCTATATCTTTTTGCCTCAGTAACAAGCTAGTTCTTAGTTCACTGATGTTCTATTAGAAGAGACACATCTAATTCTAATTTTGCTGATCTTTTTTATATATTTTTTAGGCAATATCTCAAGGACTGCAAAATCCTCTCTCATAGATTAGAGCAACCATGTAAAAAATCTCTATTATCAATGTAATTATGGAGTGTAGTTCAATGAAATTTACGTGCTTGAAGTTCAAAACATTCATTAGAGAAAATTTCAGCTTAAAAGTGGCCTCCTAAGGAAAAGTACTGAAATAATAGTTAAAATAATAAAATAAGAGTTACGATTTTTTGAGGGAAAAGAAGAAAACTAATTTTTTTAGTTGTATTTTTTTCTTATCTCGTTCTAGGTTTACTCAATTTTTGAATTGTAGACGCGAATTGGATGCGGAATTAAATTCCACATCCAACAAGTACCCATTATGCATACTTTTTAGAAGACTTGCATTGATAAAAATCACAAATACATTAAAAAAATGTTTAACACGCTTTTTTATGTATCTGCAATTTGTATCAATGTGGGTCTTCTCAAAATTATACATAATGGGTATTCGTTGGATGTGGAATTTAATTCTTCACCAACGAGTGTCTACACTTTAAATTTGACTAAACCTATAAGGAGATAAGCCAAAAATAGAATTAAAAAAAGTAGTTTTTCTTATTTTCCCTCCAAAATATTTACATGTACCTCTTTTTAAATTTTAAGGATTTTAATTGGTTTACAGATAATGACATGGAAAATACACGAAAATTTCATGGGCACTTTTAGGTTGAAATTTCCTCTAATGTGAAATTTTACACTCCCTTTTAAATTTCCTTATTTTAGCTCAACAAATTATTTTTCTTTACAGATATGATTATATTTTTCTTTAGCAAAGTTAGGCAAAATTACTAATTAGCCTAATAATACCAACCCAAAAAAATGTGATTATCCAATAGTCAACCATAAAAAAAAGTTTTGCAAAATTTTGTTGCATGTCTTTCAAACAAGAAATATTGTCATTAGGAGAGGATTGAATTTTTAAATTTTTATAAATCCTATGAAAAACATCTAATGTTAGATATGTTTTGTATTACAGAACAAACTAAATCACTAGAAAACATGCATATTATTTGTTTCTTGTTTTGTATTACAGAACAACGTAAATCACTAGAAAACATGCATATTATTTGTTTCCTATTTTGTATTACAGAACAACTTAAATCACTAGAAAATATGCATTTATTTGTTTCCTCATTTTCTTCTAAAAAGTGTTGAGAATCCTGAATGGCTCCAACCATATCCACATTCACTGTTGATTGTTGAAAACGTTTCTCTTCGTTGTTTTCCAGAGACATGGAACCCACAGGCATCTTGAAATTTGAGGCAACAAATTGGGCATCCCTTGGAATCATTGTGATCACATATCTCGAAGAATTTGCTTTAATCCTCTAATCACATATCTCCAAGAATTTTTCTTTAATCCTCTAATCGCCTATCTCCAAGGATTTTTCTATAATCCTCCACAAAATATCTCTACATATAAGGTTCCAGAGACTCTTTTAGGACTAGGGGGACCATGTAGACACCATAGATACCTTGACATCCTTGTGGCTATAGGATATCATATAGCTCCATAGATCATCCACATCTTCTAAGTGACTGCATAGTATATCATCTAGCCACCTGTTTGGCTCCTCTACCCAACAATATCTTTTGAGCTGCCTCCATTCAACTTTGGATGTTAGGAGACATGGTCCAAGAGGACCGTGATCGAATTTTGAAATTTGTATTCTATCTCTTGGATCCACTTGTTTTGTACATCGCTCTCTTACAGTGACCCTCCATTTTTATAGCTTTTTCTCTAGGATTTATATTAGGTTAGATTCATGCTTTCCCTTTTCTTTATATAGGAGTTGCTTTAGTGTTCCCACTATATACATACATATTTTTATTGACATAGTCCCATTGACCTATTTTTGTGGTTCTTCATTGGAATACTCTTTCAATTTTATTTATAGAATATAGCTCATATTTTAATTTTTTGTACTTATATTTCACAAGTTTAGGCTAAATTTTTTAACTAGCTCAACTTGACAGACTTATGGGATGAGAATAATATCAATAATCGTCTTAAACAGTGATTTCAATTCCTCGGTCTAAAAAATCTCAATAATAGTAACACCATGACATATCTCTTGTATTCGATGGAGTATCCCTTCTTAACAATATGTGTTACTAAGATTTATCTGAGAGCATGAACTAAATACTTCAATATAAAAATCCATGAAGTAGAATGAGATTCTATTATCATATGAATAGTTAAACCACTCTTGCAGCTGCACTTGTTATATATTTTGGTCCTTGAGCTACTTGTTTTCATTTTCCACAATGGAGATGAGAAAGATGTATGGGAGCTTGATCTTACTGTCTACCTATTATTGGATTAGTTCTTTTTTGACAAGTTCATTAGGTTTGTAGAAGAAAATGCTAAAAAATTTCATATTTTTTGTTTGTTTTTCTAACCTATTGAAAATTATGGAAAATACCGACTTCTAAATGTTGAAAAGGAAAAAACTGTTAATTTCTACGGTATCCCTTTTGCTCTTTTTTTTTATGGTAGACATTTAGGGAGCGATATTCGATAAGAAACTTCGATAGTCAAAAATATTTTCATTTAGATGATTAGTGAGGTATCAAACCACTGCTCCCTTCTTAGGTTCTTTTATGTATTATGTTTCAAACAATATATATGATCATTGTATGTTTCTATCCTCATATTACTTTGTATATATTATAAATTTTTATTCACTACCTGTATCAAGTAAGAGTAGATGAGTTCGCTCTACATTTTATAAATTAAGGAAAGGTAGGAATGCTTTGTTCATGTTAGACAATTTCAGCCACATGAGGTTTTTCTCACACTTGTCACATATTTGTGTATCTCAGATCTGGACTCAACATTTTTCATGTTACGTTATGCCCCCATTTCTAATGACCATCTTAAATTTGATGCGTCTTTTAGTCCCACTGACCTAGTTTTGTGGTCATTTATTGGATATTAATAAAATTATCCCATCTTCTCTAATGGATAATTTTATCGACAATAACTATATTCCATAATGAGTAAATTTTCCTATTTTAGGTTTCAGTAGTTAAAATATTTTTTAAACATATGTTACAATGATTCCATCCTACGGATAACTTAGTGCTTTGAAGATATTGGTTGCACATGGTCCTTTGATCAGGGCATTGGGCCTTAATGCATAGAGCTATTTTTCAGCAGCTAACCATGTGTGGAATATTCATGCATTATATGTTAGCACTCTGTGTGTTTTCTCTTCATAGCATACACTTAAATTAAAATCTCTTTCTTGCGTAACTAGTTTGTCATCACCATGTTCATTTTGGTGGACTTGAGTGTTAGTAGACTATTGCAAAACATTATATACTTCCTCTTGGGGTTTCAAAATCCAGCATTGTAATAGCTAGACTCTTCCATAATGACATGTTCAGGAAAATTTGGATTATTGTGTACTAGATTCTCATTCTAATTCAAGAATCCTTTTGCCTGAAGCAATGGATGAAAGTTGATATTATAAGCTCTCTAACTGGCTCTTTTTCTCCTATGCCATGGCTGAAATATTTCCTTGTATATCGGATATTTGGCCATCTCTTTCCTCTATAATAACCAAAAGTAGACTCTTTAAATTAGTTATTTCTACTTCATCCTTGGAGGTATAGGCTTTGATTTCTTCTAGAGAAGGAATTCTTGAGAGTAATTATTTTCAAATGGTTTATTTATAGACAACTGTAACATGAAATCTTCATGTTTTTTTACAGATATGCAATATATCATTCCAAATTATGGACATCATAGAGTGTGCACTTGACCCTAGACATAATAGGGGTAGTAAAAATCAACACTTTCTCACAATTTCTCAAAAATTGGAAAACAACCACAGAGATAGGAAAACACTATGGCCCATTAGGAATGGAGTGTAGTGAAAACTAATGTTAAATAATACAGGAACAAAAGGTTGGAGATCATTCCATCATAGAATCTTAAGGATTTTTGAGCAGTCCTTCAGAGCATCTGTGTATACTGGCTTCATCTTTTCGTTGTACCTAATAATATCATTAAAATGATTTTCTCCACCATCTCCAAATTTATTTGGGATGGTAACTCTGATAACCACAAATATCATTTGGCCAACATGGTGATTCTGACTCGGAGGAAAGAGGAAGGAGTAAGGGGCATCCTTGATCTAAAGCATATGAGTTGGGCATTACTTATGAAAATTTTTGAGCGGACTCTAAATGGAGATGGTCTATGGCATAACATAATCATAAAATGATGATATTTTTCAAGAAATTCATTTTCCCGAACACATGTCACACTATTCATGTTATATTATATCAGCGTGTACAAAAGCTACAAAATATTTGCTTCCTCCAAATAGGAGATAGGGAAGTTGGTACAATTTTGATTATTCTGCAAAATTTGAAGCTAAGCTCCAACTTCAAAGTTATTCTCCTTAAATTACAATAAATTTTTTCTCTCTTTCCCTAAACCCTTATCCTCTTAAACCTCACCCTTAATCCTTTATCCCTAACCCCTAAACCCATTAACCCCTAACCCCTAATCCCATAACCCTGAAACACTTAACCCATAAATCCTTTGACCCCTAAGCCCTTGGTGCTTAACCATTAACCCCTGAAGTCCTTAACCACTATGTCAGTAGCCTCTAAGCCCTAAACCCCCTATACCTCAACCCCTTAACCCATAAACTTCCTATTCCCTAACCCTTTTCCATTAACCCTTGAATCCTAAACCCCTAAACCAATAATTCATATAACCCTTAAGCCTTTATCCCAAAGCATAGATGCTCAAACACTAATACTCTTGCAGGCTCTGAGCCAATCAACACATCAAAAGGGCTAGGCAATCCAACTTGTAAACCATGATCTTGTTGATAGAAAACACATAAATATACAATGTCATATGTAGAACCATCATAATATATCGAAAGGTTTTACTATGGAATAAACTTGGGCAATATCAACTCCTCAAATCCAATAAAAAATAACTAACAAGTTATAATATTTGGTTTTGTTTGAGTAAGGAAATGCGATGGAACTTTAATCTCACCATGAATTTGTCACTGGGAACCATGAATTAACCATGAATTATAAGATGGAGTTGATAAATAAATTAGAAGTGTGTCATGAATAAAATTTACTCCATCTTATAATTTATTTATTTTAAGAAAAAATCCCTCCCTCATTTTGCGTTGCGCTAGTAAGGAAATTTCCGTTCCTCTTGATTTCTGGTCTTGGGCTAGGGTGAATAGTTTCAAATAATAATATTGAAAAGAAGAATTTATAGACTAGTTTTCCCCTCCAGAGGGGTTTTTCCTAGTTGTTGGCCTACATCTGGTGTCCTTGATCTATGTGCATTTACTTTGATATTTTATTGATGAACTAATAAAAAGAAATATAAGAAAAACATAATAAGAACTAAAAAAGATCACAAGTAAATAATCAAGAATAAGAGAATATTTCTGCCTTTCTTATTCTCTAACAAAACTTGATGTTGAACATGTCGAGACTATTGTAAAATGGTGACAAGAAGGTGAAATGAGAAGGAAAAATGATAGTAAGCAAGGAGCAATTCCAAATTTCAACATGTGTTTTAGTTTTTTATTCAACGGGAACATCACTGATCTATCAATAGTCCCATGTTCCTCCCACCATTGTTAGATTTTTGAAAGGAAATAAGGATGGAAAAGCAAAAAAATTTGAATTTGAAGGGGCAGTTTTGAGGAAGGATCTTTAGATCAATCTTGAGGAAGATATCCCAATGATCCGTTCCATTGTTGAATAAGATCGAGGCTTCCATAAACACATCCCATCACAATATTTTTCTGATATTAAGAATATTTCCATACACAAGGAAACTTGTTGTTGACTCCTTCGTTGATTATTCCAGGTAAAGATACTATTGTCAACCTCAACTCATCCAGATGAAGCAATTGTTTCTTGAAATTGTTTTTCATCTGCATACAACCTTAAAATATCACTCTTTATCTCATCAAGCAACTTAATGATATTAATTTTTTTTCCAATAATCCATGGAGAGGGATATATTAGGGAACTTGTTTGATATACAATTTCAAATCCATGGCTAATCTATAGATAAATTTGGGAAAACACATTCGATAAGTGATAATATTATTTTTATACCACAATCTAGAACTTGAATGTCATAATGTGAAATGTAGTGAAAATATTGATTAATAAAATTTATTTATCATCCCATATAATATCTAATCCTCTAGAGAACCCCTGGGCATATATTTCCATTGTTTAACATTTTTACCTCAAGTTGTTGTTTATTTTTTACGAGGTCTCCCCTGAAATTTTAGTTTCATGGATAATAATTATTGTTGGTTTTTCATCCATCCATTTGTCTCTCAAGAGCTTTAGCTTTTCTTAACTGCTAAGGCCCCTCATGTTCCATGATATTACTTTCAGGATTGAGACTCGTTGGATCCATAAAGCACTTTTGTGATAACCCTAACTCGTTTAGAATTGACCAATATTCTTCCCAATTCATTCAACAACTGTAAATTACTTTTACAACCTTGTTTCTTCTCTTCCCCATGAAATTTAATTGAATTCTTTAATGAGTGTGTGTGAACCCCAAGGACCCATGATTTCCACTACTTGAGTTCAATTTGGCTACTACATTCTTATACTTCAAATAAGTTTTTTCCTGATAAATAAAATTTATTTTTTGGGAGAGTGAAGGGATGTTTACCTTTCCATTCCTTCATAATTTTTGGTACATTTAAAGAATCTAAATCCATGTCTTTAATCTAGTGTGGAAGTAATTCGACTCCTTTAGGAACTGTATGAAGCATTATACAGGGAAATGGTAGCTAAATTGAATATTCAAGGGGAGGCAACACCAAAGTCACCAAATTTTCAGGTGGTTACATGGGGGAAACCATTGAGGACTTAGGTACATCCATGGAGGAGGAAGGACCTACAAACTCCTTCATCTCTACATTTTTTAGCTATTTTTTATTGGAATCATCAATTGAATGAATTGTTGCAAGTGGCTCATATATGTTCGTTCCTTTTTTTTCTGTTGTATTATGATGTGAGGAGGAATTTTTAGGGTTACAATGACTATTCTCAACAGCTATTTTCTTGATTCAACACCGATTAAGGCGAATCTGTGTGATTTACCAACAAAAAATGGTGATATAAATGTGTGTACTCATGACATATTCAAAAAATAAAGGTTATATGCTGATATTCAAGTGTCTCATCATCCCAAACTCCCTTGGAAGCTAATACAATCAAATCCAAAACAAAGTTTTCGTGAAGCCCTCCTTTTTCAGGGAAAATTGCTTCGTCTAGAATCAAAGGTAGAGGCTAGTTGAGTTGAAAAAAGTATGGACTGTTCTCAAAGACCAAATTTCAGTCTTATAGGATAGTGAAAACCATAGTAAAATTTTTTCTCCTAGCTCCAGTTTAATGCACCGCCTCTGTTTCTAGTTGTTGTAAACCCACTGTGATATGCCTTTTTTAGTGGGATACATGCCTAGGAACTTTACTATTGGAGCATGACCTCTCATATACTATATATATTCTCAAATCCTAGTGGATTGTACCTCTAACTTAGGGTTAAAAACTACTGTAAGAGGGAATACCACTCCCTCCCATGACATTCACCATGGGAAGAGCGGTTGAAAAGAGAAAACTTGCCATGATAGTTAGGGTTTTAAAGAAATTTTCAACTAGGGTTTTGTAGAGCTCCAATTTAGATAAATTTGTTTTGGAGGATTTTAATATATTTAAAAATAAAAATATTTATATATAGAGAGATGGAATTTTTATATGTAGTATATATAATATTATAAAGAACATAACAAATTCATTTTAATTCTAAATACACTAAGTGTTCAGAATGATCACATCACTGAAGATGTAAACCTTTTCTAAATTCTTGACATTTAATAAACCTAAAATTAAAATAAATTTATGCTAAATTTATGCTAAGTTGATTCAAGATTCTGAATCAACTTCCAATTTAACCAAACACTTACCAAAATCATTCCACCTTTGAAAAATGACTTCAATTATACCTCAAAATTATGTGAATCTTTTAAAAACACATTTAACTTTTTCCATTCACGTTTTCCCTTCCAATAAACATTGTGCAAGCAACACATCTTATAGTGTGAAATTATAATGCCCAATGCTCCTTGTGCCCCTCCACCATGTATATACACCAAATTTTAATGCACAACCTTATGCTTATGCACAATGTAGATGCACCACATTTTTATGTCCCCACCTTGGTAAATGAATATAGTATCAAAGCTAAGAAAATAGATTATCCAAAGTTTGAGAACCACTCAAATTACATAATTTTTAATTTAATTTAAATTTCACTCACACGAGGTTTTATTCAGATTACCAAAATTGGCTCTGGAATTTGGGATAAATATTTTTCTTTTTCAATAAAAGAAAATGAAAGAAATTGCAAAAAAATGAGTAAAATATAATTTATGAAAAATTTTCTTTCCTCATTTTGGGTTGAGCTGGTAAGGAAATTTTTGTTCATCTTTCTTTATGGTGCTAAGTAAAGTTTCCCTTCCTTCACCACCCAATCCACATCACCTACAACATTAATCAATTCACTGGCAATGGACACCGCCCATTCCACGTCGCCTACAACATTCACCAATCCGCCCTTCTGCAAGATAGCCATATCGGGGGTTGGACGCTTCGCAAGAAACTATTGAGTATTCAAGGGAGGCAAGGGTATTTGGTTCATTTTTCTCAACTAATTAATATTTCACGAAGACATGTACACATGTTTCATTAAGCCTACATGTCGGCACAACTATTAACATAGATAAAGGGTTTACCAGCTGGTAGACAAAGGGTTTGCAAGAGGATTACAATGCCTATCCCATTCCTCTAGCAACTATATCATACACAAGGACTTGGCCACAGAAAACTATGGAGCACAGGACATAGGGCTCCAACTGCAAATTATTTTATGGAGAGTGGGAAACATTTGGCACCAAATTTTCAATATGTATGTAGTTGCTTCCAATGTGTAAATTTGCAGTTAGGGTTTATACTAGGTTTGATCAATAGGAAGCATATGAGAAATCAAAGGTTCTATTTTCCTTTTCATTATATTTCTTAGAAAAAATCACCGTCTTAGAAAAATCACTATATGGTTTAGATTGCATTGAGTTGTAGGAAACCCTCCCCAGCTACATGGTGTTCTCACATTTGATGGTAGTAAATGGAATAGTTAAACCAATCTTGCAGGTACACTTATAATATATTTTTTTCCTTTAGCTAGTCATTTTAATTTTCCACAATGGAGATGAGAAAGTTGTATGGGAGCTTGATATTACCATCTACCTATTATGGGATTAATTTTTTTTGACAAGTTCATTAGGTTTGCACGGGAAGAGGCTAAAAAAATTTGTATTTCCGTTTTCTTTATCTAACCTAGTGAGAATTCTGGAATATACTAACTTCTAAACACTAAAAAGGATAGGATTGTTATTTTTTACGCTATCTTGGTTGTTTATTTTTATTTTTATGGTAAACGTTTAGGGAGCAGTATTGGATTAGAAACTTATATGGTCAAAAATATTTTCATCAATGTTGGAGAAAATCTTATAAAATTATTGATAAAAGATTTTAAATTTTTTTTCAACCATGAGCTTCAGGGGTTATCCCCTTCTAACTTCTCCCTTTCTTTGAGGGGAAGAAATATAGGGTTGGTTATCACCACTTTAAGCTAATTTTAGAGAGTTTTGTTTTCTATTTATTTACTTTCGACATGATTTTGAGCTAATACTTGAAATATTTGAGAGAGAATTTTCCTTTTCCAAAGATTAGGAATATAAATATTATAGTATTAGTGTAAAAGAGAAAATGATCCCCTAGTTCAAGCACCATAATCAAAACAGAAAATGTCTGAAAAAAGTAAAATGTTTTTGTTTATCAAATATAGGATGAAGAAAAGGCATATAGGATTCTCTATATATTTGCTGGCCATATAGTTGTCAACAAAAATGCAAATATCCATAAGGAAATAAAACTTATTATAGATCCTTCCATTGGTTAGACACATTCCTTATGTGCATTCTTTTTCTTTCTTATCCAATCTAATAAAGTGTCTAAAGCAATATATTTATGTATAATAATACTCCACAAACTATCTCGACATATAAGGTTCCAAAGACTCTTTTAGGACTAGGATGACCATGTAGAAACCACAAAGACCTCGACAACCTTGTGGCTAGAGGATATCATATAGCTTCTAGAGTCCGTCCACCTCTTCTCAGTGACTGCATAGTATATCATGCAGCCACCTTTCTGGCTCCTCTAACCAACATTCTATTTTGAGCTTCCTCCATTCAGCTTTGGATGTTAGGAGAGATGGTCCCAAAGGACCATGATCTACTTCCATCATTTGTATTCTAGCTCTTGGAGCCACCTATTTTGTACATCACTCTCCTAGAGTGATCCTCCATTTTTAGAGCTTATTCTCTAGGATTGAGATTAGGTTAGATACATGCTTTTACCTTTGCTTTATATAAGAGTTTATTTAGCATTCACACCATATATAGACATGTTTGCATTGACTATACAACCTAAATCTCCAACTACCTTAATAATAAAATGGAAGGAGGACTACTCGCTTGAAAAAAAGGGGTGAGGAAGGAAGAGATCCTAAATGAGATTTAGAACTCATTCCCATCCCTATAAAAAATTTTCCTTCGAAATAAAGAGAAGATGAGGAGCCTTGAACAATCATTATATGCGATGGAGAGGATGTGATCACGCTCAATTGACGAGAATTCACTCACTCACATAATGGATGGAACATACAAACCCTCATCCTCTATGGAAATTCGAAATGGGGATGCTCATAGAGACATATATTCGCTCAAATTGTAAGTCCATCCATACCTCAACCCAAAAATTAAAACCATTCATAGGTAATTCTCTATGGGAAACCAAAAAGGGTGGAGGAAAAGGGAGAGGATTTTTTGGCCATAGTTCTTACTCATTTGAGAAAAAGAGAGAAAGGTTGGTCAAATCGAGATATATTCTTCTTATTTAGCATTGATATGAAGCCACTAAGTGGTCAACTGATGCATGAAATTGAATATGATAAGGGTCATGAGGATCCAGAGAGGTCATAATGAAGGATCACATACTTAAAATTAACTCATACAAAAATATAACTTTCATGATCACCCTAAAAATCGAGCTCCCTTGTATTGAATTGTTGGAACCTATATTTATTGTTTCCAACTTCCAATTCCAAATCTATATAGTTACCTACCATAATAGGTTTTCAAATAGAGAGGAGGGTGGAAAGTAATATAAAATTTTTGTTGGAGAGGGCGGGTGCAGTGTGTTGTTAGAGGGAAAAATATTAAGGACAACATTGGAAACTATCAATAAGTGGATATAATTCTGAACCAAATTGATTCTTTCATAATTTAAATTTAAATTAAAAAGTTGAATAGTAGCGAGGCTGCTATTCATTTCCTTAGGGGAAAGCGTTTGTCCCTTATCATACATGGCAGGGGAACTGGAAGTTTTGCAACAATACTGTAGAAATTATATAACTAATGCATTATACATCCAAGATTCTCCTGATCACACACTATTTGACTTCATGCACAATACAGAATCTCTTCTACTATTGATCATTACTTGCGGAAATAAAATCAATTGCATGCACACATTGAAACCATAAAAATTCACACATATGAACACATTGTTTTAACGGGAAAGCCTGAAGCTAAAAACCCCAACTATCTGTATATAATATATGTCATAGAGATCATGTAACAATCATCATACAAAGCTTCTCACAAGCTCTTAGTACAATATCCAATTGCTACACACTAATCAGGCTCGATCTAGAAAATCCATGCACCGATCTTTGCCACCTGCTAGCCTACCTCTACTGCGCAATCCCTGCTGAATATTGGCTCTGAATGAACTCTAATTGGTCCAGCCTTGCTCACAAAATCCTCATTGGCATCTCCAACCACTGTGTGTTGAAAATCATGCAACTCTATAGTCACAACTGATAGTCAACCTGCTCTTTCACCTACCTCTCCACTGGTCTCCACTGAAACTGTCCATGCACTGTAGTTAACTGATGTACTCTTCAGTTGATTAATGAGTTAATAATTAGTGAATTAATTAATAATTAATTCACACCACTCTCACTAGTGTATCAATCAGTTAGACTAGATACAACTAGCTCAACTATGTTTAACTAAGTTAAACTGAACACAACTCCACCAACTACCTCAATAACTCCACCAAACTCTGTCACATGAGTTCTAACTGAAGTATCCATGCAATAGCTCCACTTAACCCTTAGGAATAGCGTAATTCCTTTTGTCATCTCCTGTGCCACATCTGTGCACTTAACTGAAGTGCTCCAAGAGAATAAGATAATGTTTATAGTCCAAATATTATTAAGAGCTAATAATATTCAACATATCTATTTTTAGACTGGCAATATAAAAATAGATTCCACCCAATATGTCTAAAAATAGAAGTCCATCTATTTTTTCCAACTTGACCAACCATCCAAAAATAGCATCCTGCAACTCATAGAATATGATCGACATGTCTAAAAATAGACATAGTCTAAAAATGGACATAGTCTAAAAATAGACTTGCGCCAAAAATAGCCTGCGGGCCCACTTAGTGAAGGCGACTCTTTTCACTAAGCACATCATCTTGTTGCAATCTCAACATTCCCTCTCAAAAAGATAGGGATTATCTGCCACCCTTATCCTGCCTCTGTGGTATTCAAATTTGCTCCTGGTGAGCGCCTTCGTTAAGATATCAGCATCCTGATCCTTCGTAGGAATGTAAGAAAGTAACATGATATTCCGCTGCACACAATCTCTGATATGATGATACCGGTCCATGAAGCCATGCCGCCTCAACTCATCCTCCTATCTGTACAATGATCCATATCCCGATGTGCCTCTGAGATATCTCAATACATGCTTCCTCGCCTTCCAAAAGAGCTTGGTAGGCTTAATCATAGCTTGTGAAAGCTGGTTAACAACATAGCATATATCAGGTCGTGTATTGAATAGATACATAAGCGACCCCACCAACTGTCGATAAACAATGGCATCCACTACCTCTGCCAATGTAGCATCCTCTTTCCTCCAACCACCAGGAAGAGGAGTGTCGATAGGCTTGTAGCCATGCATGTTGAACTTCTCCAGTATCTCCCGGGCATACTTTCCTTGAGACACAAACAATCCATCACTGCGCTGCCAAATTTCCAATCCCAGTAAATAATGAAGGAGGCCCAAGTCCTTCATCTCAAACTCCTTTGCAAGATCATCCTTGCATGAGAGTATCAACTATTCATCACCCGTCAAAATAAAATCATTTACGTAAAGTACAATGATCAACAAATTACCCTCCACCACAATCTGGTATAGGTTCATATCTGCCTCACTCTTGGTGAATCCAAGACCAGTGAAATAACTGTCTATCCATGTGTACCGAGCACGAGGTGCTTGTTTCAACCCATATAGCGCTCTTTTCAGCCTACACACATGCGACTCGCTGCTGAAGGTCTTGAAACCTTCGGGCTGCTCTATGTACACCTCCTCCTCAATGACTCCGTTGAGGAACACAGTCTTCACATACATCTGATGAATGTGCCATCCCATCTGTGCTGAGAGATCTAGGATGCTCTGTATGGAAGAATACCTTGCGACAGGTGCAAAGGTTTCCTCATATTCGATCCCCTCAATCTGTGAGAAGCCCTGAGCAACAAATCTTGCCTTGTACTTCTCGACGCTCCTGTTAGCTTCTTGCTTCACTTTGTAGATCCATCTCGAACCTACCACTAATTTCCCTTATGGCCTTGGGACAATCTCCCATGCACTGTTTCTGACAATCGAATCATACTCTTCCACCATGGCATCTACCCATGTAGGGTCCTCCACAGCTTCCTCGAGAGAGGATGGCTCTGTCACAATACACTTGCTCATCAGAGCCATGTATCCATTATATCGGTCAGGTGACTATCTTTGTTTGCGCTGTGATGTAGGTGCTCCTACAATCTTCTCTGCATCAAGATTCAGTCGCTCAGCTTTTGTAGTGCACTTCCGCCCTCTGATGGTTTGCGCTGCATGAGTGGTTTCTTCCACTCCATGAATCTCCTCTTGTGGCTGATACACATCCTGAGGCTCATCCTTAGGAACTAATAGCTCCTCATCTGCATGCAAGTGTGGCTGCCTCTCAAGCAAACACTTCATGGCTTTCTCCTCATGAAATTTGATATCCCGTCGCACAATAGTTTTCCGACTGTCTGGAAAATACACAGGATAGTTGTGGCGTGTATCAGTGTATCCCAAAAATATCCCAATATCTGCGGTCAGCTCCAGATTCTTCCTGGCATCCTTTGTCACATGAATGTAAACAAGTGAGCCAAAAATATTCAAATGAGAAATATCAGGCTTCTTACCAGAAAATGCCTCTTCGGGTGTACTCATGCCAAATACTTTATGAGGACAACGGTTTTGCACATAAACCATAGTATTGCATGCCTCAGCCCACAAGTGTATGGGAAGGCCCTGATCATGCAACATCTCTCATGCAACACCCACGATTGTTATGTTCTTTCACTCAACGACCCCATTCTGCTGTGGGTTATGAGGTGCTATGAGCTCTCTTCGAATTCCTTCTACGCTGCAAAAGTCCTTGAATTCACCAGAGATGAATTCACTACCATTATCGCTCCTAAGAGCCTTCACCTGCTTCCTTGATTCTTTCTCAACTAGTGCATTGAACTCACAGAACTTTGAGTATGTCTCGCTCTTCTTCTGCATGAAGAAGATCCAACACTTACAAGAAAAATCATTAACAAATATCACATAATACCTATGCTTTGCTGTCAAAGCTACTGAGAAAGGTCCACACACGTTTGTGTGAATTCTCTCAAGGATTTTCATGGCACGACTATCCTTCTCATGAAAGGTGGCTTTCACAAATTTTCCCAAAGTACATCCCTTGCACTAATCTGACTGCGCAAGTGTACCTTTGGGAAGCCCGGTATAAATCTGCTGCAAAATTTTCAAAGCACCATGGTGAAGATGGCCCAATCTCCTGTGCCATAGCTCGCCCTCATCCCGGTCACCACTCCTTCTGCCTTACCAGCCATTGCTGTGCAGCCATCTACCTGCAACTGATAAAGGTTCTTAACTCAAACCCCTATCCTTCGGGTTTCACCAGTTGCCTTACTGCGCAGGAAAGCCTTTCCCTCACTAAAGACAACATCATATCCCTTGTCTTCCAACATCGCCATAGAGATCAGATTCTTCTTCAATCCTGGAACATGCATGACATCCTTCAAGATGAAAGGTTTGCCAAACTCCCTCTCAAAGGAAATGGTCCCGATACTAGTCGCACTGTATCTGCCATCATCGTCCATCTCGATGTGCACTCCAAGATCCTTCTCATCCAGATCAGTAAACAAATATTTGTCTCCGGTCATATGGAAAGACACACCACTATCAAGAAACCACACTGAACCCATCAAACTTGAGACCAAGCATGAAATCAGTGAAAAATCCAGCTCAAACTGCGAGGCTAAGGCCTCTCCAGTTGCAGATCCAGCAACCTACTTATTTTTCTTCTTCTATGGACAATTAGTGGCGTAATGTCCATGTTGGTGAAAGTGAAAGAACTTCACCTTGGACATGTCCTGCTTCTTGCCTTTCACACCAGATTGAGAAGAATTCTTCTTGCTCTTCCCCTTCCTTACTTTGGTAGCCAAAGTGCAATTTTCTTCATCTTCATTCTTTGATGAAGATCCGTCCCTGGTACTCTGCCTTATCTCCTCCTACACAAGATCCGACCAAAGTCGCTCCCATCCTGGTAGTTTCTCCCGACCATTGACAGAGTCCTCATAGGAATGCCAAATCTTCAGAAGCCCAAGGAGATCCAATCTCACCAAGTCCTCTTCATCTACAGTAACCCCCACACTTCCCAGCTCATCCCTGTACTGGACAAACTTCGTGAGGTACTTGGGTATACTGTCGCCTTTCTCCATTTTTATATTCTTGAGTTTATCCTTGAGTGCCAACTTCCTCTGGTCGCTCTTGCTTTGGAAAAAGTTTGTCAAATATTTCCACATCAAGAATGGAGAAGCTTTACCATGAAGGCTGGACACTATGTGATCCTTCACACCTTCCAACAGAATCCTTCGACATTTTTCTGTCTTCTTTTTCCATGCGTCAAGTGCGGCAGCATTGCTAGAAGCAGGTTTTGGAATTTCTGCATCTATGAACTCCTTCAACCCATTGTCCTCCAACACCTCCTCCATCATGTCCTTCCATACAATATAATTCGAGCTACCCTCAAAGGCATACTCCAATTGCAATCCGTTGAAAGACATCTCAACTTCGACACCAAGAAAACACTACTGCAAATTCGAATTCCACCAGCACAAAACTCAACCGCTTCAATGATTTGCAATTGCTCCAATGATCAATACTGATCTGATACCATGTAGAAATTATATAACTAATGCGTTATACATCCAATATTCTTCTGATCACACACTATTTGACTTCATGCACAATAAATAATCTCTTCTACTATTGATCATTACTTGCGGAAATAAAATCAATTGCATGCACACATTGAAACCATAAAAAATCACACATATGAACACAATGTTTTAACGGGAAAGCCTGAAGCTAAAAACCCCAAATATATGTATATAATATATGTCATAGATATCATGTAAAAATCCTCATACAAAGCTTCTCACAAGCTCTCAGTACAATCTCCAATTGTTACACACTAATCAGGCCCGATCTAGCAAATCCATGCACCTATCTTTTCCACCTGCTAGCCTGCCTCTACTGCACAATCCCTACTGAATATTGGCTTTGAATGAACTCGAATTGGTCCAGCCTTTCTCACGCAATCCTCATTGGCGTCTCCAACCACTGTGTGTTGCAAATCCTACAACACTATGGTCACAATTGATAGTCAAATTGCTCTTTCACCTACCCCTCCACTGGTCTCCACTAAAACTATCCATGCACTGTAGTTAACTGATGTATTATTCAGTTTATTAATGAGTTAATAATTAGTGAATTAATTAATAATTAATTCACACCACTCTCACTAGTGTATCAATCAGTTAGACTAGATACAACTAAATAAAGCATGTTTACTAAGTTAAAGCGAACACTACTCCACCAAACTGCAGCAACATGAGTTCTACTGAAGTCTCCATGCAATAGCTCCACTTAACCCTTAGGAATAGCGTAATTCCTTCTGTCATCTCCTGTGCCACATCTGTGCACTTAACTGAAGTGCTCCAAGAGAATAAGATAATGTTTATAGTCCAAATATTATTAAGAGCTAATAATATTTGACATATGTATTTTTAGACTGGTAATCTAAAAATAGATTCCGCCCAATATGTCTAAAAGTAGAAGTCCATATATTTTTTCCAACTTGACCAACCATCCACAAATATCATCCTGCAACTCATAGAATATGATTGACATGTCTAAAAATAGACTTGCGCCAAAAATAGCCTGCGGGCCCACTTAGTGAAGGTGACTCTTTTCACTAGGCTCATCATCTTGTAGTAATCTCAACAAATACCGATATAGAATAGGTAAACATGTCGCTTTCTCTTTCTTAAGATTATTGTTGGATGGGGCGGGGTATATCCATGGAGTTATGAAATTGGGATGGGGAAGTATTGAGAAGGAAATATCTAGTTTTTAAATAATATCATTACCAGCAAGGAGAAAAACATAGAAACCATGAACTATGCCAATAATTTCTTGAGTTGGTTATACTTCAAATTAGCTCTTGTAAGTAAGGCCAACATAGGACCAATTAGGGCCCCACGTTTTAAGAGAATTTCTTGAGCATAGATAGAAAGGATGATGAAAATGTTTCATATCATTTCTTTAATCAAGGTTAGAGAATATCATATCAAATGATTGATAAAAAACATCATTAATCAATGCTGGATAAAATTTTATAAAATGTTTGATATAGGATTTTATTTTTTTTGCAACTATGAGCTTGAGGGGTTATCCCCTTCTAGCTTCCCCCTTTATTTGAGGGGAAGAAATATAGAATTGGTTTTACATTAAGCTAATTTTATAGAGTTTTGTTTTCTATTTATTTACTTTCGACATGATTTTGAGGTAATACCTGAAATATTTGAAAGAGAATTTTCCTTTTCCAAAGACTAGGCATATAAATATTATAGTATTAGAGTAAAATAAAAAATGATCTGCTGGTTTAGGCACCATAATTAAAACAGAAAATGTCTGCAAAAAGTAATTTTTTTTAATTTTTTATTATCAAATATAGGATGAATACAAGGTAGATAGGCTTGTCGATCTTCTTACTGACCACATAATTGTCAAAAAAATGCAAATATCTATAAGGAAATCAAACTTAACGTAGAGCCTTCCATTGATTAGACACATTCCTTATGGGCATTCTTTCTCTTTCTTATCCAATCTAATAAAGTGTCTATCTCGAATCCCAACAGCCACACGCTTATTTTTTAATTATTCTTATTTACTATTATTATATAAATGGTAATTGTAGTTATTGGGCAAGTCCTATTTTTCCAATTTTTACTATTCTTATTTATTATTATTAAAGAAATGGTAATTTTTTAATTATTTATTTTGGTGCAGTCATCTCTCTATCTCTTGTAGTTATTGAGCAAGTCATATTTTTCCAATTTTTACTATTTGTGGATTGAAATAGAGCTAGTGTTAAAACACTAAACCTATTTTATCTAACAATAGGATCATGAAAAATATGATAAACACCACCTTGCTATGGCTTGTGTAAACTGTTAGATCTAATGAAGGCAAATTCTCTCTTCCTCTGCTATAGATTTTGGCCTTGATAACAAGCTATTTCTTAGTTCACTGATGTTCTATTAGAAGAGACACATCTAATTCTAATTTTGATGATCTTTTTTATATTGTTTCTAAGCAATATCTCAAGGACTCCAAAATGCTTTCTCATAGATTAGAGCAACCATGTACAAAATCTCTATTATCAATGTAATTATGGAGTGTAGTTCAATGACATTTATGTGCTTCAATTTCAAAACATTCATTAGAGAAAATTTTAGCGTAAAAATGGCCTCCTAAGGAAAATTAATGAAATAATAGTTAAAATAATAAAATAAGAGTTACAAATTTTCGAGGGAAAAGAAGAAAAATACTTTTTTTAGTTGTATTTTTTGCTTATCTCGTTATAGGTTTACTCTAATTTTTAAGTGTAGACACTCATTGGATACATAATTAAATTCCACATCCAACAAGTACCCATTATGCATACTTTTGAGAAGACCCGCATCGATAAAAATCACAGATACATTAAAAAACATGTTTAACACGCTTTTTTAATGTATTTACAATTTGTATCAATGTGTGTCTTCTCAAAAGTATGCATAATGGGTACTCATTGGATGTGGAATTTAATTCTTCATCCAACGAGTGTCTACACTTGAAATTTGAGTAAACATATAAGGAGATAAGCCGAAAATACAATTAAAAAAAGTAGTTTTTCTTATTTTCCCTCCAAAATATTTACATGTACCTCTTTTTAAATTTTAAGGATTTGAATTGGTTTACATATTATGACATGGAAAATACATGAAAATTTCATCGGACCTTTTAGGTTGAAATTTCCTCTAATGTGAGATTTTACACTCATTTTTAATCTCCCTTATTTTAGCTCAAAAAATTCTTTTTCTTTCCTTTTCTGGTTCAAAAATACGATTATATTTTTCTTTAGCAAAGTTAGGCAACCTTACTAATTAGCCTAATAATACCAACCAAAAAAATGTTACTATCCAATAGCCAACCATCAAAAAGCTTTGCAAAATTTTGTTGCATGTCTTTCAAACAAAAAATATTGTCATTAGGAGAGGATTCACTTTTTAAATTTGTATAAATCCTATGAAAAAAGTTTAATGTTAGATATGTTTTGTATTACAAAACAAAAAAAATCACTAGAAAACATGGATATTATTTTTTTCCTATTTTGTATTACAAAACAACCTAAATCACTAGAAAACATGCATATTATTTGTTCCCTATTTTGTATTACAAAACAGCTTAAATCACTAGAAAACATGCATTTATTTGTTTCCTCTTTTTCTTCCAAAAAGTATTGAGAATCCTGAATGGATCCAATCATATCCACATTCACTATTGATTCTTGAAAATATTTCTCTTCGTTGTTTTCAAGAGAACCCACGTGCGTCTTGAAATTAGAGGCGAAAAATTGGGCATCCCTGGGAATCATTGTGATCACCTATCTCCAAGCATTTGATTTAATCCTCTAATGACATATCTCTAAGAATTTTACTTTAATCCTCTGATCATCTATCTCCAAGCATTTTTCTATAGTCCTCCACAAACTATCTATACATATGAGGTTCCAGAGACTCTTTTAGGACTAGGAGGACCATGTAGACACCATAGATACCTTGACATCCTTGTGGCTATAGGATATCATATAGCTTCCATAGATCAACCACCTCTTCTCAGTGACTACATAGTATATCATCCAGCCACCTGTTTGGCTCCTCTACCCAAGATTATCTTTTGAGCTTCCTCAATTTAGCTTTGGATGTTAGGAGAGATGGTCCAAAAGGACCATGGTCTAATTTTGAATTTTTTATTCTATCTCTTGGATCCACCTGTTTTGTACATCACTCTCTTGGAGCGACCCCCCAATTTTATAGCTTGTTCTCTAGGATTGAGATTAGGTTAGATTCATGCTTTACCTTTGCTTTATATAGGAGTTTATTTAGTGTTCCGACTATATACATACATATTTTTATTGACATAGTCCCACTGACCTATTTTTTTGGTTCTTCATTGGACATTAATATTTTTGTGGTCCTTCATTGGAATACTCTTTAAATTTTCTTTTTAGAATATTTCTCATATTTTAATTTTTTGTACTTATATTTCATAAGTTTAGGCTAAATTTTCTAACTAGCTCAACTTGAGAGACCTATGGGATGGGAATAATATCAATAATCGTCTTAAATAGTGGTTTCAATTCCCTGGTCTAAAAAATCTCAGTAATAGTAACACCATG
The DNA here is from genome assembly GCA_034641835.2 of Pinus albicaulis. NCBI lineage: Eukaryota > Viridiplantae > Streptophyta > Pinopsida > Pinales > Pinaceae > Pinus > Pinus albicaulis. Next base: position 911,160,212 of record CM076572.1, read on the forward strand.
ACATGTCTCTTGTATTTGATGTAGTATCCCTTCTTAACGTTGTGTGTTACTGAGATTTATCTGAGAGCATGAACTAAATACTTGAATAGTGAAATTCCTTGAAGTAGAATGAGATGTTGTTATCATATGAATAGTTAAACAACTCCTGCAGCTGCACTTGTTATATATTTTGGTCCTACAACTTCTTGTTTTCATTTTCCACAATGGAGATTATAAATATGTATGGGAGATTTATCTTACTATCTACTTATTATTGGATTAGTTATTTTTTGACAAGTTCATTAGGTTTGCACAGGAAAAGGCTAAAAAATTTCATATTTTTTTTCTTTATCTAACCTAGCAAAAATTATGTAATATACCGACTTCTAAACACTGAAAAGTACAAATCTGTTAATTTCTACGCTATCCTGGTTGTTCTTTTTTTTTTCTTATGGTAGACATTCAGGGAGCGGTATTGGATAAGAAACTTAGATAGTTAAAAATATTTTCATCCATATTATTAGTGAGGTATCAAACCATTGCCCCCTTCTTAGGTTATTTTATGTATTATGTTTCAAACGATATATATGATCATTGTATGATTCTATCCTCATATTACTTTGTATATATTCTGAAATTTTGTTCAATGTCTGGATCAAATAAGAATCAATGAGTTTGCTCTACATTTGATAACTTAAAGAAAGTTAGGAATGATTTGTCCATGTTAGACAGGTTCAGCCACATGAGGTTTTTCTCACACTTGTCACATCTTTGTGTATCACAGATGTAGGCTAAACATTTTGCATGTTATGTTATGCCCCCATTTCTAATGACCATCTTAAACTTGATGCGCCTTTTAGTCCCACTAACCTAGTTTTGTGGTCATTTATTGGATATTAATAAAATTATCCCATCCTCTCTAATGGAGAATCATTTTTATTGACAATAAAAATATTCCATAATGAGTAAATTTTCATGTTTTAGGTTTCAGTAGTTAAAATATTTTTTAAGTTATAGCAACATATGTTCAATTGATTACATCCTACTGATAACTTGGTGCTTTGATGCTATTGGTTGCACATAGTCCTTTGATTAGGGCATTGGGACTTAATGCATAGATCTATTTTTCAGCAGTTAACCATGTGTGGAATATTTCATGCATTATATGTTAGCACTCTATGTGTTTTCTCTTCATAGCATACACTTAAAGAAAAATCTCTTTCTTGTGGTACTAGTCTGTCATCACCATTTTCATTTTGGTGGACTTGAGTGTTAGTAGACTATTTGAAAACATTATATACTTCCTCTCGGGTTTTCACAGTCCAGCATTTTAATAGCTAGAATCTTCCGTAATGACATGTTGAGGAAAATTTTGATTATTGTGTACTAGCATCTCAGTCTACTTCAAGAATCATTTTTCTTGAAGCAATGGATGAAAGTTGATATTCTAAACTCTCTAACTGGCTCTTTTCCCCCTATGCCATGGCTGAAAGATGTATTTGTATATCATATATTTTTCCATATCTTTCCTCAATAATAACCAAAATTAGACTCTTTAAATTAGTTATTTCTACTTCATCCTTGGAGGTAGAGGCTTTGATTTCTTCTGGAGAGGACATTATTGAGAGTAATTCTTCTTCAAATGATTTATTTCTAGACAACTGTGACATGAAATATTCATGTTTTGTTTGCATATCTGAAATAGATCCTTCCAAATTATGGACATCATAGAGTGTGCACTTGACCCTAGACATAATAGGGGTAGTAAAAATCAACACTTGCTCACAATTTCTCAAAACTTGGGAAATGGCCATAGAGATAAACACAGATGCAGTGAACACTATGGTACATTAGGAATGGAATGCAATGAACACCAATGTTAAAGAATACAGGAAAAAAAGGTTGGAGAGCATTCCTCTCGAAATGTTAAAGGTGTCTCAACCTATTTCTCAAAAAGAGCAGAACTTGGAACAACTTCCCAAGGATACTGATGTCTTATTGCGAACAAAGGAAGTTAAATCAACTCAAGAACAGACTTGTGAGTAAGTAGTCAAAAGTGACTTGGATAATTTCTGGGATCAATTTAACCAGTAGATTAAAGGACATCAAGAGGTAATAATCATTGATCCTCAAGAGACAGTCAACACACCTCAAGACAAAGGTCAAAACCCATTCACTGATGGGTCTACTCACAAGTTTGTCAACACAAAAGGATTTGAATTCATCCCGACATACCCGACATATGAAATTGTGTTAAAAATAGAGGAAATTCCTCTTATAGAAATCTTTTACAACCCCAAACATAAGGCTTTAATGATAAAAAAAATAAAAAAAAATGAGGAGAAAATAGAAATCAAAGACTTATTCCCTAGCAATATACCCATGGAATTAGTATGGAAGGATCCACAAGCAAATCCATCTTAGTATCTGACAAGGTTAACACAGTTTGCAGGTGCTTATGCATCTACTATAATTAACAAAACTATAGAGGTCCAACAACTAGTTAAATAAAATGAGAATAATCCTTCAACTAGAACAAGAGATGCTGACAGAGAAACAAAACATTGACCTTCAATTACAAACACAATTGTCACAACTCCAACAAATATTAGATCAATTAGATCTACAACATCAATCTGACATTTGTGTCAAATATTCTCAAATTCATTAGCTACATTTTACAGTGGAACAACTAAAAGATAATCCAAAGGTAGATGATTTGAAGAAAGAAGCTTTGGAACCCAACACCTTGATGGCTCAAACAAAAGTAGCATTTTGTCAAAAGATGAATATCATTAATGAACTATGTGATAAAAGTGATTCAATGATGAATCAATCAACCGATATGAGGACGAAATTCGATGAAATTGATGAAAAATTCACTAAATACATCACTTTGTAGGATAATGCAGAAGGCCGAAAGGCAAATCTTCCCAGAATTTAGGATTCCAAAAAATAAATCCTATTTACTGATTCGGACATACAACTGAAATACCTTTTTATTTTGATTGAAATTGTTGATTTTCATATAGAAGAAGTAAAATAAACGGTAGAAATTATTACAACCAAGAGGGAAAAAGTAATATTCTTGGATGACAGAAGATCCCAATGTTGAGAAGACTTGACAAGTAAACCCAAGAGGATAGGGATTCGAGTTAAGAATCTCTACAAGCTAGAGGTAGATGGTTGCACGTCAATGATGGGCAAGGTAAATAAAGTGGTGAGCTGGGATGAGGGCATGGCACAGGAAATTGGATCATCTTCACCATGGAGCCTTGAAAGTCATGTAGCAGATTTCTACTGGTCTTACTAAGGGTACACTTGCATAGTCGGACACATGCAAGGGATGTACTATGGGAAAATATTTAAAGGCCACCCTTCATGATAAGGAAAACCGAGCTTCGGGGATCCTTTAGAGAGTTCACACAGATGTGTGTGGTCCTTTCTCGGTTGCTTCAACAACAAAACATAAGTACTATGTAATATTTGTTGATGAATTTTCTCGTAAGTGTTGGATCTTCTTCATGCAAAAGAAATATCAAGCATTCTCTAAGTTCTGTGAGTTTAAAGCACTGGTGGAGAAAGAGTCGGGGAAGTAAGTGAAGGCTCTTAGGAGCAATAATGGTGGAGAATACATCTCTAACAAATTCAAGAACTTCTGCAGCAAAGAAGGAATTCGAAAAGAACTCATGGAGCCTAATAACCCACAACAGAATGGGGTCACAGAGAGGAAGAACAAAACTATTATGGGTTTAGCACGAGTGATGTTGCATGATCAAGGCCTACCGATGCATATATGGGTGGAAGCATGCAATACAATGGTACATGTACAAAACCGTTGTCCTCATAGAGTACTTGGCATGAGTACATTTGAAGAGGATTTCACTAGTAAGAAACATGATGTTTCACACTTTAAGATTTTTGGCTCATCTGTTATGTGCATGAGACCAAGGACGCCAGGAAGAAGCTGGAACCAACAAATCAGGTTGAGATTTTTTTGAGGTACACTGAAACACCCCATACTTATCATGTGTATTTTCCAAACAACAGAATGAATTTTGTGCGATGGGATATCAAATTTGATGAGGAGAAAGATATGCAGTTGTCCCTTGAGAGGGACTTGGACTTGCATGCAGAGGAGGAACTGTTGGTTCCCAAGGATGAGTCTCAAGATGTGGATTAGCCACATGAGGGGGTTCATGGAGTGGAGGAAATCACTCATGTAGAGCCATCCATTAGAAATGGCAGAAGGGGCACCACTGAAGCTGATAGGCTGAGACTTGATGCTGCACAGAATGTAGGAGCCCCTACTTCACTACATAGAAAAAGAAAATTTCCTGACCGATTTACTGGATACATGGCTCTTATGAGAAAATGTATTGTGACTAAACCATCTTCATTTCAGGAAGAAGTGCAGCAACTTACTTGGCTTGATGTAATGGTGGAGGAGTATGAATCCATTGTCAAGAACAGTGCATGGGAGATAGTCCCAAGACTGGTCGACAAATCAGTGGTTCGATCAAGATCAATCTACCAGGTGAGGCATGCCGTTGATGGGAGTGGGGATAAATACAATGCCAAATTTTTGGCCCAAGGATTCTCACAGATCGAGGGGATATATTATGATGAGAATTTTGCGCCTGTCACGAGGTACTCTTCCATAAGATCCATCCTTGCACTCTTAGCACATATGGGCTGGCACATTCATTAGTTAGATGTAAAAATTGTGTTTCTCAATGGGATCATTGAGGAAGAGGTGTACATAGAGAAAAATGAAGTTTTTGAGATCTTAAACTGTGAGTCGCATGTGTGAAGACGCAAAAGAGAGTTGTATGGGTTGAAGAAAGCACCTCGTGCTTGGTACACTCAGATAAACAACTATTTCACTGGACTGGGCTTCACTAAAAGTGAAGTAGATGCAAACCTATACCAGATTGTGCTTGAGGGTAAGCTATTGATCATTTTTCTCTATGTTGATGATCTAATTTTGAATGGTGATGAGCAGCCGATACACTCATGCAAGGAGGATCTTGCAAGGGAGTTCAAAATGAAGAACATGGGCTCCTTAATTATTTCCTTAGATTAGAAATATGGTAGTGGGATAGTGAAATTTTTTTGTCTCAAAGAAAGTATGAAAAGGAGATACTAGGTAAGTTTAACATGGATAGCTACAAACTCATGGATACTCCAGGAAATTGGAGGAAATAGGATGCTACTTCTGGAGAGGTAGTGGATGCTACTATCTATTGAAAGTTAGTGGGTTCGCTAATGTATTTGGTGAACACAAGACCGAACATTTGCTATGTAGTTAACCAACTGATTCAAGCTATGGTTAAGCCTACCAAAGTCTTTTGGAAGGCGGGGAAGCATGTCCTGAGATACCTGAGGGGCACATAAGAGTATGGTCTTTGGTACAGAAAGACAGATATAGTGAAGCTGCATAGCTTCACGGATGAAGATTGGGTTGGCAGTCCATCGAACAGAAAGGGCACATCAAGGGGGATCTCTAGCATTGGATCAACAACAGTTTCCTGGTACAACAGGAAAAAATGATCCATGACACTCAGTTCAACGAAAGCAGAATACATGGCAGCACATCAAGCTACATGTGAGCCTATCTGGATGAGAAAGATCTTGGTTTATTTGTTTGGTTCTCAGATGGATCCGACAGTGATTCATTTTGATAATTAGAGTTGCATTAAACTATCGATTAATCTTGTGTTTCATGACAGATGCAAGCGTATAGATATCTGATACCATCATCTCAGAGATTGTTTGTAGAGAAGGATCATATTGCTTCAGTATATTCCCACGTAAGATCAGGATGTAGATATTTTGACAAAGGCACTCACTAGGATCAAATTCGAATACCATAGAGATAGGATCGGGGTGAAGGATAACCCCTTTATTTTTTATAGAGAGAAATGAGATTCAACAAGAATATTCAACACCCACGCCTAGTGCATTAAGCACTTGGTTGCATTAAGCACCCAGAATAGGGTGGGGCCCACCGTGCTATTTTTAGGTGCATGTCTATTTTTATTATCCCTTAATTAAGGTGAACATTAAATTGTAATCTATTCTCAATACGGACTTGAATGAGTTAACTAAAAGTGATCAATTTAGTTAACTAGTGGATTTTGAGTTAGAGGCTGGTTGGTGAGACATGCAGAGTAATTCTAGCTGTAACAGAGTTCAAAGTGTAGTGGTGCATGAGTTGATGCAAGTTGTAAATAGTTTAACTCAGTTAAGTGAGTTAAACTCAGTTGTGCTAGTTGTAACTGAAAATACACTAGGCCTACTGAGACACACAAAATCCAACTTTACGACAATCCAAATCTGGTTCAGGAATTTATAGGCCATGTGTTATTTCTTTCAGAGACCAGCTCACTCAGTTTCAAAACCATCCAACAATCTAGCTTAAAAAAATATAACATAACACATCACACCATGGATTTCCAAGAATGGAAAGGCTAGGATGAAGAACATTGTCACACCTGGAAAATCCCATGCCAATGACAACAAGAGAACCAAATACACACATGCATATATCATCCATGCCAAATCTAGCAAGGAAATCACATATGAAAATAAATACATGTAAATAAACCTGCTGTAACTGATTTATCCTGCTCTTACTTTCTTGATCTATGCTTTCCTTTTCCTTCTTGGTCCTTCCTTTTCTTTTCTTGATCCAATTCTAGAGAGATCCTTTTGGCTCCACCTATAATACAAAACCAATCAGCCATATGATCATCATCTTTAAAATACTTCTTAAGTAATGACACATGGAAAACATCATGGATTTTTACTGTCGGAGGTAGTGCAAGTCAATAGGCTATTGGTCCAATCCTTTCAATAATATTGAAAGGTCCACAAACCCAAGGTGCCATCTTGGCACATGATCCAATCCTCAAGGATATATTCTTGGGATTGATGCACAAGTACATATGTTCCCCAACCTGAAACAACTTAGAAATCCTATTCTAATTTGCATAACTTGTCTTATCCTATAAACACCTTGTTCAATGGATCACTCTAATTGATGGAAGTATTAAAAATTCACCCATATAGTTCCTCAAACAGACTCATCCTCAGTGACTCCTAGTACCATTATTATAAGTGAACTCAACCAATGGAAGGTACTCCTCCCATATCCTCTTCTGATGCATCACATACATCCTCAACATGTCCTCCAAAATTATTTTGATCCTCTATGTCTTTCCATCTGTCTACAAACGATAAGTTTTGTTGAAGGCCATATCTTCACCTAAACTTGAAAACAACTCCTTCCCAAACTTGGAAGTGAGCTTAGCATGCCTTTATGACACAATATTTCATTGAACATCATGTAATATTACCACATCTATGATGAATACCTGTGCCACATCACTAGTTGAATACATAGACTTCACTAGAATGAAGTGTGCTACCTTAATCAACCTGTCCACCACAACCATGATGGAATCATGCTCTCTATATTTCCTTGGAAAACCTATGATGAAGTCCATGGAAATGACCTCCCGTTTCCACTTTAAAATCAGAATCAACTGTAATAATACACCTAAATTCTTACATTCTACTTTTACCTGTTGAAATTCCAAACATCTAGCCACAAACTCTGCCACGCCTTTCTTCCTATTCAACCAATGATAACATGTCTTCAGTGTTGTCAAAATCCTATGATATCCTGGCTGAACTGAATACAGTTTCACCCAAAACTCTCATAAGATAGTCTTCTTGAGCTCATTGTTTTCTGAGACATATATCATGTCCCTAAATATGATGAAACCATCTAATGCAAGATGATAGTCCACATCTTGATCACCTGTACCCTGCTGTAACTTGTGCCTAATATCCATGTACTTCCATCCTAGTGTCCTACCTATAAGATCCGATCCTATAAGTTTGTCCCATAATAACTCATAGCTGTTATATGATTCACTTGTATCCTCCTGTTAAGAGAATCTACAACCATGTTCTCTTTACCCTTGATGTAAATGATCTCAAAGTCAAACTCACTAATCATGGCCAACCATCTAGATTTCTTGGAATTCAGATTTGGCTAGGAAAAAAAGTATCTCAATCCACTGTGATCACTCATCAATGAAAACCTCCTGCCAAGAAGATAAATCCTCCACATCTTCAATAAATGAATGATTTCTACCAACTCAAGATGATGTGTTGGATAATTACCCTCATGCTCATTCAGTTTATGTGACTTATAGCACACTACTTGTCCTTGTGGCATAAGGACTCCACCAATTCCTCTCTTGCAACCATATGTACACACCACAAAATCTTTGTCTAGATTTGCAATCTTTAATACTTGAGAATTTTTCAACAGTTTCTTCAGGTGATCGAAACTTGTTGCACATTCCTCTATTCAGTTAAATTTATTACCTTTCCTCTTCAATGACATAATAGCATATGCAATCTGAGATAATTTCATGATGAAGCTCCTATAGTAACCTACTAGTCACATGAATGATCTTACCTCATCCAAATTTTTAGGAGTTTCCCACTCCATGATAGCCCTTATATTTTCCAGATCCACTGTTATGCCTTCCTTGGAGATGACATGGCCCAAGTAATGTATCTTTGTTTGAAATAAATTGCATTTTCTTTTCTTTTCATACAAATTATGCTTTCTTAGAAATATCAATTATGTTGCTCTTCCTAATTCTTATAATATTTCAAGATTTCATCAATGAATACAATAACAAACTTGTCCAGATAAGGATACAACACACTATTCATCAAGCACATAAAGGTAGCTGGAGAATTAGTCAAACTGGAAGGAACTACAAAATTCTCATAATGCCCATACATGGTCCTGAAATTTTCTTGTAAATATCCTCTTTTTTGATGCATACCTGATGATCTGAGATCAATCTTCAAAAACATTGTTTCTCTCTTCAACTGATCAAACAAGTCATCAATCATCAACAATGGATACATGTTCTTTATTGTTACCTTGTTCAACTACCTATAATCAATGCATAGCTTGAGAGTACCATCCTTCTTCTTCACAAAACACACTAGTGTTACACCAATTTTTGGTCATCTAACCTGTTACTATTAGATGGACTAAAGTACACCATGTAAGACCAATTTGAAAAATAATTTAATAACGCATAGTTTATTAAGTTATTTTTGGTCTAAATAGGAAACCCCATGAGGAATAATTATTCTTTGATTTTCCACAAGGGATAATTACTTAAACCACTACTTAATTAATATTCTTGGTCATATTTAACCCAAAACGGGAAAATTAATTAGATAAATCATTATTTATCTTATTATTTTCTAGGAATAATTATTGAAAACATTATTTAATAATAGTACTTGTTAAATTTTACTAAATCATTTATAAATAATTGAATAAATCATTATTTATTTAATTATTACTTAACCATATTCGTAAAATAATAAATAAATCATTTATTTATTTATTATTTATAAATAAAGGGATTTGACCAAATTCAAATTCCTTTTCCCTCCAACAAAATAATAAAATATTCCATAAAAGTTGGATCTAGATTTGGTTAATAGTATTTTAATTATGCACCAATATCTAAACTAACTCAATATTTTGTTATAAATAGAAGGGTTTTTCCATTCATTCACTACCTTTTGTTTCCTAGAGATCACTCTTGATCTATACTTTTGGTCTCACTTTGATCTTCCCATCATTGTCATATTATTCTACTTTTTGCTTGTGAGCTCCCTTTGAGTTCCATTTTGTCTAGGTTTTCTGCACCATCAAGAGATAGAGATCTTAGATCTAAAGCGTTGAGGACATACAAGGACCCATCCCATTGAGAGGGACTAGTAACATATTTTTTGTATTATGACACCTCGGAAGGGAACATAGAAAGATGTTACCAATCCCCCTCAATGGGATGGGTTCTTGTATGTCCTCAGTGTTTCGGATCTAAGATCTCTCTCTCTTGATGGTGCAGAAAACCCAGACAAAATGGAACTCAAAGGGATCTCACAAGAAAAAAGTAAAAAAATATGACAATGATGGGAGGATCAAATTCAGACCAAAAGTATAGATCAAGAGTGATCTCTAGGCAACAAAAGGTAGTGAATGAATGGAAAACCCCTTCTATTTATAACAAAATATTGAGTTAGTCTAGATAATGGTGCATAATTAAAATATTATTAACCAAATCTAGATCCAACTTTTATGGAATATTTTATTATTTTTGTTGGAGGGAAAAGGAATTTGAATTTGTCCAAATACCTTTATTTAGAGATAATAAATAAATAAATGATTTATTTATTATTTGAAGAATGTGGTTAAGTAATAATTAAGTAAATAATTATTTATTCAATTATTTATAAATTATTTAGTCAAATTTAATAAGGAATATTATTAAATAATGTTTTAAATAATTATTCCTAGAAAATAATAAGATAAATAATAATTTATCTAATTAATTTTCCCGTTTTGGGTTAAATATGACCAGGAATATTAATTAAACAATGTTTTAATTAATTATCCCTTGAGAAAAATCAAACAAAGAAGGATTTATTTAATTATTCCTCATGGGGTTTCTTGCTTAGACTAGAAATAACTCAATAAACTGTGGGTTATTAAATTAATTTTCATAGTGAGAGAAATTTCAATATGTTAAAACTAGTCTTATATGGTGTACTTTAGTCCATCTAATAGTAACAAGTTAGATGACCAAAAATTGGTGTAACAACTAGTGCACCCCACGGTGATACACTTGGCCTAATGTATTCATTTTCAAACATTTCCTTCAATTAAAAATTTATCTCTACTAGCTCTGGAGTGCTCATCCTATAGGGTGCCTTTGATGTTGGTGGTGCCCTTGGTACCAACTCAATACAAAATTCTACTTCCTTGTGAGGTGAAAACTCTTAAATATCTGTTGGAAACACATCTTGAAACTATTGTAATATCGGGTATCTTCTTAATATATTTTCATTCTCGTCCTCCTTACCTTTAACACTAGAAATATGCACTGCAAATAACACACACCTTTTTCTGCAATTGTGCTTTGCCTACATAGTCGTCACCATTCTAACTAATGTTTATTTCTTCTTACCTTATAAGATTATCTGTTTGCCATTGTCATCCAAACAGTTGATAGCCTTATCATAGAATTTTACCTTAGTCAGATGAAGATATAGTCAGTACATACCCAAAAAATTACTATATGATCCCAACATCAATACATTCAAATGTGTTGATGTAGGCATACCATTCAATTCGAACACACAATCTATTACCCAAAAATGAACTATTTTCTTTGTACATATAGCCAAGTTCACTAACCAATATTATGCATGCACTTCTTTATTCAAACCACACTTGTCCACAAATTGCGTTAACATAACTATAATTTGATCCAAGGTCAATCAAAATAGAAACAACTTGATCACAAAGCTTACCATCCATCTCAATGATAGATTCCTGGTGATCTACCTGCCTGTTATCCAATGCTTCATAGATCCAAAGAATTCTCTTCCCAACATCCCCAATAGTATGCGCTTCCTATGCTTTGTAAATCTTAGGCCTACCAGCCTCATTTTGTAGAAAATCTCTCTATATATGCTCCTTACCACAATTCCAACAATCCATCTAGCCTTTACCATCACCTCTATTTTTATTTTCTGAACCATGTCCATATCTAACTACACTGAAATTCTTGTTAGGTGAAACCTTTTATTTCACTTTTCCATCCTTAGGTATTGTTATTTTCAGCTATCATTTACCTTTAGTTGTCTTTCCCTTTCCAATATTTTTGATATTTTATCTTACACTTTGAATGCTCATAACAGTGCTTCAATTTACTAATAACTTCCTCAAGTGACCGAGGCTCATCATACTCAATCTGATCTCTAAATGCTAATGGTAATTCACTGAAAAACCTCTAAAATTTAGTGTTTTCATCATTAAGGTACAATACATATCTCATGACAACAACAAAATTGAATCTGGCCCCCAAGGAGAGCTGGTCTCTAATTTCTGTACATGAGCCCCTTTTGTTGCACCTTTAGTTAAACTGAGAGGGGGGGGGGTGGGGTGAATCAGTTTAACACATTCCTGAGCCTTTTAAAACTTTTCATTAAACTTATTTATACCTTCATTTCATATTCAATTAAATATATGAGTAATCTTAGAATGTAAGCAGCAAGCATTAATATAATATAACAGTAGACTTAATATGAGAGCAGCAGGTATTAAGCAGATGATATAATTCAGATCAACACATAAATATCATGCACAGAGACACCAGCTATGAGTGGAAACCCATAAAGGGAGAAAACCACATCTTATTATTGTTGTGATGCAAAGGCAAGCTCAAACTCCCTCTCACCACTGTTTTTCTGCAGGCACCAACCTACAGGAGGCTCCAACCTCAGTCAGCTACAACTGACAGCTATCAAGCTGCAACTTGATAGGGAAGCTCCAACTTCCTCAATTTATCAAATTGAATGGTTGCTGATTTACTTCAGATATCAGCTCTGTTCTGTAGCTTCTCCTTTTGCTCTTCTTCTCTTAATCTTCTCTGCTTCATTCTTCTATACTTTGCATTCTCTATATTTGTTCTATCTTCCTCTTGAGCTTATCAAATTGATATTATATATAGAAATTCTCACATGATTGTTTGTATTTCACAAGGAATTTGGAGTGAACAGTCATGACTCTTTGGCTTCTGTCTTCTTATTCCTTTTTCCAACTCATTTTTAGAATTACTACAATATGTACAAATTTCCATGCTACAGTGGGATTTTTCCTTTTCCTTAGGATACTTGCCTTTGCATCACACACAATAAAAATAATTACAACATTTACATTCACATTTTTAATTACACATTTCAATTTCACTCAGCTCCTTTTCTGGATTTTGGCTTTACTGGATTTGTCTTTTTCTACTGCTGTTAAGAACCTGTTCTGCATACACTTTGTTCACTGTCATTTGCATATTCCCTGTTTTCTGTGCTTATTCACCTGTCCAACTCATTCCTGTACATATTCCTGTTCATCGAACTTTCATCTCTGCATGATTTCCTCTTCTTTTCCTTTTCCATAATTGCATTCAAGTTTCATGCCCAATCATTTCCCAGGTCCGGACAATCTCACAATCTCTGCTTTGTTCTACGCTGGTAGTTTCAATGTTTCACTCCCACGGTTCTTTATTTTCTTGGCAATTTTATTTATCAATTTTGGAGAAATTGATAAAGAAATACAATTAGCAGCTTTTGAATGTCATATTGTATTTACCGGCTTATATAATCATCTTCGAACTTTATATAGCTGTTCAACCCTTTATAAATTTATATTAATACTCCACGCCTTTTTAAATAAACGTTTACAATAACCTTTGGCAATTCAATTATATCTCCGACCTTATATTAATGGTTCAACACTTTATAAAGATTTAACTTCATAATAACCCGTGGATCCGGGCCCACCTATAACTTAATGGACCAATCAAATGCGCGCGTCGTACCTTGTTTATCTCTCGCGCATCTCCGTTATCATCCGAGCATCTACTGCAAGCGACCACCATCCGATGTCCCTTCTCCAGATCAACAACCCGTGTGCATTTCGCTTAGCATCCAACATCGGTTTTTAACACGCGAAGGCGCACTTTAAGTGGTGGTATTGGAACAGTAGCCTGGCCACGTGTCAGATAGTCTATGGAATCGATGCCCATTCCTTCAATACCACTTTCCGTATAAGGGTGGTGTGAAAAATACCAGAAACCGCCGTTACTGTTCTCCGTTCCTCCTCGTGGTTCCGTTTCTTTACTCCAGGTTCCATCCAGCTCCTCGTTCCATCGTCATTCGTGTATTTACCATTTCCTCAGCCCAGTTGGTTCAGTCAGTTTCAAACCAATGCTGCACCAAGATATAGTCTCGCTTCTCCTCCCATACTCAGTCGAGGAATAGGACCATTTTACTGTATTCCTATATTATAAACACAGTGCCCGAACATGAATTCAACCTTACTCTATCTATACAAAGAGTCTCCCCAATTATGCACAGTACATCATTAAACCAATTTAAAGGGTATACGCGTTTCAATTTCCATACAGAAGCCAAATTCCAAATCTCATATGATTGCTCAAAGACGCAAGGCATTCTCCACAATTAAATAACAATTGCTCGTGAGTCCTGAATTATGAACCCGTACTCCCACAGAGAGTGTTCAAACGGACTATATACACATAATCCAACCACGGATTTTTATTCAGTCTGAGCAGGTCTGTACAGGTCTATCCTCGATTCCTCTGCTGCCTCTCTGCTTTAAAGTTTGTCTCCTTGTAACTGTTCCTGTTTCTACATCTGCTACCTCCTTTGCCATCAATGGAAACATTTCCAACACCTTTATTTAGCTTAATTCAACACAAGAAGTCTTCTCAATCTCTTTTACAAATTTATTTATCAATTTCAGAGAAATTGACAAATAAATACTATAACCAACTTTGGTTATAAGCCACCTATATATTATTACTTGTGCTCTTGAATCCCACGCACAAAGTCATATACATATGCTAATTATATTGTATTCATTCCAATGTTAAGACCTTTGGTAACAGGTATGTTTAAGGAATTCAACTCTATTGTCAAACCTTATAAATAAGGTTACCACCTTCGGGACTTTATATCAATAGCCCGACTCATTATAATCAAAACACTTATGACAACCCTTAGGCCCCGGGCCCACCTTTACAATCGACAGAATTCAATTTAATTCAACGCCCATACCTTTGCTTATCTCTCGAGCTCTTTTAAGTGCGATCACCGTTCGATGGCCAGTCTCTAGATCGGACGGTGTACGTCAATATCGCGATGACTTCTCTGTCGATAGTTAACGCGCGATGGGGTAGCGACGAGGCAGTATTTCCCTGTCGACGTGGCGGCTTTTCATAGGATATCTTGCTATTTGAGTGGTTTCCTTTCTGTACAAAAGTGGTGCAATCAAAACTGCTTCTGGTTTCATACAGTGATTGACCAGAGTTTCACTGGGGTTATCACTACTCCTTGTATGCTCTCTAGTTCACTAACTCAGGGTCTAACCTCGGGACAGGATTTTCAATTAACAACAAAACAAGTCTATTTCTCTTATAATCGGGTTCTTCCACTACGACCAGAAGTCCACAGTTCTATGGCCAACCACACTACTGGTGCGCTCTTTCGAAGACTTAAGGCATACACATAAATCGACACCTACAGCAAGGTCCAATACATCCCTTCAAGGTTTCTTATAGAGGTCTATCTCAACAGAGCTAATTCCAACCATTCAAGAGAAATCTACGATCAACAATGGACAAAGAGGCATGCGGAGATTACACAACAACTTTATTCAACAATTATACACAGAGAAAAATTCAACCACCTCGCAATTAAACAAATTCCCTCAAAAATATCAATTCAAGACAATTTGATAATCAATGAGCACCGAAATTTATTCAACAGGAAGCAATTGCTTAACACTCATATTTTACTGTAGAAATCTCCACCTTCAATGCATCTGGGGAATACAATTTATATGTATTATTATGTGTCTCTTCGGTTCCTCGCTGAGGACCGTTTCTAATCTAACAAAAGGCCTAATTACATTCATTCGAATACCTGAACATGACAGATGGACTGAACTTAAAGCTATTCGACTTCTATTGACTCTAATTGACCTAAATGCAATAGGAAGCTAAGCTATTGACACCTTGATGTTACAAATTTGAATGATTTTGATCCCTCCTAGCCACAACATGTGGAAAAAATTCCTACATTTTTGGCTAGTGTCTAATGCCCCTGCATCATACTCCCGAGGGAAATTTTCTTCATGGACTCCTGTCCATGAGCTCCTCCACTTATCTACCTATCGTCTGCAACATTCCTTCAGTCATCCAAGTGGCATATTCCTCTAGCTGGTCCTTCCATTTTATTAAGTACTGAAAGTACTCTTGTCCTATGGTCATCTTGAACACTCTTTTGTCCAATACTTTTTGTGGCTGCAGTGGTTGTGCTAGAGGTAGCTTCTTTGTCCATTCAATATGTTCCTTGTCCACTGATCCTTCTCCTGCACCATCATCTTCATACTTGTACAAATCTGCAACATTTAAAATGGGAGATATTCCAACATCAGGAGGAAATTCAATCTCATAAGCATTAGCAGAAAACTTTCTAAGTATCTTGCATGGCCCAATCTTTTTAAACTTCAGTTTGTTATACTGCTTCTTTGGGAATCTCTCCTTTCTCAAGTGTGCCAAAACCAGATCTCCTACTTCAAAATGGATTTCTCTTCTGCTCAAGTCTACTCTTCCTTTTTATTTGATGTTGCTGCCTTGTAACTGCTGTTTCACTTGTTCATGTATGGCTTGGATTTCTAAAGCAAATTCATCACCATCAGCACTCCTCAGTTCTGCCTTTCCCAGATTTCTTAACTCTGATGTTCCTCTGGGGTGCATTCCATAAACAATATGGAATGGACTCTGCCCTGTTATTCTATTTGGTGAGTCATTATATGCATATTCTTCCTGGGGAAAAATATGATCCCACTGCTTGGGATGCTCTCCTGCAAGACTTCTCAACAAATTTCCCAGACTTCTATTCACTACCTCAATTTGTCCATCAGTCTGAGGATGATAAGCTAAGCTGAAAATCAAGTTGGTACCAAGTTTATTCCATAATGTCCTCCAAAAATGGCCCACAAACCTGGTGTCTCTGTCTGAAACAATACTCTTGGGAAACCCATGCAACTTAACAACTTCTTTGAAAAACAAGTTAGCAACATGGGTGGCATCACTAGTTTTATAGCATGGAATAAAATGTGCCATTTTGGAAAATCTGTCCACTACAACAAGGACTGCATCATTCCCTCTCCGAGTCTTGGGAAATCCTAGAACAAAATCCATACTCACCATGTCCCAAGGCCTATCTAGAATAGGCAAGGGAGTGTACAATCATGCATTCTGGCTCCTTCCCTTGGCATATTGACAGATTTTGCATTTTTTCACAAACTTGTCCACTTTTGCTATCATATTGGGCCAATAATAGAAGTGAATTAGCTGTTCATAAGTTTTATCGGTACCAAAGTGCCCAGCAAGTCCACCACCATGCTTCTCCTTGATCAAATTTTCTCTCATGGAACATTTTGGTACACACAGTTGGTTTCTCCTGAATAGTAAGTCCTCATGCAAGAAATAATCCAGCCATTGGCTTCTATCTATTAGAACAGGGTTACAACATGCTTCAAATGCTTCCTTAAAATATGAATCTATTTTATACAGTTCTTTGAGAAAATCAAATCCTAGGACTTCAAAATTGGTCTCTTGAGCAAGCATGTGCCTCCTACTCAAAGCATCAGCTACTTTATTTGCTTGGCCACTTATATGTTTCAAAAAAAAGTTAAAACTTTGGAGTTACTCAACCCATTTGGCATGCTTATGATTTAATTTGGGTTGCTGTACAATGTACTGCAAAGCATGATTTTCAGAGTATAATACAAATTCTTTGGACATTAAATAATGCCTCCACTTTTTCAATGCCTGAACAACTGCATAGAATTCCTTCTCATAAGAGGAATAATTCCTTCTACTGTCATTCAGATTTTCACTGAAATAAGCTACAGGCCTATCATCATGACTCAGCATAGCTCCAATGGCTTCTCCACTGGCATCACACTTCACTTGAAATGGTTTAGCAAAATCAGGCAGAATCAACACAGCCTTTTTAGTTATCTTTTGCTTCAAAAGTTTAAAGTTCCTTAATGCTTCAGCAGTCCATTTAAATGGTTGTTTTCCCTTTTTTATTGTCTCAATGATGGGTGCATTAATCTTACTGAAGTTTCTTATGAATTTCCTGTAAAAACTGGCAAGTCCATGGAAACTTCTTACCTCAAAAACATTTCTGGGTGAAGGCCACTCCATAATTGCCTTAACCTTTTCTGGGTCCATATTCAATCCTTCTGTAGAGACAAAAAAGCCCAATTACACCAACTCTTCCTTCATGAATGAGAATTTATTTAAGTTTATCAACAGTTTCTCTTGGTGCAGCTTCTTCAAGACATAATTAAGATGCCTTAGGTGTTCTTCTTTAGTTTTGCTGAAAACTAATATATCATCCAGATATACTATCACAAAATTACCAATGAATTCATTGAACACTTCATTCATAAGTCTCATAAAAGTGCTAGGTGCATTAGACAAACCAAAATGCATTACCATCCATTCATATAGTCCTTCATTCGTTTTAAAGGCAGTCTTCCATTCATCACCCTCCTTCATTCTCATATGATGATATCCACTTTTTAAATCTAACTTTGAAAAATATTTGGCACCACTCAAACAATCCATTAAATCCTCAACTCTGGGCAAAGGGAATCTGTACTTGATTTTTATCTTATTGATTTCTCTGGAATCAGTACACATTCTCCAGCCTCCATCTTTCTTTGGGCTCAATACTGTTGGCACTGCACATGGACTCAAACTTTCTCTAATCAGTCCCTTGTCCACCAATTCCTGTACTTGCTTCCTGATTTCCTCATTTTCTGTGGGAGTCATTATGTAGGCTGCCTTATTTGGCAGATTTGAACCAGGGATAAAATCTATTTGATGGCTAATCTTTCTCACAGGTGGTAGCTCATCAGGTAAATCATCCACAACAATGTCACAATAACTGTCTAACATCTCTTGGATTTCTATTGGCAAATCAGAAATATTTGTAGAAGTAAGAACTACCTTAGGCTTGCAAACTAAAGCAAATCTTACCTCTTCTTCTTCAATCTATTGTAGATATTACTTCCCGCTCAGCAACAAGGTCTTTGGATCAGCCACTCTGCCTGATGGTTCTCCTTCTTCCATGGGTATCAATGTATGATGTACCCCATATTTGAAGAACTTGTAAGTGTTCTTCTTTCCATCATGCACTGCTGCTCTGTCAAACTGCTAAGGTCTACCCAGCAGTATGTGACACACATCCATGGGCATCACATCAAATAGGACTTTGTCTTTGTAGTTTCCCATTTGCAGCTCTATCTCACACTATTCCTTTACAATCAGCTGGTGCCCTTTATGCAGCTAGGACACCATGTAGGGAGTTGGATGCTCCCTTGTCTTCAGCTTCAACTTCTCTATCACCTCAATGGAAACCAAATTTTCTGTGCTGCTACTATCAATGACTAGCTGGCAGCATTTCCCCTGGACTTTGCATATGCTCCTAAACAAAGTCTTCCTTTGTGCAGGCTTAGTGACCTCTTTGGTTTGTTTCAATAGGACCTTATTGACCACCAAGGATTCTCCCCTCTCTGGTAGGATTTCTTCTTCAATTTTTGCCTCTTCTCCAGCCTGAGCAACAATAGCATTCCTTGGACCAGCACCCATATTCTCTGGGCACTCATAGTGCTTGTGTCCCACTTGATGACATCTATAGCACCTCAATTCTCTACCTCTGCCTCTGACTCCTCTTCCTCTGTAAGAACCCCTTCTGCCTCTTGCATCACCCTCTGTAGATGCATTCTGAGGTAAGATATTATTAGCTCCATCTCTAGGTGTAGTAGGCTTTCCTCTACCACCCTGACTTCCCTTTCCACGGAAAGTACCTCTCCCTTTGGCAGACTGCTTTCTCAGGAGTTTATCCTCTACTTTCAAGGCCATCTGATAGGCCTCTTCAACTGTCTTAGGATACAGAAGACCAATTTCATCTTGGATCTCCAGCTTGAGACCATTCACATATCTGGTAGTCTTCTCTAGTGTGTCCTGAAACTGCCCAACTCTTATACTTACTCTATATAATTCTTCTGTGTATTCCCTTACTGTTAGCAACCTCTATCTTAGGTTCTGCATTTTCCTAAACAATGTTATCTGATAATCACTAGGCAAGAATTTACCTTTTAACTTAGCCATCATTCTGGTCCAGCTTTTGATAGGCTGTTTGCCAGCTCTCCCTCTTTCTGCTTGCACTCCATCCCACCAAAGTGTAGCATGTCCCTTCAGCTTTGTTACTGCAAACTTGACCTTCTTGTCTTCTCTCATTTCTTCATAGTCAAAGCACTTGTTCATTTCATTAATCCAGTCCACCAGCTCTTCTGGATTTAGTGCTCTTGTAAAACTTGACATTTCAATCCTTGGCTTAACTGCAGACCCCAGAATAGTTCTGAGGAGCCTCATGTCAGGAGGAATCTCAACATTTTCTCCAGCTTCTTCTAATTCAGGTTCACTGATGTCTTTAGGATCTCTGGGTTGTCCTAGCTCCATGGCATCCATTCTGGCTTCGAACCTCTGCAAGGTCTCCAAAACTTCTGCATTGGCAACAGGTCTGCCTCTCCTTCTGCCAACACCTCTACCAACTCAGATTGCCATGTTAATTCTCTGCAAAAACAACTCAAAAAAATCTCTGATACCACAATTGATAGCAAAAAAATTGAATCTGGTCCCCAAGGAGAGCTGGTCTCTAATTTCTGTACATGAACCCCTTTATTTAGCTTAATTCAACACAAGAAGTGTTCTCAATCTCTTTTACAAATTTATTTATCAATTTAAGAGAAATTGACAAATAAATACCATAACCAACTTTCGTTATAAGCCACCTATATATTGTTACTTGTGCTCTTTAATCCCATGCACACAGTCATATACGTATGCAAATTATATTGTATTTATTCCAATCTTAAGATCTTTCCTAACAGGTATGTTTACAGACTTCAACTCTATCGTCGAACCTTATAACTAAAGTTACCACCTTCGAGACTTTATATCAATAGCCCGAATCATTATAATAAAAACACTTATGACAACCCTTAGGCCCCGGGCCCACCTATACAATTGACATAATTGAATTTAATTCAACGCCCACACCTTGGCTTATCTCCCGAGCTCTTTTAAGTGCGATCACCATTCGATGGTCAGTCTCTAGATTGGACGGTGTACGTCAATATCGCATTGACTTCTTCGTCGATAGTTAACGTGCGATGGGGGAGCGATGGGGCGGTATTGCCCCGTCGATGTGGCAGATTTTCACAGGATCGCTTGCTATTTGAGTGGTTTCATTTCCGTACAAAAGTGGTGTGATAAAAAATGCTTCTGGTTTCATACAGTGATTGACCGGAGTTTCACCGGGGTTATCACTACTCCTTTTATGCTCTCCGGTTCACTAACTCAGGGTCTAACCTCGGGACAAGATTTTCAATTAACAAAAAAACAAGTCTATTTCTCTTACAAGCGGGTTCTTCCACTACGACCAGAAGTCCACATTTCTATGGGCAACCACACTACTGGTGCGCTCTTTCGAAGACTCAAGGCATACACACAACTCGACACCTACAGCAAGGCCCAGTACATCCCTTCAAGGTTTCTTACAGGGTTTTATCTCAACAGAGCTAATTCTGACCATTCAAGAGAAATCTACGATCAACAATGGACAGAGAGGCATGCGAAGATTACAAAACAACTCTATTCAACAATTATACACAAAACAATGTTCAACCACCTCGCAATTAAACAAATTCCCTCACAAATATCAATTCAAGAAAATTTGATAATCAATGAGCACCGAAAGTTATTCAACAGGAAGCAATTGCTTAACACTCAGATTTTACTGCAGAAATCTCCCCCTTCAATGCATCCAGGGAATACAATTTATATGTATGATTATGTGTCTCTTCGGTTCCTCGCCGAGGACCGTTTATAATCTAACAAAAGGCCTAATTACATTCATTTGAATAACTGAACATGACAGATGGACTAAACTTAAAGCTATTCGACTTCTACCGACTCTAACTGACCTAAATGCAATAGGCAGCTAAGGTATTGACACCTTGCTGTTACAAATTCAAATGATTTTGATCCCTCCTAGCCACAACATGTGGACAAAATTCCTACATTGTTGGCTAGTGTCTAATGCCCCTGCATCATCTCAATAGCTCTAGGAACATGGTTGTATACTCCTCATTTTTCATTGATCCCATATTTAGCTCATATAATTCCTTATATTTTTTGTCGTACTACCTATCTGATAAGTATTTCTTCCTAAAGAGTCTCCTGAATTCATGCAAACTCAATTCTTTTGTCCTCATGTCTCTAACTCACTTCACATATTACCATGAGACGTATTTTTTCCATTTGGGGTTGAATATAGTTATTTTAGCCTTCATGTTATCAGTGTACTAATGCAACTTAAATAATTTTTTCATCCCAAATAACCATACCTCAGTATATTCCGGTTTCTTCAAGTCCCTATGGAAAATATCCCCTATCACTCCTCCTGTAAGGATGATAATGATGATGATCATAGTGCCTGTCAGAACTATAACTAGAGTAAAACTAGTGTCCATCACCTCTCCTATCAGGAGTATCAAAGAGCTTTCCATCTATGATTGTGTCATATCTATCCAACCTATTCTCACCATGAGATATTCTTCCATATGCCCCATTAGTGTTGTCCTCCTATCCATGGATGGTTCGAAGTGGTCCCTATCTTTGCAATTATGAAAAACTTTGAAGGATTAGTGCATCAATTTATTCTTGTTTCTCCTGATCCTGCATGATTATGTCATTATTTGCTTTGAAAGTCCTTATTTCTCTCTTCAATATTCTCAATGTGTCTGATAAGTCAGAAGAATTCCCACCACCACGCTTCTCATATGATCCATAGGGAGAATCTTATGAATTGTAGTCTACCATATTTCTAGTCATATTTGATATTCTTCCTGCAGGTATACCATGTTAGCTAAACCAAACATAACATAACCAACACACCTCAGTATAGTTCAAGGGAGGATATCTCATCTGCAAGATCAACCAAATTAGCATGATACATGCATAATCAAAATTGTAATAATACATAAACACCATTTCAACCATTATCCAATTACCAATGCATGACCATAATGACCACATTCCATGACCTAATTCACGACAGTTATCACCATGTCAACGCATGCATAATAACATACAAACATTAACATGCATAACCAATGCATAGTTGACATAAACCCATGATTAAAATATCAAATCATCAACACCATCAAATTCCACATGGCGAAAAAACTGCAATGATGACCATCATCATGAATACACTTGAAGAACATATACCACAACCATACAAAAAACGTATGAAATCAACATGTATGCATGACCAAAAAACTACCCATCCAGTCCAAGGGGTCAACCATGCTCTGATACCACTCTATAACACCCTCCTCCCACATTTACCCTAGCCAATTGGTCCACTGGGGTAAACATGTGACGAGAGGATACTATGATGTGATTAAACCTCCTAGGTTGCCTTAAGGAAGTGGAGCTAACATAACACAACCAATATGACCTTCCACACATAATACATAACCTTCAAGAGATAACCAATCCTTCCAGGTTGTCAACCTATGAGACAACTCATCATTTGACTGACCTGGATCCTCTACTACTCCCGTGACAAGCCAAGTAAGTGACTAAGGCTTTCCAGTCACTCCCAAAGAAAGATATGCTAGCGACTGTGGACTTTTCCAGCTAGTTTTGTGCTAGTGACCCCAAATTTTGTGCCATTTTTTCAGGGCCAGGAATCATGCCACTGCCCACTACTTCATTAAAACTTTAGAAATGATAAATAACATGGGAAAAAAGATACTAATGCAAAATTTGAAACAAATACTTGATCTGACCCTTATTAGCCAAGATAGAAATTTCGTCAAACATGTCACAAATATGTAATTTACAGGTCATAAAATTACATATGAGCATAGGGGTATCATACTTATCTAATATTCGTAAAGAAGCATTGTTACCTTATCACACTAGTTGCATTATCATATATTAGGACATATATACATTGTATATTCATTTTCTAATCAAAACATGATGAGATCCATGCATACATTCTATCATAAAAATACTCATAACCAACATGTAACCAACATATAGAACAAGGTTATAAAAAACATAAAATTCACATATAAACCAATACATTTACACATAAAATACCAAGGAGAATAAATTATTATTAATGAATTCAAATAGGACTTCCACGAACCACCTAACCAAATATTGGCTGAACCAAATATTTCTTTCATCCAATCACCGCCATGCCATATTCCAAGCATGAATGTGGGAATCAAAACCAAGCCAACCTGGTTTTTGTCGAGATTTACCACAAATCCCCACTCAATCACTAGGCCCTAAAAAAGCATGGATTCCACCGAAATTCTCCACCTACACCGTGAGGAATTTTCCTTCCTCATAGTCTCTAGGATTTACCATATATCCCTCCATTCACCGGTTGGGGATTCATATACCTAATCAAGTCTCCACCCACCATCCTTTACCGTATATCCCTCCATACATCACTCGAGGATTCCTAGGCCTGATAATGGGAAAATGCCTCTAGGATTTATCGTATATCCCACTATTCATTGGTCAATGATTCCTAGGCCTATCGAGGCACATAAAATCCAACTTTACTGCAACCCCAGTCTTCCTTAGGGATTTCTAGGCTAGGTGTTCTTTCTTTCAGAGACCACGTCACTAAGTTTTGAAACATTCCAAAAATCCAGCTTAACCAAATACAAGAGAACCCATCACAGACATTTATATCTGGAAATGGCAAGGCTAGGCTAGAGAACACTGTCACACCTGGAAAATCCCATGCCAACGACATCAAGAGAACCAAATACTCACATGCATGTACCATTCATTCCAAATATAGAAAGGAAATCACACAAGAAAATTGATAACTACAATTAAACCCAATGTAGCCATTTGATCTCGATCTTCCTTGCTTGATCTTAGCTTTCCTTTTCCTTCTTGGTCCTTGCTTTTCTTTCCTTTATCCAATTCTAGAGCGCTCTAAGAAAACTTTAAGTGTCCAAGAGTTTGTGAGAGAGAATAGAGAGAGAGCTCGAAAACTGAACTGATAAAAGGTACCAAATGATCCTCAAAAGTCTTTTTATTAATTAGGCCTCTTTTTTATTCCATTTTCCATTATTTTCCTTCAATTTCCTCCTTGCATTCAACTTGTGGCCTTTCACCTTCCTTTTCTCCTATTTTCCATTATTTTCATAAATAAATGCCAATAAATGCCACTTTTCCTTTCCAAAGCCTTTTCCGTTTCCTTTTCCAATTTCCTTGGCCATAATAAACCAAATGAACACCCACTAGGATTTTTTTCCCAACATTCATCTTGGAATACATGTCCCATGAGCATGATTATTATTTTTCCTTTATAAGATTTATTTACATGAATTTTTGACTAGGGTTGTTACACTTGCAAGATCATGACTGTCTCATTAATTGTAGTCACCCTCTTGTCATATGTCATGTTGATGCACATGTTAAAGTGATAATTTTCCATAGTCCCAAAAACCACATCACTAGAGTAGTATTGGGGCATCCTTAATAGTTTTGGAAACCACTAGGGTAGCAACCGAGGGTGGGTGAAATTAACCCCATCTGATACCATGTTTCATGACTGTAAATCAACAAGGACAAAAATTAGAACCCCCCCCCACCCCCCTACCCCCACACCCTTTAAAGTTTAGATAGTTTAGGGGGGGCGATGTGACTTTTCCATTGTCGAACTTTATCGGGTTATTGGGTACTTTCTAGACTTTGTTAGAGATTTAAACCTTAAATACTTTAGTAAATTTTATTTATATTTTTTACTTTATCACTATTGGGGGGAAATGAGGTGGACTATTCGTCTATCCTACTTCTTGCCCCACTTTCATATCACTACAATAAGTTAACACTTGTCCCATTCCATGCCATCAATTCACCCTTTCAACTCTCCTTCCATTATAACCTAACCTTATTGTGAAATCCTCCCCCATCTATACAAAAGGTATTGTCCCTTCCCCTCCTAGTTTATCGTCTTCTACATCTCCCACATAGTTCCTTGCTTCAGAAGAAAAATATAGCCCCTATTCAACCCTTCTTACACCTACTAACCAGGCTCCCTCAACAATTTAGATTATTGCAAGAATTGCAAGCATGAGGAGTAGACATTATTACAGGAACAAATAGGACCAAGTGAGTTTTTTTGTTGCGAAGTGAGTTGGGTACATCAATGGAAGTCCCGTCAAGCAATCAGCCTTAGGGATGTGGCTCTCATATTCATGGAAGCCACATATTGGATACCTCCCTTCCTACTAATATTTTTGTTACAGTTGGATCACCTTCATCTTTCAGATAGATAAGGATTGCAATTCTACCATGGATGTTCCCTGGTCTTGGGGCATAGCATGTATCACTCTCAATCCTTGGTAATTTATTATTTATCCGCTAAAGGAACTTGTAGATTCCATTAGGAATTTGGATATTCTCATAGGGTTTCCCCTTTTGCTATAGGATGAAGACATTATTAAAGCTATTGGGAACAAAATTTTTATCTTCATTATATTGGAGCTAGGATGGGAATTTAAGGTGGATGTCACTAGGCATGGATATGGGTCAAAGTTATCCCAAAGGAGGGTCTCCTGGTGCATATCAAAATTGACTTTTAAGGTTTAAAACGACTCCAAAGGATTGATTACAAGAGGATATCCTTCAGGTTTTTTTTCCAAGAAGTCAACCATCTCATGACTAGTTTACATTGCAAGGGCCCATCCTTAGTTGCCCCATTTTGGAAATCACAGACTGCTCATAGTGGCTCT
The DNA here is from genome assembly GCA_034641835.2 of Pinus albicaulis. Taxonomy (NCBI): domain Eukaryota; kingdom Viridiplantae; phylum Streptophyta; class Pinopsida; order Pinales; family Pinaceae; genus Pinus; species Pinus albicaulis. Next base: position 911,186,823 of record CM076572.1, read on the forward strand.
TTTGTTCCTAAATGGGTGACTCCATTCGATACAATTACCAAGTGTGAAAACACTCCAACTTGTATACCCAATTATCCTACTATGGGTGGTCATGTAACATCTGCTTCTGAAGTTAGTGACTTGATGGTTTCTATAGATATGTTTTTTCCCCCTATTAGACCAAATATCACACTAAGGGGGGGGGGGGGGTGAATCAACGTGGCGCCAATTTTTCCATTTCACAACTTTTATCAATAAAAATTTATGTATCAATGAATCATGACTTATTAGACACATATCAATGAATAGAATAGTGCATGAAGAAACCATAAACACATCAACATCACATAAATAAACAATCATATCAACATGAGATGCAAGTTTTTACATGGAAACCCATATGTGAGAATACCACAAATTATTCTTCTTATTATTATTCAATTAATCACAAAAATTTGCAGGAAATGACCTACTGGAGGAATTCCCCCCCAAGATATGAAAGTTGTTACTTGTGGTAGGCTACAACCTGATTGAGGTACTAACCTCAAAAATGTGCAAGGAAAAACTCACTTAAGGATACAACCTGATTGAGGCACCAACCGCAGATATGAGCATGCTTATACTTTCTCTAGGCTCCAATATGATTGAGGCACCCACATCAGTGGAGGCAACCACCTTCTTTTTCAACTTCCTATGGACCTCTTTTCAAAATATTTCAAACTAGATTGACCTTCTTATCCACTTATTATAAATTTTCAAACTAATCAATTTTTTGTTTTTAATAACATCTCATGCATTGTCCATACTCTGTTATAAAATTTATCTATCTGTGTTGGTATTATGAAAAATATGATGTCCTTGATGGGAACCTATGTTTTCCTTGATGGAAACCTACTTGATGAAGATGTCAACATGGGGGTAACATGATGAGTCTACAAGCCAATACACATAGTGAGTTTGACAAAGAAATAGTAGTTCATAGATAGAGGAATAATGAAGGTTATGTCTTGAGAAGAACATGTGGGTTCCATGAATAAAATATGTGTACATATATGATATGGAGAAGAGAAAGCATGTACAATTTCCACACCATGGTAATCTAAATACCAAGGGTCTTTACCATGGTAATGACCCATAGTATTGAGTACAGTCATGAATTTTTATTCTGTCAAAGAATAACACATCAATTAGTATGGGTTTGACCCAAGGTATTGGCTAAGGCCTAAGTTATATAAGGAGATGAAGATAAAATTGCTTAGTGTGCAAGTAATGGGCTATTGATGAATTATTTTATCTGAAATTATATTGCACTAGGAATTTTATGAGGGATCAGATCTATTGGATCTGAAATGACTACATGATTTTATTATGGGTTGATTTATGATAATAATTTTTTAACATATGTTTATTACTAGGTTTGCCGAGATTTAGGCTTGGCAGAAGTTTTGATTTGCAGCGAATATATGAGTCAATAATTGTAGATATATACACAGGTCTGTCTCAGGAATATCGCGTGCATACACGAATCATATTCTATTAAGTCACATATTGTTTCTGCAGTATGGACAATGTTTTATGCAGATATGCTTCTTGATAAGCTCTTACATACACAAAAGTAATTCATAAGAAGCACATATATATGCTAGGGTTTCTGAAGTATGAGTAGTTAATGATGTTTGATCAGTCTGATTGTGGTTACTAATGTTTTTCGATGATGTATTCTTCATGATATTCTGTATGTGATAGTTCTGGTTAAGTTGAATGGTTTTTGAATGAAATATTGATGATGGTATGTACTAATATGTAAGTGGTTCAGAAATATGTGATGAAGGATAAACATGTTTTTGTGATTTCTTTCGGCATTGTGGTAAATCAGTATGAGGGTTCTATGTTTTGAGATTTGTACGCGGGTTTTCCGAAGGAAAAATGTGTGTATATGTGGGTATTATTCATAACAACCGCGTATAATTTTTGACATATTTTTTAATTAGGGTTTGAAGTGGCATTAAATTCTTTCAGTGATGGACAACAATGCATGGATTGGTGATTGAAAATGCATTGACATGATCTGTTATGGTTTAGTTTGATTGGTTACAGTGTTTAATTGATATTTAGTGTTTGGTTTGTTGATTCAATCATTTGATGATGGTAGTGGGTCCAATCTGAAAATTTGATGAAAAGTGACCTACATGTTGTAATGTTTTGATCAAGTGGATCCAATTTGAAATATTATGAAAAGTGATCCACAAATAATTGAAGATAAGGGGGTTGTTGCTCTCTTCTAGTAGGTGATGGAGAATGATAGAAGTTGTAGCCTTCTGAAGGTGGGTGGTTTTTTACTGGTATGATTCTGCACTAGTACAAGACTGTAAATAGTATTTTCCTTAATTAAATAAGAAGACAAAGATGACAACAATGGTGGATTTTTCCCATATTTTGTTTCCACCTAAAAATATTAGTGTTCATATATGTTGACTATGTGTGATGATTTATTATGTTCTTACTACACTTGATTACTATTTAATTAATGCCTAAAGAAGTATTGATACACTGGGTCAAGTTAAAATAATGAAAAATTAATTGAAATACTCGTTCACTGGATATATGTTGGTTGTCTTCATAAGAGTAGCTTACATACATAAGTTTAACTCATCAAATTTTCCTACAGGAATCTGAATATAAAATTATAAGGTCAAGTAAGTTCAAAATATTGATTCAGCCCCGCTCTTAGTAATTTTCCCAACAATTGGTATCAAATTAGGTCCTTTAGAAGAAGCTTGACCGCTTGAGGGAAGAATCATCAAGATTAGCAACCAAGAGGGATCAACATCTATCAGGCCACTATTGTTCAATGGATCCAATCTAGTTTTCTGGAAAGTTAGAACAAGAACTTACCTACAGTCACTTGTAGCAGATGTTTTGGGAATCGTTGAAGGAGGCTATCAATATCCATACTCCATTCCCACAAATGAAGCAAAAAATAATAAATATGAGACTAATGTAAAGGTTGTCAATGCTATTCTAGGAAGCTTGGAAGAATTGGGATTTTTCAAATTCATGTAGCTAAATACCGTAAAGTCTATATGGGATAAGATCATCCAAAGTTATGAAGGTGACACTAAGGTAGAGAGTGTCAAAATTCAAACATATGTAATTCAATATGAAACTCTTAGAATGCATAATGATGAAAGAATTGCAAGTTTCCTTCTTAGAGTAGATGATATCGTTAATTCAGTGAGAAATCTTGATGATGAAGTAAAAGAATCATCTCTGATTGAGAAAATATTAAGAGCTATAACCCAAAAATTGGATTCAAATGTCTCTGCCAATGAAGAAATGTAGGATTTGAAGAACCTTACTGTTGAACAAATTCATGGGATTATAACAACCTATGAAATGAGAAAAGGGGGTCCCTCAAATATTAGAGAAGTTGCATTCAAGGCTACTTCTAAAGGAAAAGAAAAGGAAGAACTTAAGGAATCAGAGTATGTATCAGATGAAGAATAGGAAAACTTTGTGAAGGAACTTCAAGTAGGTATAGGAAGATTCAGAGGTAAGCTTCCCTTCAAATTTTTTTCTTGTGGAAGAGTTGGTCACTATGCTTCTAAATGTCCTTATAGATAAAATAGTGAAAAGGGGAAGAATTCAACAAAGGTAAATTTTAGAGGAAAGTTCAAAAAAAATAAAAACCTCTACACCCACGAAGATAGTGATGGTATTTTAAATGGGGAAGAAGGCGAGTCTCATCAACAATGTCAGTTACTTATGGATTTTGAAGATAAATGTATTGATGACTCTGATGATGTTTTTATCGATACCCTAGAAGAAAAGGATAACTTGATTGAAGAAGTAACTCAGCTTAATTTATTTTTATAAGAATATAAATTAGCAGAAGAACCTCTGAAGAAGCAAATCCTATAAAAGGAAAATCATAATTAAAAGTTAGAACTAGAGATTGTAAGTCTAAGGAAGGACCTTGAGAAAACAAAAGGATTAAAACTTAGGTTTTCTAAAGGATATGAAACCTTAGATGAAATCATCAAAGTGCAATGCTCTTCTCTCATAAAATAGGTCTTGGATATAGTGGAGAATCATCAAAGACTGTAAAGCCTTTTGAAACGAGTACATGAAAATATCTCAATGCAGTAAAAAGAAGCAATCAACAAAGCTCCAACTATCAACAAAAAAAGGAAAAGATCAAATAATTCCTAGGTAAATCTCCCGTATTACAATAAAAATAAAACTACACAAGAAGGTACTATACTCCTAGAAATTTCTACTTTAATGGTCAATGCTTCACTTGTCATAATTTTGGTCATAAGGATACTCAATGTGTTTCTTACAAAACTATCATGACTAGAGAAGCAAGAAAGAAAAATAATGAGATCAGGGTGAAGAAATTATCTTACAATACTTTCTAACCTTTTCAAGATGAAACTGAATATTCCTTTTGCAAGAAATTTGGAAATAAAGAATCTGAATGCGGGAGAAAAATGCAATCAACACTTCAAAATGAGAAAAATGCAACAACATCTAAGGTATGGAAAAAGAAGACCATGGAATTTGAGAACTATGGCCTAGATTTATATGTAGGAGATCAAGAAAATATGTGGTACATTGAAAGTGGATGCTAAACACATATGATAGGTGATACAGACAAGTTTATGTCCTTTAATGAAATAAAGAAAGAAAATAATGTAATATTTGGAAATAATTCACATGTGGCTATCAAAGGAAAATGAACCATTTTGGTGAAAGAAAAGGTTAAAGTTAGAGTTTTTTTTTTTTCATGGATTAAAACATAATTTGTTAAGTCTTAGTCAGATGTGTGACTAAGGGCATGAGGTTGTTTTCATATTAAAGAATTGCGTGGTTTGAAATCTCGATACAAGTAAGATCATAATGAAGGGTATAAGAACTCCAGGTAATGTCTATGCCTTGGAAGGGAGTCTTGAACAATGTTACTTGAGAAAAGCAGAAGAAATTTGGCTATGGCATAGAAATTTGGGACATATAAGATTCAAACAAATACATAAGTCAAGCAAGCTAGGAGTAGTTCATGACTTGCCTAACATCTCTCTGCCATAAAGTACCATATGGAAATCATGTCAATTCGGCAAGCAAACCCAGGTACAATTCAATGCCATAGAAGGTTCTGCAAGTAAACATTTTGAATTTATTCATACTGATTTATATCGGCCTATGAGGAAAAATTCACCTTGAGGTGAACAATATTTCATTTTATTCATTGATGAATTTACTAGAATGTGTTATATTAGCTTATTAAAACATAAAGATGAAGCATTTGATAAATTTAATGTCTTTAAATATTTATTAGAAATGAGTTAGATTTGAAAATTAAATGTATAAGATCTGACGGGGAGGAGAATTCATATTAGATGATTTTTTCGACTTTTGTGAACAACATGGAAGCAAGAGTCAGTTCTCTATAGCTAAAAGTCCTCAACAAAATGGGGTGGAAAAAATAATGAACATGATAATTCAGCGAATGGCATGAGCCATGCTTGATGAGTCTGGTACACCTCATACATTCTGGGGTGAGGCAACGCATACCGCATTGACTATTCTCAACAAAGCACATGTTCGTGTAAATAGTGATAAAACTCCTCATGAACTTTGGTTCGATAGGCATCCAACTATCAAGCATTTTATATTCTTTGGAATCAAATGTTACATAAAGAATAATGATGATAACCTTGGAAATTTTAAAGCTAGAGCATATGAAGGAATTATACTTGGATACTGCTCTAGAAGAAAAGGATATAAATGCTACAATTAAATACTTCAAAATATTTTTGAATGTATTAATGTTGTGATCGATGAAGCATCGACATGTACCTAAATGGAAGCACCATCAAGTGACGAATGTGTTTCTACAACAAGCCAAATTGATGCAATAGAAGAAACTAGTGAAGCATCAAAAGGAGGAATTGACAATACGGAAGCATAAAAAAAAAATCCATCTAGGTATGTTCATAAAAATAATCTAGTGTCTCAAAATATAGGTGAAAAGGAAGTTAGAGTACAAACTAGAATAGATCTTGTTGGAACTCCTAGTTATCTAGTCTTACTATCCATAATTGAACCACAAAATGTAGATCAAGCAATCAAAGATGAATGTTGGTTTAAGGTTATGGATGAAGAACTTGACCAAATAAAAATACATGGGAATTAGTACCAGGACCTCACGATAAAATTTTAGTGGGACAAAATGGGTATTCAAAAATAAACTAAACGAAAATGGAGAAGTAATTAGGAACAAAGAAAGACTCGTATGCAAAGGCTATGCCCAACCAGAAGGAATATAATTCGAAGAAACATTTGCACCTATAGCCAGACTTGAATCCATAAGAATGTTTCTTTCTTTTTCAATCTTTCATAATTTCAAATTCTTTCAAATGGATGTTAAATCAACTTTCCAAAATGGGGATCTAGAAGAATAAGTCTATATTGAAAATCCTGAAGGGTTCATTTTAGGAAATGATAAAAATATTGTTTGCAAACTCAAAAAGGCATTATATGGGCTAAAACAAGCTCGCTGTGCATGGTATTATTGTCTTGATAGGTATCTTAAACAAAATGGTTTCACTAAGGGGTCTGTAGATAGCAACCTATATATAAAAGTGGATGATGGTAAACTTTTAATAGTTGTTGTTTACATGGATGACATCATTTTTGGCAGCAATGAAGAGTATATGAGTCAAAGAATTTATTTTTTCATGTAGTAAGAATTTGAAATGTCCTTACTTGGTGAGCTAACATACTTTCTTGGTCTTCAAGTACAACAAGAAAAGAATGGTATATTCCTCTCATAGACAAAGTACCTCAAGCATATTTTGAAGAAATATGGAATGGAAGATTGCAAGCCTGTATGCACACCAATGGTAATAGGGTGTAATCTCAGTTCACATGATGATTCTCCTTCATCCAACGAACCATAATACATATCTATAATTAGAAGCTTACTTTACCTTACATGAGCAAGACTAGATATCATGCATTTAGTTGGGATTGTTGGACGATTTCAAGAAAATAAAAAAGAAAATCATCTTCATGTAGTCAAGAGAATATTTAAGTATCTACAAGGAACTCATGTCTTTGGTTTATGGTATCCCAAATATGAAAAACTTACTCTTCATGCTTACATAGATGTAGGTTGGGCAGGTAATGTTGATGATTGAAAAATAACTAGTGGAGGAGAATTATACATGGGACCCCACTTGGTATCGTGGTTCAGCAAAAAAAAAAAAATCTCCACTGGTTTATCTACTACAGAAGCAGAATATGTTTCCATTGCATATTTCTATACACAAACTCTGGATGATGCAAACATTGCAGGATATTCAAATCAATTGTTCTCCAGCTATTCTCATTCTATGTGATAATACCGATGCCATAAGTATTTCTAAAAATCTTGCCATGTACTTGAAAACCAAGGGTATTCCAATAAAATATCACTTTATGAGAGAACAGGTGCTGGAACAAAAGGTCACACTAGAATATGTTTCCTCAAAATAACAAGTTTCAAATATATTTACAAATCCTCTTCCACGTGATTCCTTTGAATATTTGAGACAGAAATTAGGAGTGGTCTCTACTTCATCACTTGTTAATTACTCTAATGAATCCTTCAAGTTCAGGAGGAGTTGAAGTCAAATTTATTGAAGTTTGTTGTATGTACATAGATTTTATGAAAAACAATCACGTACTTACACGTATTTTGATCAAGATAATCATGTATTTTTTCCTGTGATGAAGTATAAGTACGTATGACTGAAGTAAAAGTTGGGATATGCTTCTGATAGTTTGAATTTCTAGTTCTAGTTAGTTATAGTTTGTTGATGCTCATATACTTATGGTTTATGAGTTTATCCAATATGATAATTATCCTTTGATTAATGATGTTGCTTTGATGACCTAACAGATGAACGAGTTGATGTGATCAAATCTGACAGTGAACAGTTGGGACAGGTTCAGGGAGAACATATTTCTTGCTTCTTATAATACATTGTTGCCATTATGTACTTTTTTATAAGTATATTGGTGATGTTGCTGAATAAATACATGTTGCTGATGTTTTTGGGTTGCTCATGGTACTGTTGTCTTGTCACCTCACTATTGAGGTCTTTTCTTGGTTATCAATTTCATATATGTAACTTGATATAGAAGTCATGTAAATACCCATGATGTAATTATTGTAATACTTATTCATGTTTGGACTATTGAGGTCAACTCAATTATGTATGTAATCCCATATTGGGAACTTGATGTAATGTTGAGTCAAATATGTACACCAAATGTGATGGGTAATTGATGTAGGCATGAGTTTTTGGTGATAGGAAAGGTCCTATTTGATTGGGTAATAAAATTTTGTACTTCAGCATGTGCTCAGGGGGAGCTGCCTCCGACTCAGCATAGTCAGCATTCAGTGTTCATATTCAACAATTCAGATCTACAAAACTCATATTATTCATCAATGGTCATCCCTTTTACCATGATGTCAAAGGGGGAGGGTAGCGTCATTTTTGGAGAAAGTGTTCTTGCAGAGAAGCTTGTTATGTATACATGTATCTACATATGGTTGGTAACCAAACACCAAAGTTGTTTCCATCAAGTAAAAAGGGGGATATTGTTGGAATTATGAAAAATATGTTGTCCTTGATGGTGACCTATGTTTTCATTGATGACGACCTATGTTTTCCTTGATGGCAACCTACTTGATGAATTTGTGAACATGGGGATAACAGGATGAGGCTACAGGCCAGTACAAATATAATATTGAGTTTGGAAAATAAATAGAAGTTCAGAGACAGAGGAATAATGAAGGTGATGTCTTTAGAATTACACATGGGTTCTCAAAATAAAATCCACGTACATACGTGGGTATAGAGAAGAGAAAGCACGTATAGTTTCTACACCATGGTATTGTAAATATCAAGGGTATTTACAATGGTATTGGCCCATAGTATTGAGTGCAACAATGGATTTTTTATCCTATCAAATAATACCACCGACATTAGTATGGGTTTGAACCAAGGTATTGGCTAAGGCCTAAGTTATATAAGGAGATGAAGATCAAATTTCTTAGTGTACAAGTAATGGGATATTGGTGAATTATTTGATCAGAATAAGATTACACTAAGAATGTGATGAGGGACCAAATCCATTAGATCTTAAATGACTACTTGATTTTCTTCAGTGTTGATCTATGATAATAATGTTTTCACATATTTTTGTTACTGGGTTTTACAATATTTGGGCTTGACCAAAGTTCTGATGTGAAATGAAGATATGAGTCAATAATTTCATATCTATACAGAATTTTGTCTCATGAATATCATGTGCATACGGGGATCCTATTCTATTAAGTTGAGTATCATTTATACAATATGGAAAAATATGTACACGTATATGTTTCACGAGAAGAAAATCCATACGCGGAAGTACTTCATAAGAAGCACACATATATTGTAGGGTTTATTAAGTATGAGAAGTTAATGATGTCTGATCAGTCTGGCTGGGATTACTATTGTCTGTCAATGATATCTTCTTTCATTGATGTTTTGTATGTGACAGCTCTAGTTAAGTTGAATGGTTTGTGAATGAAATATTTATGCTTTTATGTACTTATCTGTAAGTGGTTCAGAGATATCTAATGAAGGATAAATATGTTTTTGTGATTGATTTCAGTAGTGTAGTGATTCATTATGATGATTATGTGGTTTAATATATGTACACAAGTTTTCTTAAGGAAAATCACGATCATACGCGGGTATTGTTCATAAAAATAGTGTATACTTTTTGATATATTTTTTATCAGGGTTTGAAGTGGCAAAAATTTCTTTCAGTGATGGATAACAATGTATGGGGTTGTGATTGAAAATGCATTGACATGATATGTTCTGGTTTATTTTGATTGGTTGCAGTGGTTAATTGAGATTTAGAGATTGGTTGTTGATTCAATTATTTGATGATGGTGGTCGATATGGTCTAAAAATTTGATGAAAGATGACCTACAGGTTGTAATGTTTTAATCAGGTGGATCCAGTTTGAAACATTCTGGAAAGTGATCCACAAAGAATTGATGATAAGGGGGTTGTAGCTCTCTTATAGTAGGTGTTGGAAAACAAGAGAAGGTTTTAGCCTTCTAGAGGTGGGTGCATGTGTATTGGTATGAGTCCACGCCAGTACAAGATTGTAAAGGAAATATTTCTCTTAATTAAAGAGGAATAAAAAGATGACAATAGCGGTGGTTTTTCCCACATTGGGTTTACACATAAAAATCCCGGTGTTCATATGTGTTGACTATGTGTGATGAATTTTTTTTTACTGCACTTGATTACTGTTTAATTAATTCCTAATTAAGTATTGATACAATGGGTCAAGTTAAAATAATGAAGAATTATTTGAAAGGCTAGTTCACTGGATATATGGTGGTTGTCTTCATAACATTAGCATACATACGTAGGTTTACCTCATCAAATTCGTGTATAGAAATATGAATATAAAATCAAAATGTCAATTAAGTTTTAAAATACTGATTCACCCCCCCTCTCACTATTTTTCCTAACAATCTAGTCACCTAAAAGTAATCTCAAAGCCTGCTTCTGCCATATACTCAACATCAACTATAACCTACTCATAATCTCCCAAAGCATACAACATATATTCTGATAATGAAAAGTACATCATCTAAATTCTTCATGCTTCTAAGACTGTTCACCTTTGAACCCTGATAGTCTTTCTTCTTCCAAAATTCAATTTGGACATAGAATGACCCCAAAAACCTCCAAAAATAATTTGAAGCTATATGAAAACCACATAAAAATTAAACCTTCGATAAAACAACTTATTATTGGTGCACTATACAAAATGGAAATTTATGACCACCAAAATTTTTTAACAGTTCAATAAAATGGAGAGAATCGATGTGCCAATAAACCTTCTGCACAAAAAAATCCCTGTCAAGTCTATCCAGACTCAAACCCACAACTTGGAATGTACAAACCACACATCACAACCAAATTAATTGTTTATTGTGTCAAGTTTGAGGGTGAGGCATTGTCATATAACTAGACTTAAGCCATGGAATCACACAAAAAACTGTGTTACAGAACACTCTCCCGAGGGCTCAACCAATCATGCTACGACATCAAAATTGACTAGAAACCACAAAAAACTATGTTATAGAATTCTAGCCTAAGAGATTGTTGGGCCTTGAAACTGTCATTGACTTCCATTACATTTTAACTTATATTTTCATATTATCACCTTCACCTCCACCTCCATTTCATTACATTTACCTTACCATTACCATTATTGGGTTACATTTATGTTTTTCCAAAATTTATTAATTCGTAGTATTTTTAAGTGAATTTGTGGTTAAAAATTAGAAAATAATATGCACATACTTATACCTAACAAGTGGAATGAGTTTTTCGCCATGTGTAGGTCAAAAAGAAGCTTCCAAAAGAATCTTATGTGATCTCCTAAGGCCAAATTAAAATTTGGATGGAGAAGATCATGGGATCATAAGGATATGTGTCTCATTTACTATTTGTATTGTAACTCTATGAAGACATGTTCTTTATCACTTCCTATTTGGATTATAACTCTAGTGATATAGGGAGAGATTCATGGAATCTCATTTATGAGATAGCTTCTCATATTTTGTATAAATATTAGGGGAATCTTTCTCCTATCAAATCATGTGTAAAATTGGAGTTATGCTCAAGTTTTGAATAGAGAATTGGATTGTGGCACCTTACTCATGAATGTTCCTTCATTTTGACTTAGTTTTGCTTACATATGGAGCATCTTGATTTACCATCTCTTATACTTTTAGATCATCTACCTAAAATGTGTGAGATTTACTTGCTTTTATAGATTAAAGTTTATTTTCTTTCTTAGAATTAGTTTTAGAATGACTGTGTAATATTTGCTTTTCTAAAAAAAATTTAGAAGGATAGATTTATCTATTTTCTAATTGGATTAAGTTTGAGGCAATAGAGCTCACATTTATTTAGTTTTCTTTCATGTTCTGTTATTTTCTTTCTTAAATAAAACTATGAATTCATTGTATAATTGAATGTTCCTAAAAGATCAGGCTAAGAAGGTGTTCCAAATTGGGTGATTAAATGTTCCACCTATACAATCATTGAGCTTTACTTTTACATGCTTTTACATTGTTTTTTAGATCCTCATTCAATTGTATAATTGGGTGTTCTTAAAGGTCATTTCAAAAAGGTGATTTTATCATATTTCTAAATTGAATACTTGAATACCTAACTTATGCAATTATTGAGTTTTCCCTTTGCATGCTTTAATTGATTTCCTAGATTTTAAGAATAAAGTATAATAGATTGCATGTACATCATCTCAAGAGGGTGAATCTATCATATTTGATGTTGAAGTGATTGAACGTACCTTAGTTGTTTTTTTTTACATTCTTTGAAATTATTTCTTAGATTAAAATTTCAATTCCTACAAGTGTGATTGCGCTCGCTATATTTTATTTTGAATTTGTTTTCTTTCTTTTCGTTACTTGATTTCATAGGTTGGTTGAATTTCATTTTCATTGTTTGATTTCATAGATTAGATGAATTGGTTTTCATTATTTTGTAGTTAGATTGATCTAAACTGAAAGAAAATTTCTAGCACATACAGTGCACACATGCTTCAAAAGTTTACGAAACCCGTGGGTTGAAAAATTAAATGACATGCAATTATTTTGCCCCAACATTTTGGCGTCATTGTTGGGGAAGTGTGCATAGGAACTAGCTTTCAGTCTAGAGCGTATTTTATTTGTTTTTTTTTTTACTAGCCATTTATGAACAATGGGTCTAGAATGCAGCCCAACGACTACATTGATGAATGGTATCAAAAATCGATTGGGCCACAACATTCATCAATTCTTCAAGAAATCCTTATAGCAAATGGAAACGTCAAGCCAATTTCCCATATCTTTACAAACAATCAGGTACATTTTTCAAGTTTGGATATGAATATTTCAAAGAAATTCTAATCCGTAAATGGCTTCATTGGAAGCATGAATATACTTAAAAATAAAAATAAAAATTAGTTTTTAGATAGATATAAAAAATAAAAATAAAACCAAGCTTGGTTAGAATTTTAGAGTTTTTAATTTTATTTTTGAAATAAATAATAATAATAATAATAATAATAATCAACATTGTTTAATTCATTTTGAATAAATTTCAATGACGCAGTAAGAATCACTTCGTTTTTTTTTTATCACCATCAGAAATAAAATTTGTGTGTGAAAATATGAATTTATTTGATGATGCTGACTAGTATGCTCTCTTCTCGTGCCTCGTTGCGACCTGGAAGATCAAAAAATTTAAAAATTGATATTAAAAAATTCGTTAAAAAATTTGCTGGAAATTGAACTACAATTCTATTGAAAATCATCGTCTGAGTCATGATCCTTTTTTGATCGGTTTTGCAAATTTTAATTTTTTGCACCCTCTTAATCTTTTTCTGATTTTTGAATTGCATGTGCAAAAATTTTGTTTAAATTAAAAAAATATATGTATATATATTTTTTAAATAAAAAAAAATTGTAACATACGTAATTAAAAAAAAAAAAAAACTAAAACATTTTTATATGAAAACAAAAAAAAGAAAAAAAAAATGGCCCATGGAAAGGAGACCCATGCATATGCGCGAGGCCAGCCTTTGGCTTGGCCTCACACATATGTGCCGGCCTCCAATCCACGCAAAGACCCATGCACTGCAATACAAAATGAGCCTTCTCTTTTCCATATTCGGTTTTCCTCAAGAAGCAGTTGCATATTAGAAATCAATTTCAAAAGCTGCAGAAACGGAGAATGAAGGTATATCGGATGAAGAAACTGTTTATGAAGAGAAGATTGCATATTCAATTGCAGAGACAAACAATGAAACTGTATCAGATGAAGGAACTGCTGATGAAGAGAATATTGCAGACTCCTGATGAAGAAAAGATTGTAGATTCCATTGCAGGTAATTGGAATGAGGGTGATCGATCTGAACTTCTCTGTGAGAGACAGGCCATTATACATCAAAACCTGCAAATTAAAAAAATCAAAGCACAACAATTTTATTTTGTTGCAGAAATAATGCCAGAAAACGAAATTGCAAGAAATTTGTAACTGTTAAAAACACATGATTTTAAAACGCATTTTTTGAGCAAAACAAGGTGAATTACGAAAAACTAAAACATGGGTTTTTTCGGGAACGGGGGAAATTAGGTAAATTATGATTGATTTGCTGGATTTTGTAGCCATTTGGAATAAATTTATGGTTCTTCATAGCTCTGTTTTGCATATTGCGTGAGAAAAAAAATGAATTGTTTTGAATTGTTTAAACATGGCGAGTTGAAGGAAGAAGAATCCAAGTTAATAAAAAACTCTACTCCACATGTCACGTCGTCTAAGATTCTAATTTGATTTAATAAAATTTGATTTTAGACACATATGTGTCTCATTCCCTATGTGTCTCATCATTATATATATATATATATATATATATATATATATATAATAAAAAATATATATAAAATAAATAAATAAATAAAATAAGAAAAAAAAATGCATATGCAATCGATATTGAAGCAATTTATAAGGCGAAAAATACTTGCAAAATTTGATTGAAATAATTTTTTGTGCAAGTACCTTTTTTTTACCGCTTCAAATATTTTTGAAAACATGCTTTTGCAGCACAGATGACGATTCAATTTGACTTGTAGAACAATTGGAAGATTATTTAGATGTTTTCTAAATATTTGGCATTAAAAATTTTGTTGTTGTGCATTTTTCTATGAAGCTTTAACTTGCAGGACACAGTGAATCTTTGTGATACCAATTATATTACTGAGCGCAGTGCATGAACTCATCCGACATCAGGGAGTTGATTTATTTTTCATGCTTATTTCTTAAAAATGGATTGTTATCAATATCATGAATTGGAATGAATATAACACTTTTGATTTTCCTTAATCTACTTCATTTGACATTCAAATTTTTGCGTAAGAATCAGAGAGGAATTGGCCATTTATTTTTTAACACACTTATGTTCTTTATGTCAAGTTTTTTTTTGTAGGTTTCAGATGATCGAATAATCATTGAAGAAAACCAATTGTACACAATTGGTCTTTGAAGGACCAATTTCATGAGAAACATACGAACAATTCCATGTCCATATCCATCAAGAAGATTACCTTTCCTCCCTTTTGAATTATAAATCCAACCAAGAAATTCAAAGCAAGCCATGGTTATTTTCCCAGCAAGATTCAGTTGTTCATTTTCCTTTATTCACATACACTTTCCATTAGTTTTTTTCTACTCCTAATCCACAAATAAAAGCAAGAAGCTCACTTACATGCTTATTGCCCATTTTCATCTTCCATTTTCATTTTCCTTCTTCTATCATTTTCATTTCACAAATAAACCTTGCTTCAATGAAAATTATTGAGTCCATAATCCTTTGAGTCTAAAATCTTTACAAAAAAATCTTAAGGCTTTCATGCCCTAATGGAAAGTCTTCTTGCTGACGAACAATGGGAATACATTAATGTTCCTTGTTCATTGGTTCTTCTAGGTACTCGACAACATCAAAATTATTCGTACCTATCAATATGCGTTTGGGAATATTGACTCTCATTGTCATCGATGGTGAGAGTTCTTGTGTTGACTAGTGACATCCATTAATTCCACTAAGTCAACAATTTCCTGCTATGTTCGACATCAGAACATCTTTGACATAGCAGGAATTATGTCAACGAGTTTTGAAGACATGAAGACTATCATTTTCAGCATTTTGAAGCTGTTAGTGTCAGTCTAGTCATATTGCCATCAGTGATCAAAATTTCTCTTTGAATTTCCATATTAGGAGTCCCATACCAATAAATTTCACCATTCCGCTAGGTCATGGATCCATTCATGGTAGTGATTTTTTATTAGTTTTCCCTCATGTCAAACTTGATGATTCTCCTCTCTATGATCTTTAGTCATGAGTTACTTTCACTTTTTGAGTCATGTTAGTAGGTCATAGGATGAGTCTCATTAGGTTCTAGGATATCACCATGGTCAAATTAATGAGTCAAGTGTCAATAAGTATCAGCAAGGTCATGAGGAAGTCAATAAACTCAAAGTCACAGCACCTGGGAAGATCGAAGAAATTTTTTATTCAGTTTGATGTAATTTTCACTTAAAAAACCATTTTGAGTTGAAAACATGATACTTGGTCTTTATTATCATTTATTATGTAATTTTGTGTCACCATATGTAATAAGTCACAATTCAGAAGCTGATATCTCCACAAAGTCATCACCCTACCTTTTGGATAAGTTTTCCATAGCATTTTCAGTGTCAAATCATGTTCCAAGTATTTCCATTAGAAAGAGCCTGGAAAGAGCTTTCCAACGGTATATTACACTCTCAAAACTGACTCCTGGATCGAAATTTATGCCTAAGTGAACAAAGTCCTCTATACCCTAACCCTTCCCCTTTTTCCCACCTTTCCCTTAAACTTTATGTTATTAAAGTTTAATATTTTCTTTTATGAAACTCCTTTTTCCCCATCCGATGGCCAAATCACATTATTAAAATATTTTAAATACATATGCGATTTAGTTAAATCACTTCCCCTCCATACCCTTTTATAATAGAGTTAAAATATTTTTGTATTATAAATCCCCTCTCGTTGCAATCGAAATAATCAAACCACTTCCCCCTCATGACCCTTTAAAACTTTATAACAAAGTTTAAAGGTTTTACATTAAATTTCCCCGCCGATCCAAAATCCTTTTCCCTTTCCCGATCTGAAATCGCAATCGCAACATTTAAACGGCGCACCTTGATTGGCCCATGGTAAAAACTCCGATGCGATTATATTAAGTCCCTTTCGATTGAAACCCCGCCTGATTACATCCTGACCGTCGATCTGATCGACGATCGGACGGCCCAAAATTCATCGCTCTATCCCAATCGACGCTTGCAATTGATCCCCTCCGATTGAGTTCCACCGAATGCAAACCCCCGATTGCACCTCCACTGTCGATCTGCCCATCCGATTGAATGGCCTACAAGCTGTTGCACTCATCGCAATCGGCGTTCTTAAACAAAACCTTCCCTCCGCCCTCCTCCGATCTCTTGATTCCGATTGACCTTGGGTCCCACCATATAAACTTCCGCCTGCTCATAATAAGAGCGCCCTTCCCTTTGTAAAACTTAAATTTTCATTTTAATTCGTTTTACCAAAGGACTCCCCCCTCTTTGCCTATTCCCAATCACATCAGGAAAATCCTGTTGCGAATACATTTGGCCCCGCCCTGATCCGGATTTTATGCAGGAACGCAACAGAATAAACACATAACCATAAATACAGAGATGCAGCAGAAATAACACTTCATTTCATTAATATCAAATAACAGAAAGATGCTTACAGACATAATGGAAATAAAATAGCTAGGGTGCTGGTAGCGAATCTCTAAGAAGAGATGTGGTGGCTACAGACCTCTGAACTGTGTTACAATGAGGCTCGAGGGCCTATTTATTGTTGAGAAACAATGTAGAATTTGAAACGTCCAAAAACCTAACCGTAGGAGATGAGGCGCCAAAACTGTGGGCGCCCGTTTGGGTAAATTGGTGGTTCAACTTCTCGGGGGCATAACTTTGGCACCCGATCTCCGTTTGACGCGTTCAATAGCTCGTTAGAAAGATCTATCCGAGGACTACAGCTGTCGGGATGAATTTTATCAGAAAATTCGCTGGCGCTTTCATACCCAGAAAACGTCGTTTAGGGCCTCAAAACGGCTCCGGAAGTTCAGGACCCGAAAAACTGCTAAAAATAGTAAGTTATGCCGAAACTGAAAAACTGAAAGAGATAATGGTGGGGGGCCAAGTGGAATAGGTGGGTGGCCACCAATATCCACCTGGATCATTAAGCCCCCAAAACGGCTCCGAGAGTGGAGGACCCGAAAACCTGCTAAAAATAGTAAGTTGTGCTGAATGTGAAAATCTGCAAGAATTGATGGTGCTGGTCCAAATGGAATAGGTGGGTGGCCACCGATATCCACCTGGATCATTGCCCCCCTCCCGATTGCGATTGCGATTTACTTTCCCGAGTCCCACCTTAAATGCCCTCTGCTCCTTCATACAAAAATCATCTTTTCCCTTTGTAAAAGCGCCAAAAGTTTTTTCATTTTTTACCACATTATCCCTTTGCCTTGTCCTTTATCCCTATTTCCATTATGCCAATCGCATTAGAAGTTTTTGGCCTCATTCTAAATAATATCTTCCCCATTTCTCTGATCACCAATTGCGATTGTACCATCGCATATCATATCACAATGCTCTATTATATGTTGCGTCCCCTTCCTCCCCTCCAATTCCGAGGACCCCACCTCTTTCCCTTTCACTCCTATTCATTCAAAAGGGGATTTTCCTTCACTAAAGGCATAATTTCATTTTTAATAATTTCAAAGGAAATTCTCTTCAAAGTCAGTTTTCTTCAAAGAATAAAAACAGTGAGAGACAGTCAAAGGCCAAGAACTAAATATGAAATAGTAAGACATCTTCACCAACGATTTAAAAGGGATTTATTGCTACAGGTTTCTTCTTCTCATTTTTTGGGTGTATCAACAAATCTCAAGATGGTCAAAAACGTATAGTTGTTCCTTATTTTCAAGGGAAGATTGTTGGTTCTCTTTTCCATGTTCGGATTTCACTTCTTCATCTGTTAAAACAACTCCCTTTTTCTGTCGATCTATGTTCCCACATTTTAGTCTATTTAATGTAATTGTAAATCATTTGTAAAGCAGGTTGTAAATCAGTAAGTAGGGGAATAGTTTGGAAATCATGGAGAAAACTCTGCACTCCATTATAACAGTTTTGGACAAGAAATTAATAAAGAGATGCAGCTTTGATTTGTGGGATCCATGTGGTATGAAATTTAGCATTTTCTCTCTCCTTTGTGTTCATATGTAAATTGTTATGTGTACCATTCATCCATAAACATCTCTGTTTGAATGTTTTCAAGATAGAAAGGTAGAATCCATTTTTTATGCTCTGCCTTGGGAAATCTCTTATGCCCTTTTCAGCTCCTCACCAGTCTTTCCATTTCATCATTATTTAACTTAATTGTTAAAATTTCTTGCCTACCTTGCCCCATGAAATACCTTGTATCCCTGATTTAATTCCCCTATTCAAACTATCCATTTGTTCCATACATCCATGAAAAATTCATTCATTTCATTAAAACATTTTCCAATTATTATACCTAGCCTAAAATCAGCTTATAATTGTACTTTGTTGAATATATTTTATGGAGAGAGCCCTCTCCTGAACTTGTAGGGATAGCTACAAGGCTGAGCATGGTTTAGATGTTACCCTGATTTCCCTTTTTCAGCCTGAGGTCCAAATTAGGTGATAACATTTCTGGCGACTCCACTAGGGAAGCGATCTGACTGTCTTTGAGCTCATATTCTCGGCACTCAAATTGAATCTGTTATTTTGTTTTGAAGAAAACCATAGTTATGCCCTGTGTGAATGAAGAAAAGTGCAACCTCTGTTTAAGGTTAAAAACCTTGGTTATATAGAACGAGACAATCCCTTGGAAATATCTGTTATCGAAGTAAAAAATGCTTTGTTCTATTGCTAGCGGAGTAAATATTATTGGGACCCAGCCATCAAGTTAACGTGAGGAGTTAAGCGCCAAACCACAGTGAGAAACCCGAGTTAAAGCGCAGTTTATTTACCAGAAGTGGGTTTCAGAAAACAAAAACCACCTTTGTCATGCTGCTTTTGGCTCGAAGCGAAACCACGCCAAAAAAATGTGATCTAGTAATATAAGGGCACGCCATCTCCCAAATACCACCCATATCGCGCAAATTTTATGTGTTAACGGTCAGCCTTTGAAAAAATGCGAAATTGACGAGGATCATCCAATCTGGAGAATATTGGATCCGACGGAAATCACGCAGTGAAGTGCATGGGCAATAAATCGAGGTATGATCTGGCGGTTTTGCATTATTATATGTTTATTTAATTCATAAAAAGGCGAATAATGGATGTGTGGGCCCCCATTGAATGAAATATATGTCGCGTTGATAGAATAAATGTGTTTTATGATATAAGTTCGAAGGTTGGTGATTCTTAAAGGAATAGGGCCATTGTTATAACATTTTGATATTACGACTGGAGTGATAAGGTTTGCCTAAATGTTTTAAGTGTGTTCCCTTATATCACATGAACCTTTAAAGGATTTGTTTGAGAAGTTTGAACATTGTTAAAGCGCTTTGAAAGAGAATACAATTACAAGAATTTATTCCAAAGAACGACAGTCATAATACATTTATGGTATCAGAGCATAAAGACAGATCACCCCAGTAATATTTTCCTTGTAAATTCCCGAACTTTGGAAAATGATGTTCAGAGTTTGCTAGGATGAAATAAAATTTTGTAAAGTAGAAGTTTTACCACACTGGCTTCAAGAAGATACACAAGGGATAATCCAGATCCAAATCCTCCCCCTGTGTTTTAGAATCCTAATCTGATTCCAAGAATTGTTAGAAGACAAGAAGGATCACTAAGTCCTAGACCTATCTTCAGATCCCATACTTGGCCCAGTGAGTGGTTTTTTGTAGAAGATATTTCTTTTGATGAGATTTTTGAGCTTTCTTTGTTTAGAAATAAGTCTGAAACTGCACTTAATGACACAGTTTTAGATCCAGAATTCCTTGTAGATATTGAAGTTCAAAGGGCAAATACTTCAATTGATGATTACATTTTGAATTCCCCTCAGTCATCTATCACTGTAACTTATATCCTTGAGCCTTCAGAGTCATCAGGAACGGCATTTACTCCTCCTAATTCATCATTATTCCCATCAGTCAATTCTTAGCTTTCGTCTCCCCCATCAACACCTCCCTTGAATCCTTGTACTACAAACACTGTTGTAAATCCACCTAGAGTCATGGCTGCCCGGTATGCACCCCTAGTTTTACCTCAGGTTCTGAATGATATTCTTGCTAATTATCAAAGTAAAATCCCTATCTTTGATGCCACTCAGAGCACCACAGCCCAACAACATGTTGATAAGATGAATGAATTTTTTTATCTTCATGAAGTAGAGGCAGAGAATGTGACCACAAGATTGTTTGTCTAAAGCTTTGGAGGTGAAGTTAGAAAGTGGTTCAGAGCCTTACTAGCAAGCTCTATCCGCACTTTACAAGAGCTACATACACAGTTCTTAGATCGTTGGGAGGTAAAGAAAAACCCACTCCAAATTTTTTCTGAGTATGAAAATATCAAAAGAAATGTGGGTGAGACTGTATAGGATTATTGTTTAAGATTCAATGTTGTATACAATGCTATTCTAGCTAACCTGAAACCTCCTGTGGGATTAGCCTTGCTCAAATTTCTAGATGGTTTCAATGTTGATATGGCATATCAGCTGCGAGAAAGAGATCCCACTACTCTTGAAGACATGTAGAAGATATATGTAAGTGTAGAAGCTAATCTGCTAGCTAAAAGAGCACGAAGCAGAGCTGAAAAGAGAGTCACAGTGAAAGAAGAAGCTTCTCCTTCAGACAACAAGATGGACACTTTGATCCAAACAGTCGAAAATATGGTTGATCAATTAACCATTTCAGATAGACGTGAACCTCAAATCAGGAATCCGAATAAGAGGACATCAACCCCATTTCAGAATTAAGCAGAGAGAACAGAGAGCATAGGACCAAGCGCCACCACAACAACCAATCAAAACTCCATTACAGCAGAATTATGTTCAGGGAACAGAGATAGATGATGATGATGATCCTGTGATTGAAGCCAATCATTTCTTCACTGCCGATGGTGCGCCAATTTTTCTCACTGAAGAAGAGGAAGATACAACGACTGCAAACGTTCAAAAGGAAAAAAAATTCATTTTGGATAATGATGCAGTGTTAGAAGATGAGTCCGATGATTACCAAAGAGGGTACATGAACGCTTTATCGGCCCAAAAAAAGAAGTATTCTTTGAGGAAAAGAGATGTTCCGATTAGTCCCATTCAGAAAAGAAAAGAGCTCCAAATGAAGAACAATTCTCAGGAGATAGGGAAAGAGTCAGCCGACCCTTCCTCTAGAAAAACACCTTCAGCGATTAACAACCCAAATGAGAAGAACCAACAGAGCATAGCAAAGGAGCAAGTAGAGAAGAAAGATCCTCTCATTAAAGAGGTAGAAAAGGCCCCTTCTTTTAATTTGGAGAATGAAATTTCTAAGCTGAAAGTGTCTATGCCCTTAACGGAGTTGGTGAAAAATAGCACTTATAAAATTCAAGTGTCTATAATTTTGCAAATAGAATCTATTTTAGATATGGTAAATTTTGAATATGATTACCCTGAACTCATCTTTGGTCCAGCCACAGAATATCAGTCCGAAGAAAGTGAATTCCTCCCTTTTACCTGAGTCTTAGATTACATGAGTTCATCTTACATAATGCTATGTTGGACTCTAGATCCTCACACAATTTGGTGCCGAAAGCCATCATGGAGAAGTTAGGACTTGATATTACTCGTAAATATCATGATTTGTATTCCTTTGACTCAATTAGGGTTCATTCTATTGGTCTTATCAAAGACTTGGTAGTGTCTTTAGATCAAATCCCAACCAAGAATTTCTTGGTGGATGTAGTTGTTGCCGATGTCCCACCACAGTTTGGAATGCTTCTATCTAAGTCTTGGGGTGAAAAAATTAAAGGAACCATGCAGCTTGACTTCTCTTATGCCACCATTCTCATGGTTGGTCAGTTGAGAAAACTATATAGGGAGAAGAAAATGAAATATATGATCACTAGCAAAGAGAAGCCAGTAAATCATCCCATTAATGCAGTCCACATAGATTTAGAGTCCTTTGTCTTATATTCAAATGGTGGTTTGAATGATGAAAATGTTCATTTGGTACAAGTAGATGGAATACCTAAGATTTCAGAGAATTTCAGGGAAGTTCTCAAACAGGAAAAAGATAAAGCAGCAAGCACTTCTGAGCCTCCTGCCTGCCAGCAGCAAAAATACAGTGAACAACAAAAAAATGCAAAAATCAGTCAAGATAAAGTGGAGAAATAAGCAAAGTTTCAGCATCTACACGAAGAAGAAGAAGGCCTTTGGAGCATGGACTTTGATGAAGCTATTGGTAAGGATGGAGCTGGTATTGGAATATGGATTCAGAGCCCTGTTTTCCAGCTTGAAAAGGTTCCTAGCAATGTTAGAGTATGTGCTTATAAGTTGGCTTTTGACTGCTCTAACAATGAAGCTGAGTATGAAGCTTTTATTGCAGGACTGAAAATTTTGAAGCAGTTTAATGCAAAGAGGATTTCTGTCTACGGAGATTCAGAGCTGACAATCAAACAAGTTAAAAGAGAGTACCAAGCTAAACACCAATGATTGAGGGCATACAAAAATGTAGTCCTTGACATCTTGAAGACATTTCCTGAGTACACGTTGACTGCAGTACCCAGGATTCAGAACATCATTGCTGATTCTCTTGCCACTACTGCAAGCAACTTGAAGATTCTAATGAACTCCACCAATAAGTTTGAAATTTATGTCAAACATAGGCCTACTGTTCTGGACAATTTAAGATATTGGAAAGTATTTTGGGATGAAAATGAGATAAATGCCTTTTTGCAGAGTGATGGAAAATTCAAAGACACTCCAATAGAAGGTGAGTATGAGATTTATGATCAAGAAATTGAAACAAATCAGATGGACATATTGCAGCTGAAAGATAATGTAATTCCTAGAGGTCTCATACCTTTAGAGGAGCTTTTTGATCAGGATGATGTTGCAAAGAAACCAAGCTTGGTGCCTACTAAGAAAGGAGTCGAAGATGTGAATCTTGGAACAGCTGACAAGCCCAATTTTGTGAAGTTGTCAAAGGCATTGTCTCCTGAGGTAAAGGAAAATTATGTTAAATTTCTTTCTGAATTTTCTGATGTGTTTGCATGGAATTATTCAGATTTGAAGGTGTATGACAAAAACATAATTCAACATACTATTCCCATCAATCCAGATCAGAATCCATTTAGACAGAAGCTGAGAAGAATCAATCTGAAGCTGCTGCCATCCATTGAAAAAGAGGTAAACAAATTATACAAAGTTGGTATCATAGTCCCAATTAGATTTTCTGACTGGATTTCAAATTTGGTCCCGGTAGGTAAGAAGACAGGAGAAATAAGGTTGTGCATAAATTTTAGGAATTTGAATAAAGCATCCTTAAAGGATAACTATCCACTTCCGAAAATGGATCATATTCTGTAGAGAGTAGTTGGAGTATCTAGGATGTCACTACTTGATGGCTACTCAGGCTATAAGCAGATCTTGGTGCATGAGAAGGACCAAGACAAAACTGCCTTTACTACACCCTAGGGAACCTTCCAGTATGCCAAAATGCCATTTGGACTGAAGAACGCTGGAGCTACTTTCCAGCAAGAAATGGACATTTCTTTTGCCAATGAAAAATATGTTTTTCTTGTTGTTTATTTGGATGATCTGACCGTATTTTCTGGTTTCGATGATGAGCATTTGCACCATTTGAGAGTTGTTTTTCAGCGATGCAGAAATTTTGGGATTTCTCTCAATCCAAAGAAGAGTCTCTTTGCCATGGATGAAGGCAAGTTACTGGGGCATATCATCTCTAAAGATGTTATCCACATCGATCCATCTAGAGTAGAGGCAATTCAGCACATAGACCTTCCATGGAACAAAAAGGAGATTCAAGCATTCAATGGTAAGATGAACTTCTTGCGCAGATTTATTCCCAATTTGGCTGAACATCTAAGAGAAATGACTAACATGTTGAAGAAGGATAGCACTGTCAAATGGAGTGAGGAGGCTATCAAGTCATTTAATCTGGTAAATTTTGCTCTATCCAATGCCCTAGTCTTGATTAGTCCTGATTATACTCAAGACTTCATAATATTTTCATTTGCATCGGAGCATACTATGGCTGCTGTGTTGATGCAAAAGAGAGATCAGATTGAAAATCCAATTTCCTTTTTCAATAGGACTATTAGAGATGCTGCTTTGAGGTATAATATTATTGAGAAACAAGCATTAGCTCTTATAAAGGCATTAAAGGATTTTAGGGTCTATATTCTGCATTCACATACTATAGCATATGTTCCTAATGGAACAGTGAAGGATGTGTTGATGTAAACTGATCCAGAAGGTCGAAGAGGTAAGTGGATAGCAGCTATGTTGGAGTATGATTTGGAGATCAAACCCACAAATTTGATCAAAGGACAAGGCTTGGAAAAATTAATGGCCCACTCAAATCTGCATGCCCTGGATATAAACCTCATAAGAACAATGTCAGAAGATGAAGATGAAGGTTTGCTTGTTCCAGTTTCATATATTTTCCTACACTCCCCATGGTATTCAGACATTGTTTATGTTCTTCAGCATCTTTCACCACCTCCAGGCATGTCTAAAAGTAAAGGTATATCACTGAAACTCAAATCTGCTAAATACTGTATTTTAAACAGTGCTCTTTATTGGAAAGATCCTGGAGGAATTCTACTCAATTGTTTGGTTGAAGAAGAGGCTCAGAAGGTAATGCATGACTTTCATAAGGGTGATTGTGGTGGTCATTTTTTTTGGAAGACTACAGCTAACAAAGTGTTGAGAGCAATATATTATTGGCCCACTTTATTTTCAGATTTGTTTAAAACATTGATGAGTTGTCATGAATGTCAATTTTTCAAGGGAAGAAGAAATTGCTTCCTCTTCCTTTGAAACCAGTTGCAGTAAACGCTCCCTTTTAGCAATGGGGACTCGATTTCATAGGAGAAATCCATCTCGCATCGTCAGCATAGCATTGATGGATATTGAAAGGTACATATTACTTTACTAAATGGATTGAGGCCATTCCAACAAGGCAAGCTACAGATACGGTAATTATTCAATTCCTAGAATCAAATATTTTATCTCGTTTTGGCTGCCCTCAAAAAATTATAACAGATAACGTAGCAATGTTCAATTCTAAGAAGATGGCGGATTTCTGCGACAAATACAAAATTGTCCTAGGTCATTCAACAACGTGCTACACACAAGGCAATGGCCTGGCAGAATCATCGAACAAATCTTTGATAAATATAATCAAGAAAATGCTAGAGGAGAACAAAAGAAATTGGCATCGAAAGCTCATCAATGCATTGTGGGCAGACAGAGTTAGCAGTAAGAAATCCATAGGTATGTCACCTTTTGAATTGGTTTATGGTATTGGTGCAGTCTTTCCTACATCTCTTACAGTTCCAGTCATGAGATTATTACAAGAAATTGGCAGTGAAGACAATGACAATCAGCGAAGGATCAATCAGATGATCCACCTTCAAAAAATAAGAGAGGAAGTGTCACAGAATGCTAGTCAGTTGCAGGAGAAGATAAAGAAGATCTATGATCGAAAGAACAAAGAAGAAAATTTTCATTTGGATGATGTGGTGTTAATATGGGATGCAAGAAATGAGGACAAAGGTAAGCATGGTAAGTTTGAAAACCTATGGAAAGGACCATACATGATTTTAGCATACAGGGGACAAAATGTTTTCTTTCTTTCAGAAATGGATGGCCAAGATTTCCCTGGAGGATTAGTGAATGGTAGGCTTTTGAAGCACTACCATTGTTGAAGATAATGGATCAGAAACTATGTCACCATCATTGTATATACCATGTTATTTTTGGTCATAGTTTAAGTACACATTCATTGAATTTTGGGGCCCGAGGTGAAGGCTATAAAACTTGGATGATATGTGTATGGTTTGGTTTTATTTTAGTTTTCAGTCTTAGTCTTGAGTCAGAGTCAGTTTTCATTGTGTCATTTTTTAGTGTTTTTGACTCCTTGCCCAATTGATAACGCTACTTGGTCTACGATGTTCTTGGCGCCTCCTAGGAGCTAACATCCCCATTGGAGCCAATGTTAGTGTCAGTCTAGTCATACCTCCATCAATGATCAAAATTGCTCTTTGCATTTGCATATTAGGAGTCCCATACCAATAAATTTCACCATTCCGCTAGGTCATGGATCCATTGATGGTAGTGATTTTTTATCAGTTTTCCCTCATGTGAAACTTGCTGATTCTCCTCTCTATGGTCTTTAGTCATGAGTTATTTTCACTTTTTGAGTCATGTTAGTAGGTCATAGGATGAGTCTCATTAGGTTCTAGGATCTCACCATGGTCAAATTAATGAGTCAAGTGTCAATAAATATTAGCAAGGTCATGAGGAAGTCAATAAACTCAAAGTCACAGCACCTGGGAAGATCGAAGAAATGTTTTATTCAGTTTGATGTAATTTTCACTTCAAAAACCATGTTTTGAGGTGAAAACATGATACTTTGTCTTTATTATCATTTATTATGTAATTTTATGTCAGCATTTGTAATAAGTCACAATTCAGAAGCTGCTATCTCCACAAAGTCATCACCTTGCCTTTCAGAGAAGTTTTCCACAGAATTTTCAGTGTGAAATCATGTTCCAAGTATGTCCATTAGAAAGAGCCTGGAAAGAGCTTTCCAACAGTATATTACACTCTCAAAACTGACTCCTGGATCGAAATTTATGCCTAAGTGAACAAAGTCCTCTATACCCTAACCCTTCCCCTTTTTCCTACCTTTCCCTTAAACTTTATGTTATTAAAGTTTAATATTTTCTTTTATAAAACCCCTTTTTCCCCATCTGATGGCCAAATTTTATTATTAAAATCTTTTAAATACATATGCAATTTAGTTAAACCGCTTCCCCTCCATACCCCTTTATAATAGAGTTAAAAGTTTTTTGTATTATAAAATCCCTCCCGTCGCAATCAAAATAATCAAACCACTTCCCCCTCATGACCCTTTAAAACTTTATAACAAATTTTAAAGGTTTTACATTAAAATCCCCACCGATAAAAAATCCCTTTCCCTTTCCTGATCCGAAATCACAAGTGCAACATTTAAATGGTGCACCTCGATTGGCTCATGGTAAAAAATCCGATGCGATTGTATTAAGTCCCTTCCGATTGAAACCCAGCCCGACTACATCCCGACCGTCGATCCGATCGACGATTGAATGGCCCAAAATTCATTGCTTTATCCCAATCGGTGCTTGCGATTCATCCCCCTCGATTGCACCTTCGCCGTCGATCTACCCATCCGATCAAACGGCCTACAAGCCGTCGCACTCATCGCAATCGACATTCTTAAAAAAAACCTTCCCTCCGCCCTCCTCTGATCTCTCGATTCCGATTGACCGTGGGTCCCACCATATAAACTTCCACCCTTTCAAAATAAGAGCGCCCTTCCTTTTGTAAAACTTAAATTTTCATTTTAATTCGTTTTGCCAAAGGACTCCCCCTTCTTTGCCTATTCCCAATCGCATCGAGAAAATCCTATTGCGCAATACATTTGGCCCCACCCCCCTCCTGATTCCGATTGCGATTTAATTTCCCGGGTCCCACCTTAAAGATCCTCTGCTCCATACAAAAATCATCTTTTCCATTTGTAAAAGCGCCAAAACATTTTTTTGTTTTTCACCACATTATCCTTTTGGCTTGTCCTTTATCCCTGTTTCCATTATGCCAATAGAATCAGAAGTTTTTGGCCTCATTCTAAATAATATCTTCCCCATTCCTCCGATCACCGATTGCGATTTCACCATCGCATAGCATATTACAATGCTCTATTATATGTTGCGTCCCCTTCCTCCCCTCCGATTCCGATTCCAATGCGGACCCCACCTCTTTCCCTTTCTCTCCTATTCATTCAAAAGGGGATTTTCCTTCACTAAAGGCATAATTTCATTTTTAATAATTTCAAAGGCAATTCTCTTCAAAGTCAGTTTTCTTCAAAGAATAAAAACAGTGAGAGACAGTCAAAGGCCGAGAACCAAATATGAAATAGTAAGACATCTTCGGCAACGATTTAAAAGGGATTTATTGCTACAAGTTTCTTCTTCTCATTTTGTTGGGTGTATCGGAAAATCTCAAGATGGTAAAAAATATATACCTGTTCCTTATTTTCAGGGGCAGGTTGTTGGTTCTCTTTTCCATGTTCGGATTTCAGTTCTTCAGCTGTTAAAATAGCTCCCTTTTTCTGTCGATCTATGTTCCCACATTTCAGCCTATTTAATGTAATTGTAAATAATTTGTAAAGCAGGCTGTAAATCAGTAAGTAGGGGAATAGTGTGGAAATCAAGGAGAAAGCTCTGGGCTCCATTATAGCAGTTTTGGACAGGAAATTAATAAAGATATGCAGCTTTGATTTGTGGGATCCATGTGGTATGAAATTATGTTTTAAAGATAGAAAGGTAGAATCCATTTTTTATGCTATGCCTTGGGAAATCATTCATACTCTATGTTTTTCTTCTGTTTGAAAAGGATCCATCTCTTATGCCCTTTTTAGCTCCTCGCCAGTCTTTCCATTTCATCATTATTTAACTTAATTGTTAAAATTTCTTGCCTACCTTGTCCCATGAAATACCCTGTATCCCTGATTTAATTCCCCTATTCAAACTGTCCATTTGTTCCATACATCCCTGAAAAATTCATTCATTTCATTAAAACATTTTCCCATTATTATACCTAGCCTAAAATCAGTTTATAATTGTACTTTTTTTAATATATTTTATGGATAGAGCCCTCTCCTAACCTTGTAGGGCTAGCTACAAGGTTGAGCGTGGTTTAGATGTTACCCCGATTTCCCTTTTTCAGCTTGAGGTCCAAATTAGGTGATAACAGAAGCAAATGAAGAAGATATGCAGCTACAACAGAATCAAATGGAAAATGGAAAAATGAAATGGTAGCAGCAGAATCATAGGATAGCTGCAGAATCAACATCATTTCGCAGAAAATTCAGCAATTTTAGTAGAAGCAATAAAAATTCATCTTGACTCTTTTATCCATAACTTGTACAACCACATGAAGAAGATTATGATCAAAATTTTGTAGCCACCACACATGCAGCTCATCTATTTTCAAGGGGTAAGTTAAGGCATGTAATTTTCTAACTTTTTACCATAAAATTCCTTGAAAAGTTAGAATGATAATTTTTGGAAAAAAACACTTCTTTTCCTCATTTCATAAAATTTCCAATACCATTAGTTTGGGGGGGGGGGGGGGTTACAATCATATTCACATTTTTTCACATTCATATCACATTCAAAAGCCCACATACTTTCAAAAGATATTAACTATTACATTATTATTATGAGCAGACAATGGCTTTTCAAAAGTACTCAAAAAGATAATTGGATACAAACACAATCATGGTTGTCACACAAGAACCAACCATGATGCAATCCAATAGAAATATACTTTGCAACAAATTATCATTATGAAAATTTCAAAGATCAAATTTAATGAAACAAAAAAATATGGTTGAAACACAAGAACCAACCATGTTACAATTCAACTAAAAGACTTTGTAGAAGTATGAAGTTATCAAATGATATCATGCAAAGTTAAGCCAAAGCTCAAAGGATAAAAAAGAATTAATGTAATAGATTGCATGAGGACATGCAATAGCTTCAGTTGGGGGGTATGATGTTGGGCCTCGAAATTTTCATTTACTTCCATTACATTTTAAATTATATTTCCATATTATCACCTTCACTCCACCTCTCTTTCAATACATTTACCTTACCATTACCATTATTGGGTTACATTTATGTTTTTCCAAACTTTATTAACTCCTAGTATTTTTAAGTGAATTTGTGGTTAAAAATTAGAAAATAATATGAACATACTTATACCTAACAAGTGGAATGAGTTTGTTGCCATGTGTAGGTCAAATAAGCGTCCAAAAGACTCTTATGTGGCCTCCTAATGCCAAATTCGAATTTGGATGGAGAAGATCATGGGATCATAAGGATATGTGTCTCATTTCCTATTTGTATTGTAACTCTAAGAAGACATGTGCCTTGTCACTTCCTATTTGGATTGTAACTCTAGAGATAGAGGGAGAGATTCATGGACTCCCATTAATGAGATAGCTTCTCATATTTTGTATAAATAGCGTAAGATTTCTCCTATAAAATCATGTGTAAAATTGGAGTTATGCTCAAGATTTGAATACAAAATTAGATTGTGACACCTTACTCATGAATGTTCCTTCATTTTGAATTGGTTTTTCTTACATATGGAGCATCTCGATTTTCCATCTCTCATACTTTTAGATCACCTACCTAAAATGTGTGAGATTTACTTGCTTTTATAGATTACATTTTATTTTCTCTCTTAGTATTAGTTTTAGAATGACTGTGTAATCTTTTCTTTTCTAAAAACATTTCAAAATGATAAATTTATCTATTTTCTAATTGGATTAAGTTTGAGGTAATAGAGCTCACAATTATTTAGTTTCCTTTCATGTTCTATTATTTACTTTCTTAGATCAAACTATCAATTCATTGTATAATTGAATGTTCCTAAAAGATCAGGATAAGAAGGTGTTCCAAATTGGGTGATTGAATGTTAAACCTATACAATCATTGAGCTTTACTTTTAGATGATTTTACATTTTTTTTCAGATCCTCATTCAATTGTATAATTGGGTGTTCGTAAAGGTCTTTTCAAGAAGGTGATTTTATCATATTTCTAAACTGAATACTTGAATACCTAACTTATGTAATTATTGAGTTTTCCATTTGCATGCTTTAATTTCTTTCTTAGATTTAAATAATAAAGTATAATCGGTTTCTTGTACATCATATTAAGAGGGTTATTCTATCATATTGGATGCTAAAGTGATTGAACATACCTTAGTTGTTTTTCTTTACATGCTTTGAAATGCTTTCTTAGATCAAAATTTCAATTCCTGCAAGTGTGATTGCACGCGCTCTATTTTCTTTTGAATTTGTTTTGTTTCTTTTTGTTACTTGATTTCATAAGTTAGTTGAATTTCATTTTCATTATTTGATTTCATAGATTATATGAATTCGTTTTCTTTATTTTGTATTTAGATTGATCTAAACTGAAAGACAATTTCTAGCACATACGATGCACGCATGCTTCACAAGTTTACGAAACCCCTAGGTTGACAAATTAAATGATAGGCAATTATTTTGCCCCAACAGAGATCAATCAATCTTGATACCAATTAAAATTTTCCACAAATGCCACACAAATATGTGTTACCCAATGATTTCCCAAGGGCTCGACCAATCGTGTTACCACATTAAAATTTCCATGGAGGAAAAAAACAATTGTCTTACAGAATGATTTCCCAAGGGATCGACCAATCATGCTACCACATCAAACTTGTCATGGAGGCCACACAAAATTGTGTTACAAAATGCTAGCCCAAGATATTGACCATAAAATCACCCTAATCATGTTACCATGTCAAACTTGCAATAGAATCGCAAAAAATTTGTTGCAGAATGCTCGTCGAGGGCTTGACCAATCATGCTACCACATCATAATTGACATAGTGGACACACAAATTGTGTTACAAATTTCTCGTCCAAGAATAAGACCAAACACGTTACCAAGTTAAACATGCCACATAATCACAAATACTTTTTTATAGATTTCTCGCCTGAGGGCTCGACCTCACAATAAACCAGTTGTGCTACCATATCAAACTCTCCACAGAACCACATACATGTTTCACGTTATATTTCGATGGATTCATGGTATGTATGAGTCGTTCCACTATATATATATATATGGGGTGGCCCCAGAATTCAAGGACGGACCACTCCACCATATATATTGTCATTTAAAAAATGAAAGCGAACATCCTAGGGCTTAGAACTTTGATTAGGAAACCATGACCAAATTATTAGAAAAATTATATATTACAGAGAAATGCAACACGTAAAATATGAGGAAAATGAAAGCACAAAAAACACATAAAACCAAAGAGACACAGATATACGTGGTTCACCTAGTTTGGGATAAGTCCACCCCGAACAACTAGTTCTTCCTTTCTATTATCCAACAAAATGAAGAGACACAACCTACAGTAGATCTGCTATAATATCCTCTATTCTCTCTCACAGTATCCCTATCTATATCTCGCTCTAATAATACTCATACAATACATATCCGCAATACAATACTATCATACAAGTGAGGGGGTTGCCTTCTAGGGAAAAAAAACCTAAACTAAACATAACTTTTACTGTTAGATCATTTACCTAATGAACGACCCAGATTGACTAGAAATTACTATACTTTTACAAGGCAATCTACATCTTTTTTTAGCTTTGGGGGAGATGCCCCCAAAACCCCCACCAGGGGCCAGTGGTCAGCCCCCCCACTACAGGGGTGTACAATTTTCCTAGGGTATACATCTAGCCAAAATAAGGATCTTTGAATTAGGATGAAAAGAAGGCTCTACACCCAACAATCTCCCACTTGGAGACTGATTGTATCATCTCCACCGCTACTTCACTTGCTGGACAATGACTCCTCTTTGGACCTAGTTGTTTCTCATATTTATCGTCATCCTTGAAGACCAATTGAAACTGAGCATATCCTCAATTTCTCTCTGGTTAGAAATTTTGTTAGCATATCTGCAAGATTCTAGCTAGTGTGTATCTTCTCCAGCTTCAACTATCCATCTTCCAATACTGACCGTATGAAATGGCACTTGAGCTGTATGTGCTTAGTCCTAGAATGAAATGCTGAGTTCTTTTCAAGATGAATGGCACTTTGGCTATCATTGTATAAAGTGCCCATATCATGATTCTTACCCAATTCATCCATAAACCTTTCTAACCAAATAATTTCTTTACTAGCCTCTGTAGTAGCAACATACTCTGCTTCTGTTGTTGAAAGTGCAACAACACTTTGGATTTTTGAAACCCAACTAACAACTATTCCACCTATAGTAAATACATATCCTGTAGTCCTCCTCCTGTTATCTCTGTCACCTTCCATATCTGCATCAACATATCCCTGTAGAGAAATGTTTGAACCACCAAAGCATAATGCTTGATTTGTGGTACCTCTAAAATATCTGAGAATCCATTTCACTGCCATCCAATTTTCTTTTCATGGATTGTTCATGTACCTTCTTAAAACTCCCACTGCATGTGCAATATCAGGCCTTGTGCAGACCATTGCATACATTAAGATTCCAACTGCTGATGCATATGGAACTTTAGACATATAGTCCATTTCTTCTTTGGTCTTTGGGCACATCTCCTTACTAATTTTGAAATGGCCAGCAAAAGGTGTACTAATTGGTTTTGCATTCTGCATATTAAATCTTTTCAACACCTTTTGTATGTTCTCATTCTAAGACAGTTTTAATTTGCGATTTTTCCTGTCTCTACTTATTCTCATACCAAGGATTTGTTTTGCAGCTTCCAAATCCTTCATTGCAAATGAATTTTCCAATTTTCTTTTGAGCACATTTATTTCCTGCATGTTAGACCCTACAACAAGCATG
Source organism: Pinus albicaulis (assembly GCA_034641835.2). Lineage (NCBI taxonomy): Eukaryota > Viridiplantae > Streptophyta > Pinopsida > Pinales > Pinaceae > Pinus > Pinus albicaulis. The sequence goes on from CM076572.1 coordinate 911,221,243, forward strand.
TCATCTACATACAATAACAATATAATATGGTTGCTATCAGTTTTCTTTTTCAGATAAACACAATGATCAGAGTGACATCTAGTATAACCTTGTTGAGACATAAACCTGTCAAATTTTAGATACCACTGCCTTAGAGCCTGTTTTAAGCCATACAAGCTCTTCTTTAACCTGCACACTAATTTTTCTTTCCCTTTGACCTCATATCCTTCTGGTTGCTCCATTTAGATCTCTTCCTCCAAATCTCCATGGAGAAATGTTGTCTTTACATCTAACTGTTCAAGATGTAAATCTTCAGCTACTACAAGACTTAAAATAGTTCTAATTGAAGTCATCTTAACAACAGGAGAATATATTTCATCAAAATCAATACCTTTTTTTTATGCAAACCCCTTCACAACAATTCTAGCTTTGTACCTCTGTTTTCCTCCATCTTCTTCCTTCAGCCTATAAACCCATTTATTCTGCAATGTAGTTTTACCTGTAAGCAACCTGACTAAGTCCCAAGTCTGGTTATGCATTAAGGAGTCCATCTCTTCTTCCATGGCTAGCTCCCACTTCTTCCTACTTTGAACTTTCATTACTTCTTCATAAAATTCAGGTTCACCAGAATCAATCAAAAATAAATAATATAATGAAGGAGAGTATCGTTCAAGGGGTCTACTTATCCTGGTAGATCTTCTAACACCAATTTCAGGCATTTGAGGTGCCTGTTGCTGTTGTGGTGGTTGTTGTTTTTGCGACTGTTGATTATTATTATTTTCAAGCACCTTTACTTTTTCTGTGATCTCATCAAGAACTATGTATTCTTCATTTTCTTTTTCCTGTTTCTTTTCCTGCAACTGATTCAAGACCTTTTCATTGAATATTACATCTCTGATCCTAATGATTTTATGATTTTCATAATCATATAAGTGATAACCAAAATCATTAACACCATATCCAATAAAGGTACATTTATTTGATTTTGTCTCAAGCTTTGTTCTATTTTCTTTATTAATATGGACAAAAGCCTCACAACCAAAAGGCTTCAAAAAAGAGTAGCTTACCTTTTTACCTGTTCACGCTTCCTTTGGAATACCACCATCCAAGGAACTTGAAGGCCCTTTGTTTATTAGATAAACAAAAGTATATACAACATATGTCCAAAATTGTAAAGGCAATCCCGCATGCAATCTCATGCACCTTGCACGCTCCATGATTGTTCTGTTCATCCTTTCTGACACACCATGTTCTTGTGGTGTTCTTGGAACTATCTTCTCTCTGCGAATTCCATGCTCTGAACAGTAGCCATCAAACTCTTTGCTGCAATATTTGCCTCCATTTTCTGATCTGAGACACTTCAACTTCTTTCCTGTCTCAATCTCAACCAAAGCTTTCCATTTCTTGAAAGTATCAAATACATTATATTTATTTTGAATACAATAAATCCAAGTTTTTCTAGTTGCATCATCAATAAAAGTAACATAATAACGAGAGCCACCGAGAGATGATACCTGAGCAGGTCCCCCTACATCTGTATGCAAAAGCTCTAATTTTCACTCTTCTTTTCTTTCCCAACTCTAAGAAATCTGACTCTCTTTTGTTTTCCATAAATACAATTCTAACAGAAATCCAAACCAACATTCTTCAAAACCAGCAACGGATTTCTTGAGTGAAGAATCTTCATCCCCTTCTCACTCATGTGTCTGATCCTATGATGCCATAATGCTTCATCTGCTCCTTTGGAAGTTAAAGCACTAACAGAGTTAGAAATACCATTGCATAAATATAATGTACCAAAATTTTCACCTTTTTCTATTACCAGAGCTCCTTTGGTGACCTTCCAAGTTTTATCTGTGAAAGTTGTCACGCAACCTTCACTTCCTAAATGCCCTGTTAAAATCATATTTTTCTTCAGATCTGGAACATGCCTTACCTCCATTAATAGCCATTGGTTTCCATTCAATTTTTTTACAAGAACCTTACCCATTCCGATAATTTTACAGGGTTTATCATCACCCAAATAGACTTGTCCAAAATCTCCTTGAACATAGTCATGAAAATATCTCTTATCAGGTGTGGCATGGAATGAGGCCCCTGAATCTACTACCGAGGAATCAGTAACATTTTCGAAAGAAATAATCAAAGCATATTGTAACACATCACTTGTCACATTTGCTTCATGATTGTTTTCTTGCTATGTGTCTCCTTATTTTCCCTTCCGAGATCTACAATCTTTCTTCAGGTGTCCTTTCTTTCCACATTTCCAGCACACTATCCCCGATTTGGACTTGGATCTTCCTTTCCTTGATTTACTATGATATCCCGAGTTCTTTCCTCTTTCCATTCTTCTTCCCCTAGACTCTGCACTCACAACATTACCCAATGTCTCACCGGAGCTTTTCCATCACATTTTCTCACTAAGGATAGCACCGACAACATCATCAAACTTTAAAGTACTAGATCCAGAGAGAGAGTTACTAATGGGAATAACTAAACCATTCCAGATTTCTGGCAATGAGCACAGAAAAAAAAGAGCCCTAACTTCATCATCAAAGTTTATCCCTACGGAACTTAACTGACTGGTAACTATATTAAAATCATTTAAATGGTCTGCAACAGATCCACCTTTCGACATCTTCATATTAAATAAAAATTTCATGAGAAATACCTTGTTTGAGGCCGAGGGTTTTTCATATAGTTTCGCCAATGCCTTAATAAAACCCTCTATTGTTTCTTCCTTCGAAATATTGAAGGCTACCAATGCCGCGAGGCACAACCGTACTGTTCCGAGTGCCTTTCTATCGAGAATCTCCCATTCTGCATCTATCATAGCCATCGGCTTCTTTGTTTTTCTGCTCAATGGTAGGTACAGATCTTTCTGATACAGATAATCTTCAATCTGCATCTTCCACAGCGGGAATTTTTGGTCGTTAAATTTCTTGACCCTAAACATAGCATCTTTTTCCATTGCTCCCACTCGAACCAGGAACCCTTCTTTCCTGCGAGTTTATCAGCCAAATAGACCTTCGGCTCTGATACCAGTTGTTAGAAAAATTATATATTACAGATCAATGCAACATGTAAAATATACGGAAAACACAAGAATAAAAAACACATAAAACCAGAGAGACACAGATATACGTGGTTCACCCAGTTTGGGCTACATCCACCCCAAACAGCCAATCCTTCCTTTCTATTATCCAGCAAAATGAAGAGACACAACCTACAACAGATCTGTTGTAATATCTTATGTTCTCTCTCACAATCTCCCTATCTATTTCTCGCTTTGATAATACTCATACAATACACAACCGCAATACAATACCCTCATACAAGTGAGGGGGTTGACTTCTAGGGAAAAATACCTTAAACTAAGCATAACTTCTACTGTAAGATCATCCACCTAATGAACGACCTAGATTGACTAGAAATTACTATACTTTTACAAGGCAATTTTACATATGTTTTTAGCTTCGAGGGCGCTGCCCCAGAAACCCCTGTCGGGGGACCGCTAGCCCTTGGATCCCCCAGGCGGGGGTCAGTCCCCCGGTACCCCACGGGGGGGACAAGTCCCCCCCGCAACCCCCAACTACAGGGTTGTACAATATTCCTGGGGTATACATCCGGCTGAAACAAGGATCTCTGAATCAAGATGAAAATCAGGCTCCACACCCAACACACATGACCTTTCTTTGGAATTATTACGCAGCTCCATAGGACCTTACCTTTACCTTTCCATGTGACCCTGTCCTGGGGGTCCATTGACACTCGCATGATGATATTATTATGACATCATCATGCCACATGTATCCATTTTTTAGCCTTTGACCAATACAAACATTACAAATATTTATACCACATGGAAATCACTATTACTACTACATCACTACATCTACACCATTTGTTGACTATGCAAGGAGGCCACGTCATTCAACCAACTGATGCGACATGTCACTTTTGTTGACTGTGCATGTGACCACGTCATGAAATCAAGCACTGTCACATGTCATGGGTGATTGTGAATAGGGGTTCACGTCATCAACCAATCAAGCACTGCCATGTCATGGGTGATTATGCATTGAGGATCATATCATCAATCAATCAATCACTCCCATGTGTCATATATGGATTAGCCATTGTGATTTGGTTAAATAGTGTGCATCTTCACCTATATTTGTCATTTGATCGGAGAAAGGTGCACACTCATTAATCTCATTACATATTTTTCAGTTTATCTTAAAATTTTCCATTGAATTATCCATTGAACCATGGATATGCTCAAGAGTTGCAGATTATTTAAGACATGGACATTTTTGGGGGTTTCCCCTACAATTTTTTTCCCTCAACTAATTATTCTTTTGAAATGGACATAGCTTCTCATCTGGGAGGCATTTTTGAACATGAGGTATATATTTTTAAAGATATCAATGAGGAATACACAACCATGCTATTTATAAGATCATTAGGGCATCATAACCTTCTCAGAAACTCAATAAAACTAAATCTTCCTTTGAATTCACCTGATGAGAGTATGCAAGATATCCAACTATCATATTGCTTTCCTTGAACTATGAATGATATTTTTGTTGTATTGGATATCCCCTTTGAAATGCATGTCACTTGTTATCATTAATGAAAATACTATGTGAAAAAATCTCTCATTTTTTCATTGATTGTATCAACACTAGACTCCCCCCTGCATAACGTTGATGACTCCCCCCATCTGACTGCAAATATGCCTCTAATTTTTTTTCCTTTCTTATGTCAATTTCTACATTTTCTTCTTCAGTGTATATCAATATCAATGTTTACATTCTCTTCCCGTTTGAAATCAATGGAAAAGGGATGTGTTTTTCAATAAAAAAATCCATCATCATGTGTGAATATGATCATGTAGAATCTTATTGAGATTATCTTCTTCTATCTGTCAATGTCTAGACTCTCTATGTATCTTCCAAAACTTCACAAATTGTTCTTGTATGTGATGTAGTATCCCCCTATGATTATGATTCCATTTATTCTCTAACTATTCCTATATGTTATTTTGGACTTAATAAAATATTCCTTGATACCATAATAATTTCTTCTGGGCCTAACAATGTCTCCTCCTGTGTACCTGACATAAAATCCTTGTGACAACATACTGCCATCTCTTAATGTTTTTTACTTTCTTGTGGACCTAACCGTGTTGTTAGTGATCCATTCCTATGATCATGTTAAATTATTCCAATAATATAAATATTGAACTTTTCTATGGACCCGGTTAAGTCTCCCTTTGAGAATTATGATTTTGATGGACCGCTCAAGTACTTGTGTTGTCTTTGATGGTGACACTAAATAAATTCTCTACTTGTACTTCTCATATGGAATCTCCTCCTATCCATATGTTTCCCTCATATCAAAATGCTCATTCTACCTGCATAAAATTGCTTCCTCAATTTTTTATTCAACCAATAATATCCTTAAAGGAACCTTTAAGAAGGGATTAAATATGAGGGGTAAAATGTAACCGACGCTCTTCCTATATTCTTCTCCATCTTGTATAATTAATCCTTGGATTAATAGGAAGTCCCTCTCGTGCCATCTCAAGTTGAGTATGCAATCTCATGTTGTATGAACTTATTTGTGACATATGTAACATTTAACATTGGGATTCAACCTTTGTGGAAATGGTTGGGGTATTCCTATGACTTGGTCCACATGCCACCATTTAGGAATTTTATCATATCCTTCATACCTGATCACATAATATGTTCTACAATATTGTGCTTTCTATCCAAATTTCATACATGAAAAATAATAACCAAAGAAGTTATTTTGATACATAGATCTAGAGGGGGATCTTGACCTTCTGGAGTTATTCCTTAGAGAGACCTCATTCATTTACTAATTTCCAACACTTGCTTCATTTCTTCTTATGGACCCTTTATGTACATTCCTTATCATGGGAGATTCTCTTCCTTCATTCTGATTTATTTCATTGTGTACTTTTCTATTTCGTGGCATTATCCTAGGATTCATTAAAATGAACATGCTTGAGATGATTCATCATTTTCTTAGGACCTTCAAAGGAGTTTCTACTAGATGTGATGAATGTATAATTGATCCGCTTAGGATGATGTTCATTTTATGTGCTTGGAAGAGAAATTTTCTTAGGCTAGTCACAATTTTCTTGATAACCAAAACCTATTTTAATGATTTTAATTGGGGAGACCTTTTCAAGATGAGAATGTGATATAGAGATTTAGTTCCTTTATGAAAATTTTATTTGAATTGCTCCAGTTCTTCTTTCAAGAGGACCACTTCTTCCTTTAGTATTTCACAAATTTTCTCTTTCTCATTTAACTATTTTGAAAAAAAAACTCCTTTATCCTTTTAACTTCTTCTAATTTGAATTTGAGAGAAAGAATGGTGTTTTCATTTAGATTTTTGTCTTGAAGTTGTTGGATTAGTCAACCTTCCCTCTTTCTAGGGATCTTTGTTTCCTTTAGTGCACTTCTAAGTTCTACTTCATAATATATTTTTGCTTCAAGTTATTTTTTTCAGGGATGAATAATATTTAACCTATTTCATCAGTCACACTTTCATTGCTTTCATTATCACTTTTATATTTTGAGTAGAAATTGTTCTTCATGTTGCTTTGCTTCTTTTCATTCCTAATTTGAATTTTGACTCATCATCACTATTATTCATTTTAGCATGAAGACATTTAGAGGCATAATGTCTTATCCTTCTACATTCAAAGCAATTTAAAGGGATCTTACCCCTGAATTTGTCGATCTCCCTTCTTAGCTTTCAGAAAAACTTCAGTTATTATTAGTCAGAGTCAGATTCTACTTTATCTTCATGCCTTTTTTTTCTTCCTTGGATTTTTCCTTCACCCTTGATTTTTCCTACTTTATTATTATCTCATATGATAAGAATGTTCCATGAAACATATCCACATTTGATTCCATTTTACTTGGCAATATATGTGTTTTAAATTTACTATTTTGTTTTATTGAGGACGTCTGCATTTCAAATTTGTAAAATATTTATATTTGGTTTTTGTTTTTGTAATCTTTTGCCAGACAAATAAAATCATCTACCACTTAAACTGTTGATTCTAGTTACAAATTCAAAATTGTATCTATTTGAGATTTCATTTTCCCTGAAGTGACAAAAATTTATCAGTAAAATATTTAGGATTATTCCAATTCCAAGTTTATTATGACATATTTTATGAACTTAATAAATAAATCTGTATAAATGAAAACATAATAATGTTCTCGTTTCGATAAATTTGTATAAAATAGAAAATAATTGTTACTGTTATGATAGATTTTTCACATAAAATTTGGATCTATACTATACACATCAATATAAATATTTAGAGGCAACTAGGCAACCATTCCATTGCAAATTGCAACAATAATTCCTTTCCATCTGTTTTCCTTTGAGATGATTTTGGTCAATAATCATGACAAAGCATCTAAAATCCTTGTTTGTGTTTTAAAATATTTTGGAGGACCAATTCATAAGATTGATTTTAATCAAACAATTAAGGTTTTAAATCTTACTGATAATATCAATAATTTAGAGTAAGGGCTGCTTTTTTTCTCATACAGTAATTACGCTTTCATGATTTCGATTAAGTAGAATAAGAAGATATGATTATTAAAAATTCAAATTGAACTATTAAATAAACCATAAGTTGGAAAATTTTTAAACAATTTCTGAGAAGTTAAACAAAATATATTTAACATCACCAAAATACTGACAATTTAATGATAAAAGGGATTTCCATTAACAGATTGTCAAGAAAATCATTCTTTGTAATAATTATAACTTCAAGAGGAATTATAAGGTTGCTGAAACACACTCAACCTCACCTAGCTATTTTGATGATAATTAAACATATGAAGAAACATAATGACAACAAATTGGAAAACTCACAGGGAAGACAGAGTTGTACGAGATGAGTTCAGAATCTTGCTTTGTATTATTGATGATCAACAAAAATTAGTAAAATTTTTGTTTACAAAATATCCTTATCCAAGGGTGCAACCCTTGATAACTCGTGTAGAGAGTTATTTATACTAACTAACAAAACTTTTGAAATATCTTAACTGATCTTTACAATAATAGAATAATAAGAATAAAAGAAGGAGACAGATTTTCTATTATTTTGGAGGTTGTTGATGATTCGACATCTTTTGATGAAAACTGTTGCTGACTTGTCCCTTTTTGTTGGAAGTTGTTTCTAACTTGGCTCTACAAAATTGGGTGTATTGGCATGCTGTAAAATTAATTTCATTGGATAGTTTCACAAAAATTATCCCACTAATCTTCACTCAGAATTTCACAATTCATCATTTCCCTTAAAACTTCATCCACCTCAGTAAATCTGTCAAAAGTTGGTTTTTGGATGAACAACTGTTTGATTTGATGTTGAATAATTAAGTGAAACTGTAAAGCTTCAAGAAAAGCTCTTCTTGTGATGTGACCTTTGATACCTGCAAAATTTGTTTTGTCTATTGCAATTGTATACAGCTTTTTGCAATAATCTTCTAACTTGACCAACTTATCATCTAATCCAACTAGACCTGGCAGACCTTTTTTATTTAAAATGTTGAATTTAGTATGAAACCTTTTGACAATAACACTTAAGGCTTCACACTTGGTCTGAAACTGGTTGATAAAATTCCTCTTCTACAAAACTTTCTTTATCTCGAGAATAGTTGCAACTCCTCCTTGTTCTTTAAATTCAGAACTTTAATCATATATGAAGCTTCACTTGGTTTCTCTTGGAATTGATCCTTCCCTTCCTAAATTGTTGTTGCGCATTTTTTGATGAGTTCTTGCTTCTCAAAGATGACCTATATGGGTGGCCAAATTCCAGTAATGGACTCATTGATACTTTCCTAAATACTCTGCTTAGCTTGTCCTAAATTTGATGCCATTAGAGTTTCACTTTCCAATTCTTTGATTCTAAGCTCCAACTGATGAGTCTTTTGTGTTTCATTTAGATACAAAGTATCATTTCTAACCTTTTGGGACTCAAGAAGTTGAAAATTCTCACTTAGCTTTTCATGTGATTTCTTCTAAGTGGCTAATACTTGAGAGAGATATACTGGATCATTAATGTCCAAGGATGTTGAGGTTTATGCACCTGCAGAAGATGTTTGAGTTGTTGGAGTAGGATCAAAAATCACCTGGAGTGTTGATTTCTCTTTCAACAGTTCTTCAATCTGTTCTTCCAATTTTCTGATATGCAAATTTTGGTCAATGATTAGCTTAAGCATTTCCTCCTTGAAAAATTCATTACATGCCATCTCTTTGGTTTGTGGGTCTTCAGTCGAAGGCAACTTAAGTTTCTTTCGCAGGGTGACAATGTCTGCATTTTTCTTCTTCATCATTTCTTCAGCTGCTTTGTAGTTAGTAGGATCATATCCTACTTTTACTACTAGTTCTTCCAATGTCTTTATCCTGTTGTCTTTAGATAAACAAGGGAGTTTCTCAATCTTCAACTAGGATTGCATATTTGACAGTGCTACTTTTGATTTTGAAAGAGACATAGCTGTTGTAGTCATGGTTGAGAATAAAATTTCTCCTGACTACCTATGCATATCCATCTGATCAATTGGATGTAATTGTCTTGCATCAAATGAGAGAATATTCTTCTTGTAGTCTGCATGAGTTTTCAGAAATGGCATTGTTGCTTTCAGGAAGGTCATCTGCATTCTTCCCTTCTCACTGTCAAAGGAAGTGAGAAGCCTGTGTTGTGATACATATTTCTGTTTCCAAAATTGGCTATAAACATCTGAATTCAGTGCTTCATTCTTTTGTTTGATTTCTAGAAATTTGGAGAAGATATTCTGCTCTTCTTAAGAGCTGGCATCTGTATGTTGGATTATATCTAGTGGCTTTCTTGAAGGTGATGCTGATGAAGAAGTCTGAGGAATATTTTTAGAAATGGAGACTTCGGTTTCTCCTAAATCTATGATCTCTAGCTGTTTATCTTCTGGAAGAAAGGAAGAATGAAGCCTTGGTTTCTTATGTTGTAAGATGAATTCTTTCACAAGCTCCTTGGAATGTGGTGTCTCTTATTTGAACCTCTTTTGTTGTTTACTATCAGGCATTGGCGTCTGTACATATGAAGTAGAAATGACCTGCTCCTCTACTTCTTGTAAACTAACTTCTACCCATTCATCCTGATTCATGTAATTTTCAATTTCTGCTCTAGAGGTGTGATTGTAAGAAGTTGTCTTGGATTCAACTCTCAGAGTAGAAATAACACCATGAGGGTCATATGACCAAGTAAAAATTGATTGAAAACCCATCTTCTTTAATAGTGCATCTGCATCAACACCAAATTCTCTGGTATTACAAATGAATGATCCAATGTTTTCTTTGATTTTAAACCGAGCTTTCCTCTTTCCTGATTTAAAATGCAATTCATCCATAATTAACATCCTTCTTATGTATTCTAATGAGAAAATTCTCATAGGCACATATTTCGGAAATTTTTATGGTGAAAGATCACAACTATACACTCTGATCCCTGTGTAATTCTTGTATAGATACCAATCACCTGTCTTTTCTTGTTTATTGAGGTGGAGAATTCTCTTGTTGTCTTCTCCAATTCTAGGCCCTGGTGAACTAGTAAGTAACTGTCTGACTGGATGAATGAATAAGTCTATGAATTTTGAGAAAGAAGTAGTTGTTGAAGATGCTCTGACCAATTCTATCTAGTGAATCACTGATTGATTCACTCCCTGTGTGTCTTGCTTGTTGAAATGAATGGGAAACATATCTGCCTGCTGAAACAAAATCATGTGAATGATCACAGAAGAATAAGTAAAGGCTCCTTGAGTGGTGAAATTCATAAATTGTTCATGAATAACACCAACCAAGAAATGAATGTAATTGTACATAAACAATGATGGTTTGTAAAGGCTGAAGATGGATAAGAAACCTAGGATGAGTTCATCAATGGTTTCATCGTTGGGATATCCTAACAGATAAGAAGGGAGAGAAATATAGTATTTGGAATAAATGGAGAAGATGGAGGATGCATATGGGGGATTTCTCTTGGGTAAATCTGCATCCTCAAGTAAAAATATTTATAATATCTTAGCTCTATGTGGGAAGGATAATATGTGATAAAGATCCATGAGGGAAGCAGGGGAAAAATTATAAGATAAGTAGTCAAAATGAGGGATGAGAAGCATTTGATTAATGGTTTCAGGAGATATGGTTATCAGAATGTTTTCATTCTGAGATACCACTGACCTGGTTATAGGGTCATACTACTTCTGACACTAGGAAATTAAATTTGGGAATGGGTGATTTTGAGTGAATGCAAACAGAGGTGACATGGAATCCCTCAACCTGATAGGGTCTTGTTTATCCAAGTGCTTCTATTTGAGCCATAGGTGTAGCTGGTAGAATTCAAATTCACTATGACAATCAGTAATTTTAAAATAGGTATCGAATAGTGGAGTGAGGTCGAGGTGACCTCGACAGCTATATGAGAGACCTTTGGTGTGACCTTTGCAATAATGTCAACATTTGAAATTTATTATATCATACTTTTCTTACCTTTATCTTTCAGAGTGGTTTGTATATTTTTTTTGGCCTTAGGTGCCATGCTTGAATGTAAAAAAGTGGTACAGGGACTTACAATTTTTGGTTACATAAACAATGGTATGGTTTTGGGAATGTGAAGGACAATCACAGAAGATAATTCACTGTGAAATAGCCATGGAGGATGAAGGTGAATTGAAGATGGAAGTAAAGTATTGAGATGGATAATGTGGGCAATTTTATAAACTCTGGTTCAGGTTCAATGGTCATGGTTAACAGTCAAGAGAATTTACTGTGTAACGGTAAGATTATTGGGTAATTGGAGTGAATTTATTGGCCAACGGGTATAATGGAGGATTAGGGATAACAAATAAGTGACGTGTAATGATATGAGTGACAGATGAATGGATGGTTATGGCGTGGGCGAATGGTAGTGGAAATGAAAAACTAGAGGTGGATTTCTGGGGGGGATACCCTCTGGTTTCCAGTTTTTGGCGGAGGGGGTGTCAAGTCACCTCATGCTGCCACGTCGTGAAAATAGGCAGCCATTGAAATCAGATTTTGTCCCCCCCCCCCCTCGGGTTAACAAGAAACATGCGGAGGGGGTGCGAAGTCATTCTCTGTCGTAGATCTGAGGGAAGCTCAAGATCTACCATCGGGATTTGCAAGCATTTTAAATTCTTTTGATCTGACTGCTTGTCATTTACCAACTTTATAATAAAATCAATATTCACGCATATAAATTAATTGAATTTAATGAATATAATAAACCATTTTTCAAAGGTTCAAACATACATGGATTGAAGTTTACATTTTGAAATTGTGGCATATTTAAACAGGCAGCCATTTTATCATTTTGATTGCTAAAGCATTGACATTTTTATTTTATGCTTTCCCTAACATTTTTTCATGTGCCTTCTTTATTTAGGGAAAAATATCCTATAATTTTTCTAACATGGATGTAATACATATATTTTTTCTAACATTTTTTCAATTTCTTTTTCATCCATGTTCTAACTTAGAATTTTTTATTTTTTATTTTTTAAACTACCATGCTAACTTATCAAAAAAAAATAATGTTACAACATCATCTCCAGTTGGGGACTGCTTCTCCCTGTGGGATGCAGATAAAATGCAGTTCCATGTGCCTTCTCCTCGAGCTATGGAGTCTTTGATGTAGAAAACACAATGACTTAAAATTATAAAGAAAATGATTATGTACAATGATGATGTGAGATCTCTTTCAATACTGGATGTAGTGTTTCAAAAATCTGCCATTGACAAGCAATGTTGAAAACTGTCCTTCGAGATTCTGCAGAAAAAATGTATTGTTTCCTTTCACTTCTGCAATATTGAGTGGCCCAAACCATAAATTGTCAAACTTTCCATGTTTTTCTTTATCTTCTCTCCTTGAATCCCATCTTAGGACTAAATCCCCTTCTCTAAAATATCTTTCCCTTTCTTTTCTGTCAAAGAGGCTCTTCATTTTATTCTGATATTTTGTTAGTTTGTACTGTATCTCATCTCTATTTTCATTCAACTAAATAATCTAATTAATCCTTCTAGAGAAATCATCAGGTTTATTAGTAGATTCTTGTAGAAACTTGAGTATAGGAAAAGCTAAATTTGTAAGAAAAATAACATCTTTGCCATAAACTAATTGGAATGGGGATTTACTTGTTGATATTTTTAGGGAAATTATGTTTGCCCAGACTGCATAAATTAAGTGATTGTCCTAGTTATTATTGTGGCCTTCTAAAGTTTTCTTGCCACTAAACTCTTATTTGATGACTCAGCAAGACCTTTTCCTTGTGGATAATAGGGAGTTGAGTGATGTAGCAGAATTTGATATTTCTAACATAATTCTATCATTTTTATGCTGCTGAATTTTGTGGCATTATCAGTGACTATTTGTTTTGGGAAACAAAATATAGATATAATATTCTCTTTAATGAACTTTATTACAACAGAATCTATAGCATTTCTTACTGGAATGGCTTCCACCCACTTGGGTGAATAGTCATTTGTAGTCAAGATCCATCTGTGTTGACTACTGGAGGTTGGATGAATTTCACCTATAAAGTCTAATCCCCATTGAAGAAATGGTGTTGAAACAACTACTGGAACTAGTGGAAGAGTTGAAATTTTTTGCTTACTAGCAAACATCTAACATGGAACACAAGCTCTAACTTTTCATCCTACTTGTGAAAACAAGGTAGGCCAATAAAATCCTGCTCTCAATATCTTGTATGCTCTTGCTCTCCAAGCATAATGGCCTCCACAAATTCCTGCATGAAACTGATCAATGATTCCTTCAGTTTTTTATTCTATTAGGCAAAGTAAAAAAATATTAAGAGGATCCTTCTAGTATAGGTTGGAATTGACAATACATTACTTGATATATTTCAACTTGATTTTTTTTCACTAGTTCTTTGAAAACTAAGCTGGACATTCAAAATGAATCAACATGTGAACATTGTCTGCATACCAATCTGATGTAGCAAATTTCTCATCAATATGAATTGGGATTGTCTGAGTTGAAGGAGAAGGTTCTTGTGTATTATTTCCTTGTACTCCATGGTAATGTTCTTGTGGATTCTCCCTTTCTGCATTCAAGGAAGGTTCTTTTGTATTCTCCCTTTCCAAATTCGAAGAAGGCTCTTGTGGTTGCTTCTCTGGAACTTCAAAAATTGAGTTTATGCCCAAGACTTTACAAGTGGATTCAACTAACAACTTGGCTAAACCCTGCCCCTTCACTAACTTGGTAGTTTCTATGGTAAGATCAAACTCAATAATATGAGTTATCCATCTACCCCTTGTACCATCAGTTTCTTGCTGTGTGAGGACTATATTGACAACAATATTGGGTACATAGGCTATGATAGTTGAATGAAGAATATACATTCTAAAAGACTTGAGGGCTTGAACTAAGGCATAGGCTTGTTTTGCAATAATATCATATCTTAGTTCATAATCTCTCATTACCTTACTAAATAATGCTATTTGTTGATCATGGTGATCCTCATTCTTTTGTAAAAGGAAAGCTGCAAGGGTTGTTTTAGAGGCAAAATAAAATATGCTGAAAGGTTATGAGTAGTTTGGTATGGCTAAGGTTGGGGCTTCGTAGATGGCTTTCTTTATCTGGTCAAAATAAAACCTTGAAAAAATAGTCCATTTAACTTCGTGGTTCTTTCTAAGAATGTGTGTTATATCCTTCACTATTTCTGCATAATTTGGTATAAAACTTCTCAAAAAAATTATTTTTTCCTAGGAAAGCCTGAATCTCTTTCTAATTTCTAGGTAATGATAATAATTGAATAACAGAGACCCTTTTGGGATCAATAACTACTCCATCTTTAGAAATAATATGGCTTAGAAATTTACCTTATGTAATGGAAAATGATTTTTTTTGGGGATTCAAGGAAATTCCAAAATTCCTGCATCTTTCAAAAACTTTCTTCAAATGCTTAATATGTTTATGATCGGATTCAGAGAAAATAGTTAAACCATCAAGATAAATAAAAATGAATTTATTTACCTTCCCGACAAAATCCAAGTCCATGGCTCTCTGAAATGTTGCTCCTGTGCTTGCTAAACCCAATGGCATCTAGGCATACATGAATGTACCCCAAGGTGTGGTAAAATTTGTCTTCTCCCTGTCTTCTAAATTCACCAATATTTGATTATAACCAGAAAATCGATCCAACAAAGAGAGTCTGTTAGCACCTAACACTTTTTGAAGTAATTGATCCATATTTGGAAGTGGATAATTATCTTTTAAGGATGCTTTATTAAGGTTCCTGAAATCTACACAGAGTCTTATTTTGTCGTTCTTTTTCCTCACAGGGACTAAATTTCCAACCCAACTAGAGTATCTTAATGGGACAATAATTTGGGCATCAAAAAGTTTCTTTAGTTCTTTTTCTATGGTGGGAAGAAGAATTGGGTTCCTCCTTCATAACTTCTATTGGTAAGGCTTTAGATCTGGTTTCAGAGGAATTTTATGCTCAATTAATGATGTATCATAAGATTTGAGATCAACATAAGACCAGGAAAAGACATCTCTATAATTTTTAAGAAGTTTGAAATATTTATATTTAAGTTCTAGGGTTAATGATGCACAAAATTTGATTTTTTTAAGTTCCTCATCAATGCCAATATTTATGTCTTCTACGCCATCTTCTGGTAGGACAGAGAATGGGTTTTTGGGAACATCATTTTGGTCAAACAATTTTTCTAAAGGAACAATTCCCTTAGGGATAAAATTATTTGATAATTGAATTATATCATGATAAACTACCTTTGATTTTATTTTTTAATTTCCTTTGTCTTGGGTAGTTTCTTTATTGTGTCAATTATCCTCTTTAATCTGTAATACAGAAAATTCGTCAATGACTTGCAAGAAGGAATTTGTTTGTTCATCGTCCTCAAATATATGCCAATGTTTAAGATTTTCCAGGATTGAAGGCCTATATTTGATTAATGTATTATATTGAATATGAAAATGATCTAGAATATTGAAGGCACTAGTTGAAACAACTAATGAATCTGCATGTAAGTTTTCATCTCTAGGAACAAAGGTGATGTTAAAAGCTATTTTCAATAGTGTCCCAAATCTCATTTCTATAAGACCTAAGTCTAGGGTGCTTCGTGTTTAGTCAATTCAGTGTCCTGAATTGATAGCATAAATTATCGACCAGGGCTTGTAAACTGATGAGGTATACTTGCACTATATGTGCCTAAATATCCTTATTCTTATTTCATTGTTTTTAGTATTTTGTTGATGTTTTTGAGTTTTGTTATGTTTCAGTTTTAGTATGCTATTCTATGTTCAAAAGATGACATCAAATTTATATCAAAAAGGAAAGAAAATAGAACCTTAGACTCAAAACAGAGTATAATTGTAAATTTTGTCCCTAATTAGGAAAATGATGAAAAACATAGCATTCTAATCCATGGATGTCCTAGCTTGCAAATGAACATGAAATGTAACTCAAGACATTATATTTCAACCTGATCCTTTTAGTTAGAGGTTTGTTGGAATAATTTATGAAAGAGATTGAAATCCAATGTGATGAGGATCTTCCTAAAAATAGACAGCAACTTAGAATATTATAGTGCAATCTTATCCATATGATAGAGATATTTTGGAACAGCTTGAGAAGAAAATTTCTATAATATGCTAAGAATCTCCTATGAATATTCAAAACTACTTATGTCATTATAACTTGATCTCGTTCATTAGCTAGAGATTTATTGGAAGGTTTTATTGAAGGAGATTAGATGTAATGAAATAAGGATCTTCTAAACAACAAGTAACCCACTGTATTGCAATTAGGTCTTTTCTATGATTTAGGGATTTATTGGAACAATTTTGAGAAAAGACTGCTTGTAACAATATTAGGATTTTCTATCTAATTGCATAACAGGAAATGCTAATTAACTCAATCACGATACAACCAAATCTCATTCATATAATAGTGATATGTTGGAAAAGATTTTAAGAAAAATAATGGCTGTAGGATAATGAGGATCTTTTAATCTAAATGACAAAAACTAAAGTGTTGGTAACTCAAGATGTCACAATTAAATCCATTCAATGAATATAGATATGTTGGAAAAACATTAAGAAAGGACTAACTATAACATCATGAGGATCTGTTAGTTAAACAAATAATGCAGGACATGATACTAAAATATATGAACTCAGAAAACTGTCTAAGTAAGAAATATAACAAAACAAAATTAAAAGCTACTTATCTAGAAAGCATGTAGAAGCCTCCTTGGATAGCAGGGGCCCTCTGCTATCAATTTGGCATGAAAATATTTAACTCCTCAAGTTTTTCTTCAATACAACATCAAAGTTATGCTTCTTCTTATTATCAAAAATACTTCGAAATAGAGTATCACAGTATTGGAAAAATAAGAGTTAACTTGTTTCTCTCGGTCTCACCGAGCTAAATTTATAGGCAATTACATAACTGATATTGAATAAAAGTAGGCACATGTGTATTCTAAAGTCAAAATCAAACTAAAACTCCTTTTTAGGACTCGTGACTTGTTCAAAGCAAATCAAGAGTCCTTATCCTTATAAAAATCTACTTCTCGGACTTTTGGTTTGACCACGTACATAAGCATCTCCAGTTTTTGATTCAGCCCTCGTGGATGACAAGGAACAATGTAAGAAAGATTTAGAATCTAACCATATACTCCTTTTCTTCAGATGACACCTATAATATGTTTAAACACCAAAATGGCTACGGAATGTGTAACTGGCTATAGAATGACTACATTCTGTAGCTAAAACTGCTAAGAAATCATTAAGACAACAAAACCACAAAAGTACAACAAGTTAGTCATTGCATGTATTCCTTAAGTGATTTTAATAATTCTTATTGATCTTTAGGTCTATAAAATGACAGAAAGGAATGATAAGATGAAGTGGAATTTGGCAAAGGAGAAGACACTTTTAGGGCTCAACATACCTCCACTGCAAAACTTTTGCATGTCCTCATGCAATTTCATTCCATTTGTACTGATACTTCTGCAAGAACATCTAACCTCCTTTTTCTACTTCTTTTGGTAGTTAATGCCATCTCGGGTTTCCTCATGAGTGTTTTGAACTTCAGATTAATGAATGCCCTGTTCAATTTCCTGTTTCTTTTCTTCAACTTCTTGCTTGCTTTGTATATTACTTCCATCTTTTGAGAGAGAGTGATATTAATGTTGTTTTCCAATTTAACCTGCTCCCTTAGGGTTTCATTTTAATTCTTAATATGGTTATTTAGTATCTCCAATTCATAATTGTCTATTTTTAATATTTAAATTGGAGGTTCTTGTAGACTGGGGGATCTTTCTTTGTTCTCTGAGGCTTTTCTCTCTAATGATTCCACATGGTCATAAAATTGATGTTGAGCTAGATCTACATATGGGGTTCCTCTACCACGGTTTTCTTTATATTGGTATACAGGAGATCTGTCAACTGGTTTCTGGATTGGAATTTCTTCTTCTTCAAAGGTTATGATTTCAATTCCCTTAATGCATGTCTTTTTCATCATGCCTTTAAACCAGGAGTTTCTTCTCAATTTGGGTGGATTTTCATCTTTTACATCCTCTCCTTCAACACATTTATTTGTTAATTCCTCCTTCCTTTTGTTCTTGAGTTTATTCCTGATTTTTACCAACTTTTCAAAGCTTATTTCATCACTGTCTTCCTATTTTGATACATTAGGCTTGATTTCAGTAGTTTTAACATCTTTTCCTGTCCTACTTCTTCTCACAGGTTTTTCTTTAGACAATGTTTCTCTTGGTTCTTCAAAATGGTTCCTTAGGAGGAATTCATCCCAATTATCTCCTATCTTCTTCAAATGATACTCGATTAACATTTTAATTAAGCCATGATGATGTAAGGTAGTTTCTAAGAACTGAAGCCTTTTCTGGACATTTGAGGACATCCTTTTCAAACTATTAAGTAGGAAAAAGGATAGATTTATTTCTTCATCTAGAAAATTCATCATGAGTCTAATATGATATACATACAAAGTGCCAAATCTGCCTTCACAGGTTATGAACTTTTGTAAAATTAATAGCATATTCTTTCATTTATTTTTCAAATCTAAACTAGGAATACCTTTCGTAAACACTGCAGTGTCCATACCTGAGTTTTTTAGCATTTGTCTCCAAACCTCATTATGAAATTCTTTGTTTTTTAAAACAACATTCTCTCTGTCTTGGTAGCTCTGTTACTTCTGCTATGAATGACTCTGTGATGGTGAATTTGATATCCTCAATCTCTAATTCTGATTCATCGAACGACCTGGAAAATGACTTTGTGATTTCTTTATGGAATCCATTAAACTTCTCTATAAAGCTCAGCCATCTAGCCTGTTGTAATAAACCTTTAATCTAAGGGTATCCTTATAAATACTTAGTTCCAATTGGCTCTAACCTTACAATAAGCCCCATTTATTCTTAATAAAGATTGCTTCCTTTCTCTGCAGATGAGGATTGGCTACAAAAAGAAATAGCAGTGAGTGGATGTGAACGGAATAGGGTAGTGGTAAATCATGAGGATATTCGGGTTTAAGAGTTTGATATGGGGTGAATGACCGCGAAGAAATCTTATGAATATTTTCAAAAATCATTAATGAATGCTACGGTCTGATGACGTGACCTAATAGGTCACTTTTAGGTTTTGAACATTATCTTTCAATTAATGATGATTTGTTATGGAGCGGGATGAAAGGGATTTGGTCAAGGAGTTTTTATGATATGGGTTTGATCAATTTGAATCATAAAATAACTTAGGAAAACATATGACCTAACCACATTATACCTTTAATGATTTGCTATCAAAAATAATTTCACACAATTTTACCTTAGCCCCTTTTTGAATTTTTTTTTTCTGCTTTGATGTGCTTTGTATTTCATCTGAAAAATATAGATCTTTTAGATTCCATAATCTTCTTTGGCTCATCCTCTGTTTGCTAGAGTAGGTTTTGCAGAATCAATTGGCTGCAGAATAGGTTTGGTTGCAGAATAGGTAGCTACAGAATGTACCTGTAAAAACTCTGAAATATGGAATGGAATGAAGTGAAAATGTGGATGGAGTGAAGTATGGAATGGAATGAGATGGATCATGAATATGTAGTGGAATGAAATATGGATAAAGTGAGATATGGATGGAATAAATGAGATGGATCATGAATATGTAAAGTGAGTCTGCAACTTATGATTTTATGATACTTAATTGCAGAAAAGAACAATTTTGAAAATCTAAAGTGTCAGAAAAATTCTGATTTTCACCTTAGATTTTCAGTATAAACATGCCAATCAATGATTGGTTTTCATGTTTATACCATTTTTTCTCTCTTATATATATATATATATATATTTTTTTTTTTATGATTGAAGAAAAATACAATTAAGTTAGTGAAGAAGAAGAATTCTTCTTCACTAACTTCATATCAATGTTATCTTGAAATTTCTTGACAAATTCCTCTCTTGAAAGTGGCTTATGATACAATTTCAATCTGTGTCCATTTACAAGAAAAGCTGCCTTTCCTTCATCTATTGTCCTTATTTTTATTGCTCCATTTTTAAAGATTTTCACAATCTTATATGGCCCAAGCCAATGAGTTTGAAATTTACCTGAAAATTCCTTGAACTTTGAATCAAATAAGAGGGCCCAGTCACCTTCTTTAAATTTTTCTTCTTTGATGTACTTATCATGCCATTTAGTCCTTTGTTGTTGGACTACGCTGGTTCTCTGGACTGTATCTTGTCTGATCTCATCCAATTCATTAATCTACTCTAGTCTGTGCTTATGTGCTTCTGTTAGATCAAGTCCTAATTGGATTGCCATTTTGAAGGTTTGGATCTGAAACTCTATGGGAAACAAGACTTGTTTTCCATAAACAAGTTCATAAGGAGTGTGACCTGTTGTGTTTCTCCATGTAGTTTTGTAGGCCCACAAGGCTTCAGGAAACCTTTTTTCCCAATCTCTTCTGTGTAAATGAACAGTCTTTGTTAGGATCCCTTCAATGACTTTATTGGTAGATTCCACTTGGCCATTTGCTTGTGGATGGTGGGGAGTAGATTTTCTGTGTCTAATTTTGTACTTTTCTACCATTTTCTCCACTAGCTTCGATGTGAATTGAGCTCCTTGATCTGTAAAAATTTCTCTTGTGACACCAAAACGAGTAAAAATATCCTCAAAAATAAAATTGACTACAGATGCTTCAGTAGCAGAAAGTAATGGTTTGGCCTCTACCCATTTGGTAACATAATCAGTGCAAACTAATATATATTTATTTTTTCTTGATGGAGGATTAATAGGTCCTACAAAATCCAAATCCCATTTCTCAAAGGGTTCAATGTGTACCTGAGGTTGCAATGGCATCTCACCTGAAGGAGAAGGTTTCCCTACCCTTTGGCAATTGTCACACCTTTTAACATACTCTTTAGCATCCTTAAAGAGGGATGGCCAATAATATCCTAAATGAAGGACCTTATAAGCTGTCCTCTTATCAGCAAAGTGTCCACCACAAGGTTCATCATGACATGCCTTGAGAATCTTAGGCATCTCATCTTCTTGAACACATCTTCTGATAACAAAATCTAGACCTGTTTTGTATAACTCATTAGCAATCCATGAATATTTTGAACTGTCATAAATTATCTTTCTTTTATCTCTTGTATTCATAATTGAAGGAAATTTTCCTAAAACTAGATAGTTAGAAATATCAACAAACCAAGGAGTTTGAGTGGTAATTGCAAAGAGATATTCATCAAGGAATTTATCTTCAACTGGAGTATTATCTTTAATGTTTTGGAGTCTAGATAGGAAATCAGCTATTGTATCTTGTTTTCCAGGCCTATCTAGAATAGTGATGTTAAACTCTTGTAAAAGCAATAACCATCTTGTGACTCTGCCATTAGTAATTGGTTTGTTCATTAAATATCTAATTACAGAGTGATCTGTGTGGACAAAAGTTTCATAGCCTGTTATATAGTGTCTAAATTTATTTATGGCATGGACAACAGCTAAGAACTCTTTTTCAGTTACAGCATAATTTAACTCTGAAGGAGTCAAATTTTTACTTGTATAGTAGATGGCATAAGGAATTAGGTATTTTTGTCCCAATACAACTCCTAAAGCTGTATCTGAGGCATCTGTTGAAATATGAAAAGGTAATTTCCAGTTAGGTCCCCTTAAAATAGGTGCTTTAGAGATTTTTGTTTTCAGGGTTTCAAAGGCTAACTGAAAGTCAGGATTCCAATTGAATTCATAGTCCTTGGTAAGTAATTTGAAAAGTGGAGATGCTATCTTGGTGAAGTTTTCTATAAATCTCCTATAATACCCTGTAAATCCTAGAAAACTCCTAACATCTTTTTGACAACTTGGAACTAGTAGTCTGGAGATGACTTCAACTTTTGACTTATCAACTGTGATCCCATCTCCTGAAATGTGATGTCCTTGAACAATCCCTTCAGTAAACATCATAAAACACTTTTCATGACTTAATGAAATATTTGTTTCTTTACATCTCTTTAGAACTTTTTCCAAGTTTGCTAAGGCTTCTTCAAATGTGTTTCCATAGACTGTGAAGTCATCCATGTATACCTCTACACAGTCATGTATTAGATCTGAAAAGATTCCTAATACTGCCCTTTGGAATGTTGCAGGTGCATTGCATAATCCAAATAGCAATACTCAGTAGGCATAGGTACCCCAGGGACAAGTAAATTTGGTTTTGTCCTGATCCTCAAGTGCTACTTGAATTTGATTATAACCACTAACCCCATCCAAAAATGAAAATTACTTTTTTCCTGCTAATGTGTCTAACACCTGATCTATGAAAGGTAAGGGAAAATGGTCTTTAAGAGTAGCTTTGTTTAATTCTTGGTAGTCAATACATACCCTCCATTTTCCATTCTTCTTGGGTACAATCACCAAAGGAGAGACCCACTGACTATCTAAAATGGTATAAATAAAATTGACATTTAACAATTTCTACAATTCTTCTTTAACAATCTCCCTAAGGTTTGGATTCATCCTTCTCTGAGGTTGTATGATTGGTTTAAAATTTTCCTCTATATAGATATGATGAGTGCAAGTCTTAGGATTGATCCCTTTCATGTCAGTGTACTCCCAAGCATATGCAACAGAGTGTCTCTGTAATGTTTTGACTATCTTTTCTTGTTGAAATTTCTCTAGGTTTTTGTTTATGTTTAAGGTTTTTCCTGGGAATATTTCAATTGCAGAGCTGCCAAATTCTTCCATGGAGTAAAGAGACATTTGTCTTGATGATAAGAACTCAATGTTAGATTCTTCTTGAAATTGTTCATATTTAAATTCTGAAGAAGATTCATAATTTTCCAAAGTATTGAGAATCTGAATATCTTCACTAATTTTTGAAATAGTGAAGAGAAGTTGTATATCTTCTTCATCATCAATCCATTGAGTATCATCTAATTCTGTGATTATTCTTGCTGGAGGATACAAGGTAAATTTCTTGGTTGAACTTCCATCAGAGATGTACATATCACCAGATCTACAGCTAATGAAAGCATCAGCTGTAGCTAACCAAGGTCTTCCTAATATAATAGGATGTCCTCCTAGATCATTTTTAGGAGTTAGGATCATGAAATCCACAGGATACTCCCAAGAATCTAAGGATACTGGAATGTCTTCTATTACCCCATCTGGTTTGATCACAGATCTATTTGCTAATTGTGGCAGTCTAGGTGTAAAAAGAAGATTAGGAAGTTTTAGTTTTTCCATGATTTTCTGACTCATGATATTGATTGCTGCTCCTAAATCAATAAGTGTGTTTTGGATTTCAATTCCATTGATGTGTATTTTAACAATTGGATTTCCTGGGTCTAGATACTTTGGAATGGCAATCTTACCCATCATTATATCTGCTATTTTTCCTACCAGTTGTATTTTCTTTATCTCTTTTATTCTTTTTCCTGTTTTTTTCATACTCAACTCCTTTATTGTTTTTGCTAAGATTGGGATTTCCTTGATAGCTTGTAGTAATGGAATCTTAATACAAACATTTCTTCACTCATCTAGGAAATCATAGTTAGGCATCATAATTTGTTTCTCTACACCCCTATCAATTTGTAATCTTTCTGGAAAAGGAGGTGTAGAAGTAGATGTTGATGGCTGCTCTAATATAGGAGTTGAAATTATTGGTTCTTTCTGTTTTGATTTTTCAATATTTTGGTCTTGAAAAGATGTGCTTCCCTCGAGACTTTTATTTACCCGTAGAGAATCTTCCTCAAAATTGTTTTTCTCTTGTATAATTACAGAAGGTTTCTTCTTTTCAAGTATTCTTCCAGACCTAAGCTGAACATCATTAAGGTCTAAAGGAGTAATAAAATAGGTTGGGAATTGTTGACCTTCTATCATATATGTATTTTGAGGGTTTTTATTGTTGGGGTTTGGTATTGGCTAGGCAAGCAATTGATTTACTTTTTGAGGAAATGGTAATGGAAGTGGTGGATTTTGATTTTGGTTTTGATGTTGTGGATTCTGTTGAGGATTTTGTTGAGGGGGAAAGTTTGAATATGTTGGATATGAGGGATAAGAAGGTGGATATTGATAATACTGGGAGAACCTTCCATAAGGATTTTGTGCTCCTTGTGCCCAAGGTTGAGATTGATTTTGAAATTGGGGCCAAGGTTGCTGCCAAGAGTTCCAATTTGGTGGGGGTTGATTATACATTTGATTATTAAACCCATGTGTCTGAGGTCCCTGCCAAGGTCTTCTAGAGACAAAGTTAAGATATTATGTGGAATTTGTGGGTATTTCTTCTTAAAACACAGCCTTAAGACTAGGGAGTGAAGGAAAACTCTTGGTCTCATGTTTTTCTGAACAAATTGCAAAAGTCTCTATTACTTTTGCATCTAAAAGACACTCTCTCAAGGCATGCTTCTTCCTACATTTGGGACAAAAGATCGCTAAGGAATTAGTTTCAGCTTTTTTCTTGCTTTGTAACTTAAGGGTGTTTATTTATTCACTAAGACTCCCTAGAATTTCAGATTTGAATTCATCAAGCATATTACCTATTTATGCCCTACTTACTATTCCAGCTGCAGATTTACTTGCCCTTGCAAGAGCAGGGTCTCTTGGTCCTTTTAGAATTTTTGATTTTCCTCTTGAAAGATTGATACATAATTCAGCTATATCTAGTAATGGAAGCTGAGATATGTCCCCTTTTCCCATTATATTGAGGATATCTATCCATTCATCCCTAATTGTTTTCAACAAGAGTGCTTTCAAATTTTCTTGATCTAAGGTTTCCATTTTTTCCCTCTTGATGTTATAATTGAATCTTTCCAAAAAATCTTCTAGATTTTCATCCTCTTTTTTCATCATCTTGAACACTTCTTCCTTATGAATGACTGGTATACAGTAATCCAAATATCTATCTAGAAACGCTCTCCTCATGTCATCCCGTGTCCTAATAAACCTAGTGATTAAACTCATAAACCATTTTAATGTTGCTCCTTTCAATGTTGAAGGGAATAGTTTAAGTTTCTGAGCATCTTGTAGATAATCATAGGTTCTACATAGAACTTCAAATTCAAATAAGAAGGTTTCAGGATCCTCACTTTTTAGTCCATGAAAGTTTGGAAGAACAGAAGGTGAGATATTTTTCATAGTTGCATTAGTCTCTCAATATACTATAGGGAATCCAAAAGGACTTCCAGTTCCCCTTCTACCTCTTCCTCCTTCTGCATTTCCTCTTCCTCTATCTCCTCCTCTTCGTCTACCTCCTCCAAATCATGTATGTTCTCCATTAAAGACTTCTCCTTCCCCTTCTTCTGCCATGATAGAATCCTCTGAACTGATATAGGGTTCAATTGGAAGAGCTAGTTGTTCTATTGGTTCTTTTATTAAGGGTATATTGAAGAAATAGTCCTCTTCTTCCTCTTCACTAGGGATTTGTAATTCTTCTGCTAGAATATATTCCCCTATGGAAGTGAAAAAGGTTATCCCTTCTGTAGGAGTCCTTGGATCTTCTTCCTCTAGAACTTCTTCAGTGGATGAAGTGGGGGATCTTCCTGATGGGATATCTGATCTTGAGACTTCTGGAAGCCTATGACCAGTATAGTATGGAATGTGAGTTTGATTTGGAGGTGTGCTACTTCTTGGTCTTGGTGGAGTGAGTGGATTTGTGGGAATTAAACATCTGCCTCTTACAAATCTACCCCTAGAATCTCTTTCTCTACGCATATCATTGTTTTTGAGAAATAGGAAATAAGGCTACCTAGTTATACCTCCCCGACAACAGCGCCAAAATGTTTAGTCAATTCAGTGTCCTAAATTGATAGCATAAATTATCGACCAGGGCTTGTAAACTGATGAGGTTTACTTGCACTAGATGTGCCTAAATATCCTTATTCTTATTTCATTGTTTTCAGTATTTTGTTGATGTTTTTGAGTTTTGTTATGTTTGAGTTTTAGTATTCTATTCTATGTTAAAAGATGACATCAAATCTATGTCAAAAGGAAAGAAAAGAGAACCTTAGACTCAAAACAGAGTGTAATTGTAAATTCTGTCCCTAATTAGGAAAATGATGAAAAACAGAGCATTCTAATCCATGGATGTCCTAGCTTACAAATGAACATGAAATGTAACTTTTGACATTATATTTCAACCTGATCCTTTTAGTTAGATGTTTGTTGGAATAATTTGTGAAAGAGGTTTAACTCAAATGTGATGAGGATCTTCCTAAAAACAGACAACAACTTAGAATATTATAGTGAAATATTATTCATATGATAGAGATATTTTGGAATAGCTTGAGAAGAAAATTGCTATAATATGCTAAGGATCTCCTATGAATATTTGAAACTACTTATTACATTACACTAGATCTCGTTCATCAGCTAGAGATTTATTGGAAGAGTTATTAAAGGAGATTAGATATAATGTAATAAGGATCTTCTAAACAACAAATAACCCATAGTATTACAATTAGGTCTTTTCTGTGATTTAGAGATTTATGGGAACAATTTTGAGAAAAAGACAGTTTGTAACAATATGAGGATCTTCTATCTAATTGTAGAACAGAAAATGCTAATTAACTCAACATAGTACAACCAAATATCATTCATATAATAGTGATATGTTGGAAAATCTTTTAAGAAAAAAAATGGCTATAAGATAATGAGGATATTTTAATCTAAATGTCAAAAACTAAAGTGCTGGTAACTTGAGATATCACAATTAAATCCATTCAATGAATAGAGATATGTTGGAAAAACTTTAAGAAAGGACTAACTATAACATCATGAGGATATGTTAGTTAAAAAAACAATGCAAGACATGATACTAAAAAGATATGAACTCAGAAAACTATCTAAGTAAGAGATATAACAAAACATAATTAAAATCAACTTATCTAGAAAACATGAAGAAGCCTCCTTAGATAGCAGGGGCCCTCTACTATTAATTTGGAATAAAAATATTTAACTCCTCATGTTTTTCTTCAATACAGCATCAAAGTTATGCTTCTTCTTATTATCAAAGATACTTTGAAACAGAGTATCACAGTATTGGCAAAATAAGAGTTAACTTCTTTTCTCGGTCTCACCAAGCTAAATTTATAGGTATTTACATAATTGATATTGAATGAAATAGGCACAGGTGTATTCTAAAGTCAAAATCAAACTAAAAATCCTTTTTAGGACTCGTGATTTGCTGAAAGCAAATCAAGAGTCATTTTCCTTATAGAAATGTACTTCTCGGATTTTTGGTTTGACCACGTGCATAAGCATCTCCAGTTATTGACTCAGCCTTCGTGGATGACAAGGAATGATGTAGGAAAGATTTAAAATCTAACCATATATGCCTTTTCTTCAGATGACACCTGTAATATGTTCAAACACCAAAATGGCTACGGAATATGTAACTGGCTATAGAATGACTGCATTCTGTAGCTAAAACTGCTCAGAAATCATTAAGACAACAAAACCACAAAAGTACAACAAGTTAGTCATTGCATGTATTCCTTAAGTGATTTGAATCATTCTTATTGATCTTTAGGTCTATAAAATGACAAAAGGAATGATAAGATGAAGTGGAATTTGGCAAAGGAGAAGACACTTTTAGGGCTCAACACTTCGTTTGGCAAAGACTCCTAACTTATCTTACTATTAACTCTGAGTTGGTGAAAACACTGAAGTTTTTGACCTTTAAACTTCTAGCAAGTTGTAATCCTTGGATAAAAGCTTCATATTCTGCAACATTGTTTGTGACCTCAAAGTCTAATTTACATGATTGTGTAATATTTTCTTTTTTAGGTGAAGTCAAAACACATCCTGCTCTAGCTCCATCTTTGGTGCAAGATCCATAAAAAATAATTTCCAAATTTTAGTATGACCTGTTTTAGAAGTGTCAATTACATCTTCAATTTTAAGTTGAGAATCCTTTGAAGTGTCTGATGATAGTTGAAAACAACTAAATTCTTGTTCTACTGCACAAATGGGGTGATTCCTACCTTGATTACGATTACAAACAGTGTTTAGGAATCTCACTTCTCTATATAATCTAAGGTTCTCTCCACCATATGCTAGAATAGTGACAAAATACATGTCCATTTGAAGACTTCCTCCCAATATTACACAACATGATCCAGATAATAGCATTACAAAATTGGCAGGAATGTCAGTAACAACTATGTCTAATACTACACTCTTAACTGGTATTTGATGTAAAGTGACTACTAGATCTTTAATGGGTCTTAAATATTGGACCCTCTTTGAATCAGAAGTATAAAAGTCATGATAAGTCTGAGTGATATCTAGATTTAGTTGTTCCATAACGAATTTATGCATTAAATTGTGTGAAGCACCAGAATCAAGCATACAATTGTATAAAAAAAATCATGCACCTTTAAAGTTAGAAGGGTGGTATAGATTCATCAATCATGTCAGAACTAGGACCAAAATCTATAGTTGGTCTTTCATTATATAGACTAATTATATTTCCCTCAGCTTCCATACTAGAATTTTGGATCCACTTCATTACTTGAATTTTATTCCCTGGATTTTTAGAGAGTTCAGAAAGTGGAATTGGAATTTTGACTCTTTCTAATTCTTTCTCAACATTAAAGGCAGTCAAAATTGTTTTATCAATCTGCATTGAATTAGTTGACTGATTTAAAGGTTAAGGAGGAGTAGTTTGAGTTTCAGTTGATTTCAGTTGAGGCTCAATCATTACAGGGTTCTTGGGAGGTCTTCCAAGAACAACTCTAGGCTTAAGTCATATCTTTGATTGAGTTATGCAATTAGAAACTCAGAAAAATATTTATACTTAGAAACTTGAGAAGTATCTTGGTTTTCTTGAGGGATTTGTTTTTTGGAAACAGGGACAATGGTAGTCTGAAAGGATGTTTGATGTACAATATTAATGTCCTAAGTTATGGAAAAATTATTGTATTCAGGTTGTTGATCATCAATCAACAATGGAGTAGGAACTTGTTGATCATTACGAGGCCTCTGGAGAATTTGTAGTGGAGCAACTTTCTTATATAGACCTTGGGCCTGTGTTTGTGGTCTGGAAATAGTATGTTGGATTGTTCTTTATAGATTCTCAATTTTTGGAATTATAGTAGATATATTTCTAAGCAGATCTGTGATTTCATCAATCTTTGAATCTTCATTTTTTGACTTAGAGGAAGACGCTTCCTAATTTTTCAATTTTCTTTGGGCTTTCTCTTCTTTAGCTCTAATTTTACTAGAATTTGACCTATTGGCTTCTACCTCGATAGAATTAGTCTAAATTTTTGAGATTGCAACAAGATGATGAGCTTAGTGGAAAGGAGTTGCCTTCACTAAGTGGGCCCGCAGGGTATTTTTGGTACAAAATCTATTTTTAGACTATGTCTATTTTTAGACATATGGATCATGTTCTATGAGTTGCAGGATGCTATTTGTGGATGGTTGGTCAAGTTGGGAAAAAATAGATGGACTTCTATTTTTAGACATACTTGGTGGAATCTATTTTTAGATTGCCAATATAAAAATAGATATGTCGAATATTATTAGCTCTTAATAATATTTGGACTCTAAACATTATATTGTCCTCTTGGAGCACTTTAGTTTGATGCCTGGATGTGGAAGATGCAGCTGATAGAAGGAATTTCGCTATTCCTAGGGTTTAGTGGAGCTATTGCATGGTTGACTTCAGTTAGAACTCATGTGACAGAGTTTGGTGGAGTTGATGAGACAGTTAATGGAGTTGTGTTCAGTTTAACTTAGTTGAGCTAGTTGTATCTAGTCTAATTGATTGATACAATTAGTGAGAGTGGTGTGAATTAATTATTAATTAATTCACTAATTATTAACTCATAAATCAACTAAAGAATACATCGGTTAACTGCAGTGCATGGACAGTTTCAGTGGAGACCAGTGGAGAGGTTAGGTGAAAGAGCAGTGTGACTATCAGTTGTGACTATACTGGTGCATGAGATTTGCACACACATTGATGGAGATGCCAATGAGGATTGCGCAGTACATACTGGTGGGATTCGAACTTGGATCTCATGATTATCCATATTGGATTGCGCAGTAGAGGCAGGCTAACAGGTGGAGCAGATTGGAGCATGTGTTTTGTATGATCTGAGCTTGTGTAGTGTGTAACAATTGGAGATTGTACTGAGAGCTTGTGAGGAGTTTGTAAAATTATTGTTACATGATCTCTATCATTATAATATACATATATTTGGGGGTTTTCAGCTTTAAGCTTTCCCATAAATACTGTGTTTATATGTGTGATTGTTTATGGTTTTAATGTGCGCATGTGATTGTTTAATTTCCACAAATTGATGATCAATAGTAGAAGAGGTTATGTATTATTCATGAAGCTCAAATAGTGTGTGATTAGGATAATATCGGTAAATAATTTAACAGTTATTCAAATTTCAACATGGTATCAGAGCAGTATTGATCATTGGAGCAATTGCAAAACATTGAAGCGGTTGAGTTTTGTGCTGGTGGAATTCGAATTTGCAGCAGTGTTTTCTTGGTGTCAAAGTTGAGATGTCTTTCAACGGATTGCGATTGGAGTATGCCCTTGAAGGCAGCTTGAATTATATTGCATGGAAGGACAGGATGTAGGCGATGCTAGATGACAATGGGTTGAAGGAGTTCATAGATGCTGAAGTCCCAAAGCCTACTTCTAGCGATGCTGCCATAATTGAGGCTTGGCAAAAGAAGACAACAAAGTGTCGAAGGATTCTGTTGGAGGGCATGAAGGATCACATAGTGTCCAGCCTGCATGGTAAGGCTTCTCCATTCTTGATGTGGAAAGCCTTGACAGATTTATTCCAAAGCAAGAGCGGCGAGAAAGTTGGTGCTCGAGGATAAACTCGAGTACCAACATCAGCATGGAGAAAGGCGGCAGTGTCTTAGTACCTCCACGAAGTTCATCCAATGCAGGGATGAGCTGGGAAGTGTGGGGGTGACTATAGATGATGAGGAATTGGTGAGCTTGGATCTCCTTGGTTTTCTAAAGATTTGGCATGCCTATCAGGATTCTGTCAATGGTCGGGAGAAATTTCCAGGATGGGAGCGACTTTGGTCGGATCTTGTGCAAGAGGAGATAAGGCAGAGTACCGGGGGCGGATCTTCATCGGAGAAATCGATGAAATTGCGATTTGGGCGCAAAAGCAAAGAGGAAGATCAAAGAAAGCTTCTCGATCGGTGCGAGAGCAAGAAAGCGAGGACATGTCGAGGTGAAGAGTGCTTTCTTGTCACCGACACGGACATTATGCCACACACATTGTTCGCGAGAAGAAGAAGAAAAATACGCGGTACAACGCGGATGCGGGCGGAGAGGCCTTAACCTATCAGTTTGAGCTAGATTTTTCGCTGATCGCATGCTTGGTCTCAAGTGTGATGGGTTCAGTGTGGTTTCTGGACAGTGGTGCGTCTTTTCACATGACATGAGATCAAGATTTGTTTACTGATCTGGATGAGAAAGATCTCTGAGTGCACATCGAGATGGGTGATGATGGTAGATACAGTGCGGCCGGTATCGGTACCATTTCCTTTGAGAAGGAGTCTGGTAAACCCTTCGTTTTGAAGGAAGTGATGCATGTTCCAGGATTGAAGAAGAATCTTATCTCTGTGGCGATGTTAGAAGACAAGGGATATGATGTTGTCTTTAACGAGGGAAAGGCTTTCTGATAAGAAGCGGTGAGACCCGGAAGATAGGGGTTCGAGTCAAGAACCTTTATCAGTTGCAAGTAGATGGCTGCGCAGCAATGGCATGCAAGGCGGGAGAAGTGGTGAGCCGGGATGATGAGGGCGAACTGTGGCACAGGAGATTGGGCTACCTTCACCATGGAGCTTTGAAGATCCTGCAGCAGATTTCTACTGGGCTTCCTAAGGGCACTCTTGTGCAGTCAGATCAGTGCAAGGGGTGTACCTTGGGGAAGTATGTGAAAGACACCTTTCACGAGAAGGATAGTCGTGCCACGACGATCCTTGAGAGAGTTCACACACGTCTGTGGACCTTTCTCGGTAAGCAAATATACAAAGAATAGGTATTATGTGATATTTTTTGATGATTTTCTCATAAGTGTTGGATCTTCTTCATGCAGAAGAAGAGCGAGACATACTCAATGTTCTGTGAGTTCAAGGCACTGGTTGAGAAAGAATCGGGGAAACAAGTGAAGGCTCTTAGGAGCGACAATTGTGGTGAA
This sequence comes from Pinus albicaulis, assembly GCA_034641835.2. NCBI lineage: Eukaryota > Viridiplantae > Streptophyta > Pinopsida > Pinales > Pinaceae > Pinus > Pinus albicaulis. The sequence continues at coordinate 911,254,024 of CM076572.1, forward strand.
TTCATCTCTGGAAAATTCAAGGGCTTTTGCAGTGCAGAAGGAATTCGAAGAGAGCTCATAGCACCTCATAACCCACATCAGAACGGGGTTGCTGAGCAGAAGAACACAATTATCATGGTGCTACACAGGCAATGTTGCATGATCAAGGCCTACCCATTCACTTGTGGGTGGAGGCATGAAATACTGCATTATATGTGCAAAATCGTTGTCCTCACAGGATACTTGGCATGAGTACACCCGAGGAGGCATTTTTTGGTAAGAGGCCTAATATTTCCCATTTGAGGATTTTTGGTTCACCTGTTTACATTCATGTGACGAATGATGCTAGGAAGAAGATGGAGCCGACCGAAGAGGTTGGGATATTTGTGGGGTACACTGATATGCCCCACAAATATCATGTGTATTTGCTAGATAGTCGCAAGACTGTTGTGCGACGGGATATCAAATTTCATTAGGAGAAAGCCATGAAGTGTTCACTTGAGAGGGAGCCACACTTGCATGCAGATGAGGAGCTATTAGTTCCTAAATATGAGCCTTAGGATGTGGATCAGCCACAATAGGAGGTTCATGGAGTGGAAGAGACCACTCATGCAACGCCAACCATCAGAGGGCGGAAGCGCACTACAGAAGCTGAGCAACTGGCTCAAGATGCAGAGAGGATTGTAGGAGCACCTACTTCACAGCGCCGACCGAGAGGTCACGGCGGTATCTTTTGGATACATGGATCTTATGAGCAAGTGTATCGTGACGAGCCATCCTCTTTCGAGAAGGCTGCCGGAGGATCGCATGGGGCGATTCCATGGTGGAAGAGTATGATTCGATTGTCGGAAACGATTCGCAGGAGATTGTCCCAAGGCCGGAAGGGAAATCAGTGGTGGGTTCGAGATGGATCTACAAAGTGAAGCAGGCAGCTGACAGGAGTGTGGAGAATTACAAGGCAAGATTTGTTGCCCGAGGCTTCTCACAGATTGAGGGGATCGATTATGAGGAAACCTTTGCACTTGTTGCAAGGTATTCTTCCATACGAACGATTCTTCCTCTCTCAGCGCAGATGGGGTGGCACATTCATCGGATGGATGTGAAGACTGCGTTCCTCAACGAAGTGATTGAGGAGGAGGTGTACATGGGGGCGCTGAGAAGCTTTCGAGATCTTCAACGGCGAGTCGCATGTGTACGATTTCGAGGAAACGTATGGGTTGAAACAAGCACCTCGTGCTTGGTACACACGGATAGATAGTTATTTCACCGGACTTGGATTCTCCAAGAGTGAGGCGGATCCTAACCTATACCAGATTGTGGTGGAGGGTAAGTTGCTGATCATCGTACTTTATGTAGATGATTTGATTTTGACAGGTGATGAGTTGTTGATACTCTCATGCAAGGAGGATATTGGAAAAGAGTTTGAGATGAAGGACTTGGGCCTCCTTCATTATTTCCTGGGATTGGAAATTTGGCAACGCAATGATGGATTGTTTGTTTCTTAGGGTAAGTATGCCTGGGAGATACTGGAGAAGTTCAACATGCATGGCTGCAAGCTTGTTGATACTCCTCTTCCTGGAGGTTGGAGGAAGGAGGATGCTACTTCAGCGGAGGTAGTGGATGCCACTATTTATCGACAGTTGGTGGGGTCTCTTATGTATCTAGTCAATACACAACCCGATATATGCTATGCTGTTAACCAGCTTTCGCATGCTATGGTTAAGCCTACCGAGCTATTTTGGAAGGTGGGGAAGCATGTATTACGTTATTAGGAGGCACATCGAGATATGGATTGTGGTACAGACAGTCGGATGAGGTGAGGCTATGTGGCTTCACGGATGCAGATTGGGCAGGGAGCCCAACGGATAGAAAGAGCACATCTGGAAGGATTTTCAATATCGGGTCGATAGCAGTTTCTTGGTACAACAGGAAGCGGTCAAGTAGCACTGAAGTTTAGGCCGAGTATATGGCAGCGAGTTTGGCTGCATGCGAGGCTATATGGATGAGGAAGATCCTAGTTGGGTTGTTCGGTTCACACTTAGAGCCTACTGTGATTTATTGTGATAATCAGATTTGCATCAAACTCTTGGTTAATCCAGTATTTCATGATAGATATAAACACATTGACATCTGGTATCATCATATCAGATATTGTGTGCAGCGGAGAATCATGTTACTTTCATACATTCCTACGGAGGATCGGGATGCTGATATCTTGACAAAGGCGCTCACCAGGAGAAAAATCGAATACCACAGAAGCAGGATAGGGGTTGAAAATAATCCATATCTTGTTGAGAGGGAGTGTTGATATTGCAACAAGATGATGAGCTTAGTGGAAAGGAGTCGCCTTCACTAAGTGGGCCCACAGGGTATTTTTGTCGCAAAGTCTATTTTTAGACATGTCGATCATATTCTATGAGTTGCGGGATGCTATTGTGGATGGTTGATCAAGTTGGAAAAATAGATGGACTTCTATTTTTATACATATTGCGCAGAATCTATTTTTAGATTGCTAGTCTAAAAATAGATATGTCGAATATTGATAGCTCTTAATAATGTTGTTCTAGTATTATCTTATCCTCTTGGAGCACTCAGTTTGATGCACGGATGTGGCACATGCGGCTAACAGAAGGAATTCTGCAGTTCCTAGGGTTAAGTGGAGCTATTGCATGGAGACTTCAGTTAGAACTCATGTGAGAGAGTTTGGTGGAGTTGATTGAGGAAGTTAATGGAGTTGTGTTCAGTTTAACTAAGTTAAACATAGTTGAGCTAGTTGTATCTAGTCTAACTAAATGATACACTAGTGATAGTGGTGTGAATTAATTATTAATTAATTCACTAATTAATAACTCATTAATCAACTAAATAATACATCATTAACTTCAGTGCATGGACAGTTTCAGTGGAGACCGGTGAAGAGGTAGGTGAAAGAGCAGTGTGACTATCAGTTGTGACTATACTGGTGCATGAGTTTGCACCACACATTGATGGAGATGCCAATGAGGATTGCGCAGTACATACTAGTGGGATTTGAACCTGGATCTCATGATTATCCATATTGGATTGCGCAGTAGAGGCAGGCTAACAGGTGGAGCAGATTGGAGCATGTGTTTTGTATGATCTGAGCTTGTGTAGTGTGTAACAATTGGAGATAGTGCTGAGAGCTTGTGAGGAGTTTGTACTATGATTGTTACATGATCTCTATCATTATAATATACAAATATTTGGGGGTTTTCAACTTTAAGCTTTCCCATAAATCTTGTGTTTATATGTGTGATTGTTTATGGTTTTAATGTGCGCATGCGATTGTTTAATTTCCGCAAATTGATGATCAATAGTAGAAGAGGTTATGTATTATGCATGAAGCTCAAATAGTGTGTGATCAGGATAATCTCGGTGAATAATTTAACAGCTATTCAAATTTCTACATACATATCTTGTAATGTATTATAAATTCTCTCCCTTAGCATTATTGCAAAGTCATCATCAAATGCTTTTGAAAATCTGACCTTTGCAGCAACTACTGGAGGTTTGCAATCATCGGGCATTTTGTGGTAGAATTTATTAAATCGTTTGATAAATTCAGCTACAGGTTCACACTGGTTTATTTTTAACTCTTCAAATTCAGTGAGTAGGTAAACATCATATTTCTTTACCCCCCATTTGTTTTTAAAAATAGTTATGAGTTCATTCCAGGTTTGAATATAATCTGCTCTAAGTTGTCTAAACTAGATCCTAACATGACCTTCTAAGGACTCTACAAATAGTCTCATTTAAACATCTTCATGCTCAACGTTCATATTGTCTGCAAAATCTAAAAAGGTAGCTATATGATCTTACGCTAAAGGGCATGTCTCTCTATTAAATCTTGATAAATGTTTAAGATGTTCATCAGGTAAATTTCCTAAGACGTTAGGGAGAACCAGAGCATCATTACTAGCTTGTATAATGGGTTGAAAAGCCATGGATGGTGAAGTTGATGTTTTTGATGATGAAGATGATGATGAATATCTAGGTGAATGAGTGTTAGAGGGTGGAGGAGAATGGGAAGGAGGAGGAGGTAGTGAATATCTCAAATGGATTTTAACAATTAGTTTTTGAACTGATGGGGTTAAATATTCTTCCTTATATTTGAATAATGGATTGGAATAGATAGAAATTGTCTCTTCTGGTTGATTAGAGTCTAATGGAATGGGATGATAGACTGGAGTTACAAAATCAATGAGCTTAAAGTTGTGCAAATGAAATCCCAATTCTGTTTTAGATGTGGGTGAATCTATGAGGAAGGATGGGACTTGATATGACTCAAGTGGGGTTGCCAACAAAGTCGATTGAAGATCTACTCCTTGTGAATAAATTTCAGCAACTCTAGGAGGTATTTGAGTCAACTTAGGTTGGGATGATAATACTGAATAGGGGTCTACAGATGGAATTTCTTTAGGGTGTAAGGCTGAAGAGGAAGAAGCATAAATGTTCTATTTTCTTTTCAAAGGGGCTTCTCTAACAAGTCTTTCTGGATCTGGTATAGTGTTAACAATCTCAGATTCAGATCTATATCTGGTGTGCTTAAAAGGAGCCAATTTGAAATACTGGAATCGCCAGGTGAAACATTTTTACCTATATCTTTATCCTTTATTCACCTTAAAGGAAAAGAGGAAAAATCGTTGTCCCAGGAAAATTTAGTTTTTACTCTTCATCTCCCCGGAAACTGCGCCAATCTGATGTTATCCTTTGAGATGATTTTGGTAAATAATCATGCCAAATCATCTAAAATGTTTTCTTGTATTTTAAACTATTTTGGAGGATCAATGCATAATATTGATTTTAATCAAACAGTTAAGGTTTTAAATCTTACTGATAATATCAATTATTTAAAGTAAAGGATTCTTGCTCATCTCATACAGTAATTAGGTTTTCATGATTTCAATTAAGTAGAATAAGAAGATATGATTATTAAATATTCAAATTGAACTATTCAATAAACCATAAGCTGGAAAAATTTTAAACATTGTTTAGAAGTTCAACAAAATATATCTAACATCACCAAAATACTGAAAATTTATTGATGAAAGGGATTTATATTAACAGATTGTCAAGCAAGTCATTCTTTATAATAATTATAACTTCAGGAGGAATTATAAGGTTGCTGAAACATAGTCAACCTCACCTAATTATTTTGATGATAATAAAACATATGAATAAACTTAATGACAGAAAACTGGAAAACTCACAGGGAAAACAGAGTTGTACGAGATGAGTTCAGAATCCTGCTTTGTATTATTGATCATCAACAAAACTTATTACAATTTATTTCTACAAAATCTCCTTATACATGGGTGCAACCCTTGATAATTTGTGTGGAGTGTTATTTATACTATCTAAAAAGCTCTTTAAATATCTTAAATGATCTTTACAATAATAGAATAATGAGAATAAAATAAGGAGACAAATTGATGAAGTGTCTTTGTTATTCTGGAGGCTATTGATGATTCGACCTCTTTGTTGGAAATGTTTTCATTGATGGCAAAGGAGAGAAGCAATATAACAGAGTAGCAGAGGCAGCAAGAAGAGAAGAAAAAAAATAGAGTAGAAGAGGCAGCAAAAAGAGAAGCAAAGTAGCACAAAGTGGCAGACAAGAAGCAGAGAAAGAGAGGCAAGAAGAGGGACCATTAGACATGAAGTAAAGAGAAAAATATCGGGAGAAATCTGGGGGGACAAAGTAGAGTTGAGAGAGGAAGGAATAAAACAAATAACAGAGTTTTACAACAGAGCCAGAGATAAACCAATAAACAAATACAGAGGCAGAGCCATGAAATGAAATGGTCGAGTAGCAGAGTAAGGTCACAGAGAGTACAGTGAAATAGAGATAGAAGACACAGAGGTAGAGACAGAGAATATAGAGGCAGAGACAGAGAATACAGAGGCAGAGCCATTAACAAACCAACAGTGAAATGATCACAGGAGATGCGGAACCATGCAGAAAGGGCGGAACCGAGAAGAAAAATAACAGTGGGGTTCTGTGTATATGGGTTAATGCACAATCTGTACATTTAAACGAATAATGGAGGTTAAATAAACAATTGAAGCAAAATTATAAAATGTCGGAACCCTGAGTCAAAGAACAGAACCATGAGGAATAGTGAAGGCGGTTTCAGTGGAAGAAACAACCTGTATCACGCTGCCCTTGAGTGGTAAGATGAATTAACCTTTTTTAATGTGATCTATGTCACTGAGGGCCACATGTCCTAAATCGGTTTTCGAATACATTTTTTTTCGTGTAATTTTGGAGAATTATGTGACGAGCATATAAGTTGGACGATATTGCACGTCATCCGTCGAATGGGGGTCCAAAGCTCAGTTGGTGCGCGAGAGCAGATTGACCGTCCGATAAAAGGAGAAGTTGCAGGGAAGAGAACCAAGGTGTGGGACCTACATTCATAGCTGCGGGGCCAAATATTATACGAAGTCCTGTGTATTGGGTATATTATAAAATTTAACTAACAAGCGGAAGGTAAATAAAAATTCTTTGTGGGCCCGAAGGTCAGCTTTAATTCAAGCCACGGTACAATGTTTGAAAGAGCTTATTTATGCATCAAGGTTGATAGAAACTGAAGTATGAGTACAGTATGGAGGAAGGTGGGCCCGAGAATGACTATATATACTATCACCGGGGTAATTCCAAAAGTTCTGCTATAATGTATGATAGAGAAGGTAATATATGTCTTCATAGTATTGTGAATATGAAATACCTCAAAGGGCGTGCATATAAAGTTTGGATATGAGAATATAAGTTGCGGTGCGCCCAGTTGAATAATCACATTAATGGTTAGGTATTAACCATTGGAGAAAATGTTGAATGGCGGAGGAAGGTAAGTGAAAACATGGTATATGAATATAAGTGTGTACGTTGGGTTAATAAACTTGGAATTGACATGAATCACTATGCTGGGCACACCACATTTATATACCTATGTTGTGGGGCCCGAGGACATGATATAAGTGTTCACTAGGGATTTAAATACGAAAAAAAGGGGTTCATTATAATGTTGAAGGCGTCATATATGCTGATATATGTGTAGTGTGGGACCCCCTACATAAAATTCTGAGAATCTTAACCCAAGCTGGAGGATACACAAATGCTATTCCGAGAATATTAACCCAAGCAGAAAAGTATATATATATATATATATATATATATATATATATATATATATATATATATATATCTGTGTGTGTGTGTGTGTGTGTAGCGCTTTATATACGAAGTACCATAAGGTGGGACCCTCACGAATTGCATCGGAGAATCTTATGGCTGCGAAACATGTTAATAAAAGTTTCGATGGCGATTGCAAACCCGATATGTTTTAAACGATGATTCTCATATTTGCTTGAGTTCCGGCTTAAGTACATAGGAGTGATTCATCACATTGGAAGTAAAAGTGTGATTTAACAAGCTGTTGAATATTGCGATCGCGATGGTGCGATCCAACCTCAACCGTTGGATCATTAAAGATTGCAACCGTTGGATCTAAATAAAGTTAGAGTGGGGTTTACAGTGACCCATCGCATCGGCAGAGATTCAAACACATAAATTTAAGATTTTCCTTTGTGAAAAACCTTCGATGGGCAAAAGAAATTGTAACACAGAATATTGAAATGCTGAAACATTATATGGTGGGGCCTTGGCTAATCACATTGGAGAGTTCCAATCGCATCAGTGCAGTGAAGTGCAGTGAATAGTGAATCATCGCATCCAAGTAAAGCAAAACATTAGAACCCACCATTGAAAGTTCTGATTGCGATCAATCGCATCGGAACCATCGCAAGAGGTGTAATCGCATCGGAACTTAAGTAAAGATCGATTAGATTGAACAGAAAAGGATTTTTATATATTAAAAGGGTCCATTATGATTATATCACCGAAAATCATTTGTTTTATTTTGAAAAAGAATTTTATGTGTTAAAACGCCTTTATTATTACGCTGAGAGTTGAAGTGCATTATATAAAAAGCACAGCTACATATATGCAATAGTTACACCAAGGCAGTGAATAGGAGAGCAAGCAGAGCTGAAAAAGACAGACACGGTCACATAAAAGACAAACACACAGTGATCCAAAACTGAATGGGTTGATTTGTAATCCATATTGTAACTGAATGTAAATGTTTTTGATCGGTTTATATTGTTTGTGATGCACTGGCAAGTCTCCGTAGGAAATAAAACTCCATTGTAAAACTAAAATTTGTATAAATTTCTGAAATTTTCTGAATGAGCTGGATAAAGAAGTGAGGAGGCAGAAGGCAAAGAGTCAGGGCTATTCACTTTGAATTCCCTGTGGAATACAAACTATTATGAGGCAAACTATATAAATCATATCACATTGATATGCAAAAAGAGGTTAGAGAATTCAAAGTATGAAGAATTAAGGCAAAGAAGATAAGAAAAAGGAGGAGTAGAAAGAGATGCTACAGAACGAAGCTAATATCTAGGGTAAATCAGCAAATATTTTCTTTTGATAGAATGAGGAAGTTGGAGCTTCCCTATCAAGTTGAAGCTTGATAGATGTCAGTTGTAGTTGACTGAGGTTGGAGCCTCCTGTAGGTTGGTGCCTGTAGAAAATCAGTGGTGAGAGGGAGTTGGAGCTTGCCTTTGCATCACAACAATAATAAGATGTGGTTTGCTCCCTTGATTGGTTTCCACTTATATCTGCTATTTCTGTGTGTGTTTCCTATGTGTTGATATGTTCTATCCAATCTGCTTAATTTTTTCTACTCTCATAATAAGTTTGGTGTCACATTAACTTAATACTTGCTGCTACATATTAAGACTGTTCACATATTAAGTTGGTTATAAAATTAAGTTGTAAAAATTCTTGATGAAAAGTTTTAAAAAGCTCATGTACGTGTTAAACTGATTCACCCCCCCCCCCTCTCATGTTAAACTGATTCACCCCCCCCCCCCCCTCTCAGTTTAACTAAGGATTCAACAATTGGTATCAGAGCTGGTTCCTTTAGTACCAGTTTAACCACTAAAAGGAGATCCTAGGTCCCCAGGATGGCTAGTCAAGAAGGAAGCTCAACCAATAAAGCCCATTTTTTTACCGGTGCTAACTATGCCTTCTGGAAAATCAGAATGAGAGCATACATAATGTCTCTAGGAATAGAATTTTGGGCTGCTGTGGAATTTGGATATGCCCCAAAGGTAACTGACTCAAAGAAAGAAGCTAAACAAGATTTTTTAGCCAATGCAAAAGCCATGAATGCAATCCTAAATGGACTGTGTGAGGTATAATTTATCAAAGTAATGCACAGCAAGAATTCCAAAGAGATGTGGGACACTCTAGAGAACATCCATGAGGGAGACAAGAAGGTGAAGACTACCGAACTTCAAGTTTATAGAGCCCAATTTGAAAATTTAAAAATGAATGATGATGAAGATATTGCCCGCTTTTTCTTAAGGGTTTCAGAGATAGTAAATAACATGAAAGCTCTAGGGGAAACCATAAAAGAAGCTGTGATTGTTCAAAAGATTCTGAGATCTCTTCCACCCAGCTTTAACCCCAAGGTTTCTACCATAGAATAAACAGCTAATTGGGAAACCTTGACCATGAAATAGTTACTTGGAAATCTAACAGCCTATGAGATGAGATTCCCACAGAAGAAGCCAAGTGCGAGGGAGGCAACCTTTAAAACAGAGAAGAAGAAATAAGAAAAGGAATATATATGATCTTGCTCTAATGAAGAAGAGGCCAAATTTGTCAAGAAACTGGATAGAGGCTTAGGTAAATATAAAGGTAAACTTCCATTCAAATGATTTAACTTTGGAAGAGTTGGACACTATGTTGCTAAGTGTCCTCATAAGAAAGCAAGGAATCAGGCTCAAGAATCAGAGAAAACTACATCAAGGAACTGGAAGAAAGGAAAGAAATTCAATAGAAAATCTTTCTATGCTCAACAAGACAGGAGTGCATCTGAAGACTCAAATGAACCCTCAAGTGAAGTAGGAACCTCTGAATTTTTATTGATGGCCATAGAAGAACTTGAAGGACTCCTTCTAGAAGATGAAGAAGAAGGTGAAGTTGATCTTGAGGGGGAGCTAAGAAGTGCCCTGGAGGAGATTGACAGACTCAAACTGAAGTGCAGAAAACAAAAAGACATTCTCCTCAAGTGTGTAAGAGAAGAACAAAATTTAGAAGTCCTCATGCAGCTGAAATTAGATCTTGAAGAAGCCAAGAAGATAGAAGACATGTTACTTAAGAAAATCAAGGAGAAAACTCAGGAACAAGAGAAGTTGGAAGAAGAAGTAGTATGTCTGAGGAAGAAATTAGAAAATTACCAAAGGAAAGTGTCTATAAATTCTTCTCAAATGACAAGCTCTAGTAAGTTGAACAAAATCCTGGATGCTCAAAGATCTCCTCTGATAAAAACTGGGATAGGATATGAAGGAGAATCAAGTAAAGGCAAAGAAAAGGAAAAAAAAATATTATTTTTGTAAAAGCAAATAAGGCTGATGAAGCAGCTCAAATGATTCATACAAAAGAAGAAACATGCAATGAAGGAGACAGAAACCAGAAGGAACCTCTAATAACAAAGAATGAAATAAATACTCAGCCAACAGAAAAAGGCTCATATACCTCTGAGTATGTCAAATTTGGAAGCCATCAAAGGAGATTCTTCCCTCCTATGAAAAATGCCACCTTTTATGCCTGCCACAAGCTGGGACATATTGCTGCATACTGTCGTACAAGGAGGAGTAATTCAAAACAACAAAGGATGCAAACAGTGAAGAGATTGTCTCAAGAAAAAAAATGGAGAAGACAACCTCACATCAGGTATGCAAATTGTTTCTATGGTTACTATTTTTATTGTAAGGAATTTGTCCATAAAATCATTGAGTGCAGAAAATATGGACAAAGAATGATGTTCAACACCTCAAGGAGGTTTATGAATCATGGATATTTTACTCATACTCACAATTCTGCAAAAATTATGATCAAATGTTGTGTATGTAATAAAATTGGACATATGCCTTCCAAATGTCCTCTCAGAGAATGTGGTTCATCATCTCACAAAAGGTACCAAACAAAAGGATGCTTCCAGTGGAAAAAGAAGGTGAATAAATGTGACCTGGCTCTAACTGCTCAAGACCTGAAAAGCCAATGGTATTTGGACAGTGGCTGCTCAAAACATATGACTGGAGATAGAAGCAAGTTTATAACCTTTGATGAAAATAAATATGGAAATGTTACTTTTGGAAATGAAAAAGTAGGGAAAATCAAAGGAAAAGGCTCAATCAGTCTAGATAATGGTAGAGGAAAGGCCCAATATGTACTATTTGTGGATGGGCTGAAAGCAAATCTGCTGAGTGTCAGTCAAATGTGTGATAAAGGTTGTGAAGTTCTTTTTAGAGCACAAGACTGTGAAGTCAGATCAAGCACCACAGGAAAAAATCTAATCAAAGGTGTTCGAACATAGAGTAATGTCTACATAGTGAAAGAAGAGAATGAAGCATGCCATCTTAGCAAACTTGAGGAGTCATGGTTATGGCATAGGAGATTGGGACACCTTAAATTCGACCATATCATCAGACTGAGCAAGAAGAAAGCTCTCAGAGATATGCCAGTAATAAAAATGCCTTCAAATACCATATGAAAATCTTCCCAATTGGGCAAACATACCTGGAAAACCTTTAATACCAAAGATGAGCTATCAACAAGTAGGCCACGTCAGCTTGTACACATGGACCTATGTGGACCTTCAAGACTAAAACACCAAGTGGAGAATCCTACTTCATGCTGATAATAGATGATTTCTCAAGAATGACATGGGTTGTGTTTCTCAAATACAAGTCGGAAGCACTTGAGAAATTCAAGATATTCAAAGCATTGGTAGAAAATCAAACAGGATGCAAGCTAAAATGCATCAGATCAGACAGAGGAGGTGAATTCACAGACTATGAATTTGCAGACCTATGCAATGAACATGGGATAAAGCAACAATTTACTATTGCAGGGACACCTCAACAGAATGGAGTGGCAAAGAGACAAAACAAGCCTATACAAAAAATTTCCAGAGCCATGATGCAAGAGAGTAACATTCCTCAAACCTTCTGGGCAGAATTAGTACACACAGCTGTGCATATTCTAAAAAAATCTCATTTAAGACCAAACAGTGACAACACTCCTTATGAACTATTGCATGGTAAACCAGCATCAATCAAGCACTTTAGAGTCTTTGGAAGCAAGTGTTACATAAAGAATAATGATGAAAATCCGGGGAAGTTTGATGCAAGAGCAGATGAAGGAATATTTTTAGGATATTCATCCAAGAGTAAAGGTTACAGGTGCTACAACAAGACTCTTCGGAAAATTGTGGAAAGCATTGATGTAAGATTTGATGAAGAACTACCAAACAAGACAAGTAGTACAGACTGCAGCAATCCTCCATAAGATTATGAAGAAGAGAACCAAGGTGATGATGAAATAAGCAAGAAAGTAGAAGATGTTGAACTGAGCTTGAAAGCCCCCTTAAGATACACTCAAAAGAACCATCCAGAAGATCAAATCATTGGGGACAAGAGTGTGGGAGTCTAGACAAGAAGACAACTAACTGAACAGACAAAAGAGGTATACATAGCTATGTTATCACAAATAGAACCAAAGAAGTTTGAAGAAGCCAGCAAGGAAAAATATTGGGTGAATGCTATGAATGAAGAATTGGACCAAATTGAGAAGAACAATAACTGGGAATTAGTTCCAAGACCCACTGCGAAAAATGTCATAGGCTCAAAATGGATATTCAAGAATAAAATGAATGAACAAGGACAGGTAATTAGGAATAAAGCTAGACTTGTATGCAAGGGATATTCACAAATTGAAGTTCTTGATTATGATGAATCATTTGCCCCTGTAGCCAGAATGGAAGCTATCAGAATGTTTATGGCCTTTACATGCTACCATGACTTCAAGGTATATCAAATGGATGTGAAATCTGCCTTCCTGAATGGAGACCTAGAAGAAGAATTCTACATGGAACAACCAGAAGGATTATCATTAACAGATAAATAAGACTATGTGTGCAGACTAAAGAAGGCTCTATATGGGCTGAAACAAGCTCCTCATGCTTGGTATTCAAGGATGGATAAGTACTTGCAAAAACAAGGCTTTAAGAGAGGAGGAGTAGACAACAATCTATACATAAAAGCCCATGAAAATGAACTCCTGATTGTTGTAGTATATTTTGATGACATTATGTTTGGAAGCAACAAAGATGAGTTAGCAAAAGGGTTTGCTGAAGAGATGAAATCAGAGTTTGAGATGTCTATGATTTGAGAGCTCACCTTCTACTAAGGACTTCAAATTTAGCAAAAGAACACAGGTACATTCATCTCACAAGAAAAATACTTAAAAGAGATGTTGAAAAAGTTCAAAATGGAAGACTGCAAACCTGTGTAAACTCCCATGATCACTGGATGCAAGCTATGTGCTGATGATGGATCTGCTGATATGGATCAAAGAATTTACAGATCCATGATAGGAAGTCTACTATACCTAACAGCATCTAGACCAGACATTATGTTGGCAGTAGGACTTGTGGCTAGATATCAAGCAGCACCAAAACAAAATCACCTTCTAGCAGTCAAAAGAATATTCAGATATTTACAAGGAACTATACAGTATGGGCTATGGTATCCAAAGGGAAAGAGCTTCACTTTGACAACATATACAAATGTAGATTGGGCCAGTTGTGTGGATGACAAGAAAAGAACAAGCAGAGGTGCATTCTACTTGGGAAAAATCTGGTGGCATGGCTAAGCAAGAAACAAACATCTATCTCTCTATCTACAGCAGAAGCAGAATACATAGAAGTAGCAACATGTTTCACACAAGTCATGTGGATGAAACAAACCCTCCAAGACTTGAAGGTAAGCATTGATGAACCTATCTCTATCAAATGTTATAATACAAGTGCAATAAGTATCTCAAAAAATCATGTACTTCATTCAAAAACTAAACACATCCCAATCAAGTACCATTTCCTAAGAGAACAAGTAGCACAAAAGGTAGTGAAGTTGGAATATGTTCCAACAAAAGAAAAAACGATAGACATATTCACAAAACCTCTTGCTAGAGAGCCATTCAAATATCTAAGAGACAAACTAGGGGTAGTGTCTTCAGATGCTACTCTCTGACAGAAAAAGAAATCTTCATTCCAAGGGGAGAACAGAAAATAAGACATCATTCCACGGAGAGATCAATCAACAAAGAGAATCACAAAAGAGCCAGAGCAACATAGCAGGGCATGAAACAGGTCCCCAAGATCAGAGTAAAATGGACAAGATTTAAAAGCACATTGGGAAATGGGAAACCCTTTGCCATTGATGTCAAAGGGGGAGGAAAAGAAAGTAACAAAAGAAAGGGCCCTAAAAGGCAAGAAGAGGAAGTGTATTGCCATCAATTCCAAAGGGGGAGACTGTTGGAAATGTTTTCATTGATGGAAAAGGAGAGAATCAAAATAACAGAGTAGCAGAGGCAACAAGAAGAGAAGCAAAATAGCAGAGTAGCAGAGGCAGCAAAAAGAGAAGCAAAGTAGCACAAAGTGGAAAACAAGAAGCAGAGAAAGAGAGGCAAGAAGAGGGACCATGAGACATGAAGTAAAGAGCAAAATATCAGGAGAAATCTGGGGGCACAGAGTAGAGTTGAGAGAGGAAGGAATAAAACAAATAACAGAGTTTTACAGTGGAGCCAAAGATAAACAAATAAACAAATACAGAGGCAAATCCATGAAATGAAACGATCGAGCAGTAGAGTAAGGTTGCAGAAAGTACAGTGAAACAGAGACAGAAGACACAGAGGCAGAGTCATTAACAAACCAACAGTGAAATGATCACAAGAGATGCGGAACCGAGAAGCAAAATAACAACGGGGTTCTGTGTATATGGGTTAATGCACAATTTGTACATTTAAATGAAGAATGGAGGTTAAATAAAAAATTGAAGTGAAATTATAAAATACCGGAACCTTGAGCCACGAGTAAAAAATGATGAAATTAGTGACTAGGTGACTAAAAAAGTTAGTCACCACAATTATATCAAGTGAATTACTACTAAATTTGAGAAATTTTAAGTGACCGAACTAAAAATGACTGACTTAAATGACTAATTTAGTTTAGGGATAAAATATATGACTATATAATAAGTGACCAAACTAAAAGCAACTAATTAAAATGACTAATTTAGTCTAGGACTAAAATATATGACTAGATAATAAGTGACCAAACTAAAAATGACTAACTAAAATGACTAATTTAATCTAGGACTAAAATATATGACCAAATAATAAGTACAACAAGTATATGAATTAGTCATTTATGTTAGTAATTGTTAATTGTGTCACTCTAGAAATGAAAAATTGCAATTTTGATACTAAAGTGTGATTTGGCTGAATTTTATTAGTTGCAGTGTATTTTGGTGGCCCAATGGGAAGCTTCCACGTGGCCCAACTAGAGGCCACCATGTGGTGCCTCCACATTGGCTAAAAAATTGTTAAAGGTCGAAAGACCTTCGCAGGAATATTCAAACCAACGACCTGCCATAACAAACTCCAAAGCCTTACTATCTCACCTATTGGTGGTTCTCAACCATAATGTCTGTCACTTATATTTGAACGACATGTATGGGCGCGTTGGGAGGAGGGGTCGAGTGGTGAGCTCTGACCCCTAGTCATATCACACCCACAGGACCTGTCGCAGAGGCGGACTGAGTAAAGGAGCATGGAAAAACCCCAACTCCTAGTCATTTTCATAGCCCATGTTCACTTAGTCATGTTCACAAACCCACATATTTTAACTATAAGAAACTTTTTATTATTAATACTCTCTCTCTCTCGCTCTCTCTCTCTCTCTCTCTCTCTATATATATATATATATATAATTCATGGATATAGTTGCAATATTCATGCATGATTTCAAAATATATTTTCACTGATCTTTTATTCTTAGGATTTGTAGGAAAATTATCTAAAAATAAAATCTTTGAAGATAGCTTATACTCTAGTTAATAACATATTTACCATAATTTAATTTCTAGTATAATTTGAGTAAATATTTGCATAAAAAATGGATATGAATACCTAAGGAGGGTTACTTCCATAATTATTTATGTGTTCCTTAACACTTATGTAAAAGTAAAACTATAAATGTGTAGTTTTATTAGTAGTTACTACCCACCAAGTAAATAATTTGTCCACTTCACTTTTTTTTTTTTATTTAAAAAAAAATCTATATAGAATTGTAAACATATCTATATAAAATTATATTTTACTATTGAGTGTTATTAATTTAAAATATATGTAAATAATTATAAACATTCAATTTCTAAACTATCCAATTTTATAACAATCTAAAAAAATTTAACATGCCAATCAATATAAAATTCTATTTTCCAATTAAGTATTTTCAATTTAATCTATATAGAATTCTATTTTCCAATTAAATATTATTAATTTAAAATAAAATATATGTAAATAATTATAAATATTCAATTTGGTAATTAACTGAAAATAAAATTAGCCTTCCAATCTATATAAGATTCTATTTTCCTTATTGAATGTTATTAATTTAAAATATTTTTAACTAATAATAAATATTCAAATGTGTGGGCGCCATAATGAATATCCTTTCAATATATGAAAATTAAAAGGGCGCCATAGTGAATATCATTTCAGAAAAACAGTGTTCTCCGCCCCATTCGACCATTTCAGAAAAATAGTGTTGTCCGCCCCATTCGACCTCTTCAATTATCTAGGGTAAACATCGATGAAAACCCCAAAAATAACAAAATAAAGAGCAAGAGGTTGGATCACGCTGGAGGAAAAGGAGAATTTACAGCAAAGGGAAGTAGAGTACTAGTCCAGAGAATTGGGCACCACTGTAAATACATGGGTGCAACCTAACGTAAGTGGCGAGGGACTAGCAACTCATGGGGGGCACAACGCCGCACTCATTGATCACCGTCTATTTATATTTGGAGGTTTTCGAAAAGCTCAAGATGAATTTGAAGAGATATATTACAATGGCCTTTACATACTAGACACAGGTAATCCACTCTGTTCTCCTCTATTGTTTATGCAGGGTTATGAAATTTAGTTGGTTGTTGAAAATTTCATTTCATAAATTGATTTGTGGATGCATGTTGATGTTCCCTTCGATGGTTTATTTTTGGATTATTTTACATTTATGCTGGTTTGCTACCACACAAATGGCGTAGCACACATTGAAATTTAATTACATTGTTGGAAAATATATCTTTGTATTGGTAGGAGGTATGTCTTTTTATATCTTTTCCTCTTTTCTTTTAAGATTATGCAATTTAAAAAAAAAAAATTAACAATCTCTTTCCTAGTTTTTGGATGTTTTGGTTCTACTTCTATGGTTACTTGTGGCATTAAGGTTTATTTATCATTTTCTGTGCGGAGATAGGGCCAATTTAATAACTGGATGTTGAGATCTCAAAGACTTTTTAGATCTATGGCGAATGCTTCAACAAACCCTAATCTAGCCAAAAAAAAATCTTGACAACAATTTAATAATGATCACACTAGAGATGAACCTATCCCATGAGCTTGAAAAACTTAAAAAGAAACTCAACACAAGATTGAAAAGTTCACTGTACAACCACAAGTGCTTAAGAAGATCATAAGGATTTTTAAGATTTACAGTTTACACTTCAACAAAGCCTAATGCATCCAAACAAAAAAAATTAACACTTTAATAATGATCACACTACAGATCCCTGGATGCGGGTGAATATACAGGCCTTGCTGGAAGGCCACATAGCCTCTCCGCTTTAATGTAGCTGGCCTCACCATGAGGCGGCACCTGCTTCAGGTGCGAGAGACTTAAATAACCTTAGCTAGTTGATGGCCTCATTCATTTCTAGAAATTCACTTTGGTGTACTGAGAATTCAATTCTGCCTCAACTGCTTCGCTGCATTCACTGGCCTTTTATGGGCAATGGTGCCATCTCCCCCTGCATTCTTCATGCACCTCCATCTGGTTCTCTCTCAAGATTGCTTTTCAAGTTCTTGTTCTCTGTTATGCTTGTCCCCATTGTGCATCTGATGCTCACGCCATCATCCATCAGCCCTCCGCTCATCTGTTTCACTTTGCTACGCATCCGTCCCCTGCTCATCAGTCTCTTTCTTCTCACTGTGTCCCTTGCTTTCATCCCTAGCACTCCACAGAAATCATGCCTCGCCACCATCGTATGCGTTTCCGCAGTGGTGGTGGTCGTGGTGGTCCCTCTTGCCCTCCAATTCCGCTCTTGGCAAAATGCATTGTGGCTTTCTCAGTGGCCTTGGATGCACTGAAGGTTTCAGACCCCCAGATTTTTTAAGCCCATCTCTCAATTTGAATTCCAAAAATTCAACAAGACAATTCCAGCTCTGGTTCTAGGAAGAGGTCGAGAAAATCCACACTCTCTTGCTCTTCTTCCCCAATGCCCAGAAAAATCGTGGCCCTACCTGTCAAAACCCTAGAGGAAACCTCTTATAGCATGGGCAGCAACTCTGCTGAAGGCGTCAGGCAACTTGACAATGCGGAAGACAGGCGCTTGCTCCACCTCCATGCTGGAGTTGGCTCCTCTTCTCTCCAAGAAGGAGGAAGCTCTCTCTGACGATGGGTGCTACGTTGTGGAAGAAACTCTGCATATGCAACAACAAGACACAAAGGACCAGCTTCAGTAGTGCCATCGCTCCTTTGTCTCTAGTATTTTCAGGCCTTGCTATAGTTTCTTTGCTTACTTTTCTTATGCACAGTGATCTTAGTTTTATGACTACTCTATCAACAACTGGTTTCCTCATCTGGGGCAGCTCCTCCTATGTTTTATGGTACTCTATATTAGTTGGTTTCCCCCCTGGGGCAGCTCCATTTCTGATTTTTTGAACTATCACTGTGAGCTGGTTTCCCCCTAAGGGGCAACATGACAGTACATTTTTGTACTATATCATAGAAATTAGTCTTATTCAAAAAAAAAAATGATCACACTACAGATGAACCCATAACATCAGATTGAGAAAGAAATCCAACATAAGAGAAAAGATCACCATCCAAACATAAGAACTCAAGAAGAGAGTGCTATAGGTAAGTTGCACCGAGGATTTTTTCAATTAAACAACTTGAATAAATGATTTAATGTTGAAAATGTAGCGAGCAAGGAATTTTGGCTTGTGCCTTAGCTAGTGAAGACCTCGAATTTTCCTCATGAGTTAGACTTCAGTTAGGATGAGTTATTTCTAGTTTACTATAATAATCATCAATTTAGCATGCGTGGAGTTTGAGCTTCAGTTATAAGAGGAGTTTTCATCTATTTAACTACATGATTGGGTGGCAGTTATGAGTTCAGTTAGATCATGTTCGAGCTTCAGTCTTGATTGAAGGACGAACGAGTTAAGAACTCCAGTGTTGATTGGAGGGAGAAAGAGTGACTCTCTCAGTTAACTCACTAATTAAAAACTCGAGTTCTAAATTTGAAATAGCCTAATTTACTATTTAGCATGGATCGAATATATAAAGAGAGGAAAAATACACGAGGAAAGGAAAAAATTTTCATGCACAAAGGTTTGTGTGACAAGACATCTCACGAGTTTGTGAGAGGAGCCTTGATTCTGCAGAGTGTAGGAATTGTGTCCTAAGAAATAGGAGGAACAAGAGCGCTAGGGAATAAGAGATTGATTGTGTGCAGAGCTTGTGTCCTAAGCAGTAGTAAGTCACAAGTGTGAAATATTAAGGAGAAGAGAGTAGGGTTTGCAGAGCAAGTCAAGGCGGCAATAGAGGATCAATTGTGTGCAGGAACCGAGATCAAGTTGTGATCAAGGAAGGCCAAGATCAATTATATTAGCTGAGATTTTTGTGAGAAGAAGAACACTTTGTCAAGAGAGACATATTGCTTTGTAATAGATCCAAGTGCTTAAGAACAATCAATAAAATAGCCACATCAAGGAGGAAGATTTTCCCTGTTGGGTTTCCTGAAAAAAAATAAGTGTGTCTTTTGTGTGATTGTGTCTTTGTTGAGAAATTCTGAGTTTAACCCTGGCCAGATGCTGCATATAGTGTTTTAGTTGCCTTTCCTAATCACACACATTCCAATATACCAGGAAAAAGTAAATAAATCAACTTACTTCACCAAGCATCGTCCAAGATATACCATAAGCATCCATGAAAAGAGACCACACAATTTCCAATTGCACCCAAGAAAGAAAAGTCACTTAGCTCTTCCATCCATAGCCAAATTGTAAGAGAGAAAAATCACAGAAATTTTAGACCTTCTAAGAGATTTCTCCCCCAAATCCAACCATGATAAAATGAAAGGAAAGCACCTATATTTATAGAGGAGGTGCTCAATTTTCCTCGCAGTGAAATATTATTTTACTAAGCTAAAACCCCAATTCTAGCTTAAGGAGGTGCAAAGGCCCTCTTGTATAATTAATTAATGAAAATTACATGAATTTAGGGGAATTCATGCCACATGTACAATGATGAAGGGGAATGATCCATCACAAAGTGCCCATCTCCATAAATGAAGGGGATGAAGGGCTTGTTGGCATGGCATCCAACCTCCCAAGGCCCATCAACAACATAGCTTATCTAAGAAGTCTTTAAATCTGCCCACCAAAAGCCTCTAAAGTGGGCAGGCAACCCCAAAAATTCTCCTCCAAGGTGGGTACAAGGGCTCCCAATGCCATTGACTAAGTGGGAGAGGGGGACCTTCAAGTTTCTCCACAGCTGTAACAAATCCTCCACTAAACAAGGGAGTTCCACCTCCAAATGTCTTTCAAAGTGGGCAATAAACCCTTTTTCTCTGATATAGGCTCATGTACCTCCAATAAATGTCTCTTCAAAGGGTGTATAGACCTTCAAAATATTTATTATAAGGGTCACAAAATTGTTATGAAGTGGGCACATGGCTCACAAAGCAAGGCAGAGGAATGACCAAAGGGAAAACTACGCCTCCAAGATTCCTCCAAGTGTAGAGTGCTTCAAAGTGAACTCATCTGGCTCCTTTAAAGGTGGGAAAACTCGTCCACTGGGTCCTCATAAGCTGGGTTGAGCACCCCATTTCTTCCATGTGTCTGTTGTGCAAATAAATGGGCTCTTCAATAGGAAATTCCCCATAGGATGAGAAAATTACTCCTAGCAATGGTCACAAGAATTTACACGCACACGTAAGCCCATCATAAATTTCATTTCACATGTGTACAAATCACCTTAAATAAACGTTGGTTCCAACAAAAAAATTTGATTTTGGCCCAAATTTAGGTTGTCCTCCCCCCCCTCCTTTAATTTTCTTTTTTAATTCCAGTGCACAAACCTATATATATTATACACAAGAGAGATACCTTACACCAATTAATTCTCTTGGGCAACTTCTGCTTTGAAATTAGGCGTTATTCTCTGTATACTTTTCCTCCCTACAAGTTCCAATTTAGTTCAGGACTTGGTTTATGATTGCAGGCAGAATTTCTGTGCTGTCCTATTTACATTTGCATGCCATGCTCAAGGTCTCTTTTCAACCTCTACTTCTGTAGCTGACAGCGTTCCAAAAGATGCACCTATAGCCATCATGTTAGTTGTCTTCCCAAATTATTTGAACTCTAGTGATCATGTGTTTGGGAGTTTTAGTTGCTTGATGCCGAGTGTCATTGAAATAGGATGGGACTGTAATGATTTCATTCGAGATAGACTTCCCTGTATAGGCTTACAAATTTACACTCCTCTTGTCTTTGTCAAGATGAATCCTTAATTAGAGAGGCCCATCATCTACTGACCAAACTACTGACCACATATTTCACTCTTTTTGCCATTATTAGAGAGGCCCATCATTTCTCTTTGAAAATATTTTGTTGATTTGTTGACTTTTGTAAGGCATTTGACTCTGTCATGAGAGAGGCATTGTTTTAGAGGTGATACGGCATTGGCTTCTATCATGAGACTATATTATTTAGTGCTTGGTCATTTCTGCACTATTGACATCTTCGTAGACTACCTTAGGAGTATTATAGAGGTCAAATAGGAATTCCCTCTCTCACTAATTCTCTTTGGGTTCTATATCGATGAGATGGACTCCTTTCTTAGGAGCACATATAGGATGGTGTTGATTGTCTTCTACCCGATGTCTTGATCTCCTTGCTTTTAGTTTTCAATAACATGATCCTCTTGGCACCTCACCTAAGGGGTTGTAGAGACAAATTGAGGCCTTCTCCAACTCTTGTGATCTTTGATAGTTGAAATTTGAACTTAGTAAGACTAAGATTACGATCTTCACATGTCTCAACATGCTCTCCTTGACTACCATTTTTACATTGGAGGGGATGGGATTCATATTACTACAACCTACACATACTTGGGGGTCAGATCTTAGGGGTCTAGCTTAGCTTGAGGCATGCTTTCTAGCTCCAAATTAATAAGGAAAATGGTTTTCTTGGCTAAAGAGATAGTGCTCTAGGACATCTCTTTCAAGATGCACTTCTTTGGACATGATCATTAGAGCCATGACCCATTATGGCTTCAAGGTCTGGGGACCTAGCTTGCTTTGGGTTGATTGGGATAGGATAGAGAGATTCTAAACCCTTATATAATGATGCTTCATCTACTGCTAACATGCAATTCCTCAATCTATCATCTAGGTGGAGTTCAGGGTATTGCTTCAATAGACCCCTCCTTAGTGTAATTGTTGTGGGTTCTTCTTAATTGCTTCAGTTAGTGGCCGTTTCTATCAATCAACTTGCCCTTTTTAGGTAATATTTGGACACTCTAGGTCAGCTCCTACTATCTAAATGTGACTTAACCTCGGAGATTAGAGAGGATATCTACAAAATACATCAAAATCACTCGGATTTCCCTCCTTGAGGGCATTTTCTTGAATAAGTCATTTTATTATTTTGAGTGCTTTATGTAGCTAAGTGAATCTTATCGTTAGGCCTATCTATACTATTAGACATTGGATGCACAACCTTAGTATTCCCCTTGGTTCATTCAGAGTGGGCTCCCACTAGCTTTGGTTTGAGATAGCTCACTGCATCACACACCTCAAAGGGAGTTTTCAGCTATGTGACTTACAAGAGATCAAGTTGGGGAAGAACATTGTCTTCAAATGTTCCATCTATTAGGAGATAGCACTGTTACATATTTATTGGATATATTATTGACTGATAACACTTGCTGTGTGGTTGTTTTTTCATGACTCACATATTTTTCATCACTTTTAAAGTTTTGTTTGTTGCCTAGAGTCTATAGCCCAGGGACTAGGAACTAGGCCTTGCCTAGCTTTCCATTTTAAATCTTAAAAGAAAAAAACAATATCATTTTGCAAATCTATTTTTTTAGCATTTGAAGGACAGATCTGTAGGCTTATCATGGATTCCTCCCTTATGTTGGAGGAGAGCTAGCCTTATGTGAGAAGGATGATCACCAAGGTGACAATGTGTGATGTCCTCAAGTATCTTTGGGGTTTGTAGTTGATAATTGAATCTATATTTTGAAGCACATATTTTAGAGGTAGCAATGAAGTGCTTTTCCCCTTGGATTGATGGAATGATTTTGTCCCAACAACTTTGCAAATGCTAAATTTCTATTTTGTCTTATATCATTTTTAAATGCCTTTCTCTTTCACGACAATACCATTCAACAACCTTGAGGGCTATGGTTGACAATATTCTGAATCCTTGCAAACCAACATCCCTGTGGAAGTGTTAATGGTTTATTTTTTGGATCTCTTTCTGAAGATATTATCAACCACCACATGTTAGTTGTTTTGAATAAATAACATGAGAATCTACATAAATAAGATAGAAATAAATAACTCTTTTATAATGTAAATGATACTATGTAAAGACCAACTTAATTTTGCATCAAAGTTACTCGTTTGATGACATGCATGCCATAGTTAAGAGGTTTTGATTGGTCAAATGTTGTGAGTTAATGAGATTTTCTTGACAGGTTACACCAAAAACTTGTTTCTAAAACATTTGAGGCACGCTAAGGGGTATAGAGATTCAGAAAAGTTCTTTCTATTCTTATTTACTCAAGTAGAGGACCTGTAATTATTTTGGCAGTTCATCTTAGCATAGATGATAAGAAACATAATATGATATTTACTAATATTTTTGTAAAGAATATATGGGTGGAAAGAATTTGGCATATTTTAGAAGCCTTTCTCTAAATCACTTCATTTGATTGGCTAGTCTGAAGGGGTTTCTAGCATCCAACTTTTTTGCCTATCTCACCATATTGGGTGAAATCGACTAAGCCATAAATACCCTCTCCAATGGGAACATTCTTTGTTTCAATTTCAAATGAGAATGTATCACTAATTTGAGACATATAATTGACTTATAAAACACTAGATTCAGTGCCAACATTTTCCACTTTATCATCTCCTCATTGGAAACAAAAGACAATTTTACAAACTGTTCAAGATCAGTATTTTCAGTAGAATACCTATCAACATGAAGACTATTATGGTGAATGCAACTATGAAGTGGTAAATACATACAATATGATAAATATTTAGATACATCCTTAGATCCTTCAACATAAAATAAGTGCCCTGATCAAGCATACATCCATGGACCACCACCCATATTTCCCTCCAAGTCCCAATTGGTTATCAAAATAATCTTAATTTTACCCAACATCTCAAGCATAAACAACGGAAGAACCTAGAGCTACAACTGGGGATGATTGTTCGACAGATATGCACTTGCCTCTAACATAAATGAGATGCATTCCATTGCTTGGTAATATTACCATCAATGCCAAAATCAAAGGCAAAACCAAATGCCAGAGATACAAAACCACCCATTTCAATTTTCAATTGATCTAGATGCAATCCAAAAGGAAGCAGAAATA
Source organism: Pinus albicaulis (assembly GCA_034641835.2). Classification (NCBI taxonomy): domain Eukaryota; kingdom Viridiplantae; phylum Streptophyta; class Pinopsida; order Pinales; family Pinaceae; genus Pinus; species Pinus albicaulis. The sequence goes on from CM076572.1 coordinate 911,278,908, forward strand.
AATCTTCTTCTTGTGCCTTCTTCCCCTAGTGTTTCTCCTGATTCATTGAATCCATTGCTTTCTCCTTCTCTCTTACACCATTTCTTTAGAAATTCAATTGTCCCCGCCTTATCAAGGCTCTGTGCTTTCAATTTTTTTTAAGCAGAAACATATATAGTAAGTGGAATGGTAGTTAAGTGTTGGTGCTCACTAGCACCATTCCTGGGCAATGTGATTTGTTGTCCACAACTATAGACAATGTTTCATATCCTTATTGGGAAGTACAAAAAAATCAATCTGTGGCTTATTTGAATACAACAGTTGCAAATTATTGATTTTTAGACGTTCAAA